>JBBPBS010000577.1:7156982-7217505 GCA_037974835.1 Cicer judaicum
GGGGGGTTGAATTAGGTGTAAGTAAATTTTCTTGTTTTTAGTAATATAGTAGTTGAATTTTCTAAGTTTAAGAAAAGGCTTAATAATAATTTGCAGTAAGTAAATGGACACTTCAAAATTTATCTTGGTTCCCCTTATAACAAAGGGTACGTCCAATCCTCTTGCACACCACAAGAGATTAATCCAATACTTATCACAAAATGTACAACTCCCACCATGGGATACTTGCTACAAACTTCTAACAATACTCCTAAGATAGCACACCACTATCTTAGATGAAGCTATCTTTTACAAATGATACAATAAGGTTTGAATAAGACTAAGATGAGATATATTGATAAACAATCCAATAACAATTCAAGTACTTGAGAACCTTTTATAATGATATGAAAATGAAATGCAAGTACTTAGTAAAAAATCAGAATTTTGTTCAAAGTTGTTCAATGTATGGATTCAAGGATTGTTAACCTTTGATATGAAGTTATGGGATATTTATACTCCATAAACATCCCTTCAGATTTGTGGCCATTGATCCAAGAGGTTTGATGAAAAATTACAATGTTCTAGAGCCATCCCAGTTCCAAAAAATTGTAATGTTTCCAGTTGTATTCGAATACAGGATATGTGTGTTCGAATACACCTCTTTGTAACGTTCAAAAATATTAAAATTTTACATCTTTTATTCGAATATACATTGGTGTAGTCGAATACAGATTAGTGAAAATTAGCCACTGACTTAGCTTCTATTCGACTACATATGTGTGTAGTCGAATACACAAAAAGAAATTTTGTCACTGACTTAACTTGTATTCGACTACAGATGTGTGTAGTCGAATACAACATTTAAATTTTAGCCTCTGACTTAAGTTGTATTCGAATACAACAAGGTGTATTCGAATACACTTTTGTACTTAGTCAAAAATATAAGTGTGACAAAAAAAAAGGTTGACAAAATAAATTAATGCAATTTTTTTAGGAAATACAAGAAAGATTATTATTTGTTATCAACCCATCTACAATAATAATTTAGTTAATAACCGAAGTTACGAGTTGAGGTGTCGAAGGTGTTTATAAAGTAACCTCATGGATTGATTCTTGTTGTTAATGAACTCTCTATTTCGATCTCTAATTAATTACTAACCACTTATATTTGTTTTTATAAAAAAATTAAACTTATCTTTAGTTATACTATATCACTTAGTTAACTAATGACCCTTTTTTTTCCCTCGACAATAGCTCTTCTTTTTTTTTTTTTTTTTTAATTCATAAAAAGTAGCACTTGTATTATATGAAATGGTGAATCGTACAATTATTCGGTATCCATCCAATGAGAATTTCTTTATTCTCGTATAATATTAGGGTTAGAGAAAGTTGAAGAAAGAACAAAAATTTGAGACGACAATGAAAATAAAATTGACCCTTAATTAGTATGTACATTTTTTTTTGAAAGAAGACTTTAGTATGGATCGATTTGTAACACTTAAAAAGGATTCTAGATTTAGAAATAAAATTCATATTTTTTTTTTCTAAATTTTTGTTGCTAATTTAACTTTTTATTATAATAGTGATTTCTATATAGTTTTAATACCAAATATGATATTTAGGAAAGCTAATACGTAAAACTTAAAATATACTTAAATCTTTTATATTTTTCTCCAAACATATATCATGCTTAAGTCCCATTAATCTAGATTTGCTAAGAATGAAAGAAATAAATCAATCTTTTATTCACACACACACAGATATATATATATATATATATATATATATATATATATATATATATATACTAAATTATTTAGTCAAAAAAAAGGTTGACAAAATAAATTAAAGAAAGGAAATCCTTATTATGACTATAAGAAAAAGTAAATATAAAAACTTTCTTTTGACCGCCAATATTTTATATATTAATGGCATAAAGAGTGAAGGAGATCAGTATTAAAACTTCAAATATCATCTATATGCTAACATAATAAATATGAGTCACAAACTGATATATATTAGTATGCAAAAGTGCAAAACCATATAAACAGTACACACACTATATTCTCCATCCATATTGTAAGTATATGGTAAGCAAGTATATAGAAGCTTACAAAGATATAAATTATTTACTATAGATAAATATATAGCTCATCTCAAATATGCTTTGTTTATATAATGAAGCATACATTCATCAAAAGTACTTCAAGTACTGTCATTCTTTGCAACAAACATTGACAAATCTATTATGCTGCGGGAGCTAGATCGATACCACCGTCGTCATCATCGTCGTCATCGTCGTCGTCTGCTTCATCTTGGATGCGAAATCCAGTTGCTACCCAATCATTGCTCAAGAGAACCAAAGGCTTACCAGATTCTATGCAAGTTAAAACCACCATTGTAGTGTTTGGCTAGACTTAGAATGTAACTATACTAGTATTACAAATTACACTAGTTGTGAATTGCTTTGGTTGACTGAGTCCCCCAATGTTCCTTATTTATAGCCTTAAATTATTCTTTTCTTTTATGAGATATTTATATTTATGTGAATTTATAGCTATTTTATATATATAATTCATTAAAATATCCATTTTGTTATTTTGTATGGGAAAAAAGAAAAGTGAGAAAATGAGAAATTTTGTTTGTTTTATTTTTATTCTCCCTCTAAATAAGGATTGAAAAATATATAAATTCTTAATAAATTTCTTTATCCCTTTTTATAAGATTATGTTTGAATTTTCAACTGTATCAATTATTTCTTTTCTAACATATTTCAATTTAATTTAAATCGTTTTTCAACCAACAATGAGTAATATAATATTCACATTAACTAATTCTCTCGTCAACGGTAAACATATGAAAAAGACATTCTTTTTTCAAAAAAATTAGAATTAAATAAATTTTAGTCGAAGAAAATTATGATCTAAGATGTTTTAGTCCCTATTGGAACAAAACTTATTTAATTGTCGTTCAATTATTAAATTTTTTAATGGATGTATGCAATCATTTTAGAACATTATAAAAAGTTTCTTTAAAAAAATTTAAATTTTTAACTCTTCATGAATTTAATATGAAATTTTTAAATTAACTCAAGATAAAATTAATGAAGTTATCGACCTTAAAACCATTCAATAATATTTTAAACATATTTGCCAAAAACCATTCAATAATATTTAAACATGTTTGCCAAAAAAATATTTGTTGAATAATTTTATTGGGCTAAAAATTTAATAATATTTTACAAAGACTAAAAATAAAAGAAATTGAAATTTCTTAAAATTTATTTAATTAAAAAATTTAATAGAGTAATAATTTCTTAATTCTCACTATTTTTATAAGTTAATTAAGAAAGAGTTATATATATATATATATATATATATATATATATATATATATATATATATATATATATATATATATATATATATATATATATATATTTTATGTAGTCTCTTACTTGTTTTTCCTCGTCTTAGTAAATTAGCTGGCTAAATTGCAAATTCTTAGTTTGAGAGGTGCAAAGGGATCATTGAATCTATAGTGATACTTTTGGACACAGTTTTGCTTTAAGATAAAATAATATATGCTTGCAAAAGAGGGACTTGGATGATCTGTTCAGTCTTCTATCCATACAATTTTACTTAGTGGAGTGTGAGATTCCAAGCTTGAGCATAGCTCATGGCTGCTTGTTGCAGAGAGCATTGAACGTGTGCAATTTAGAGTTTTTACACACGCATGAGTGTAGTGAACGCATGCACAAATATGACTTGGATATACAATAAAGTTGAACGTAGGAGCCAAATTATAGGATAATAAGAGAGATATGTTTTAGTCAAATGTGGCCTTGGGTAGAAAGAAAGGTTAAAGTGTGTACTTTGTTCATTTCCCTCACGACTCTTTAAAGACATATATGTGGCCCCAATTTCTAAAGTGAAACTTTTTTTGCATATATTCTCTTGTGTAGTAAGTCAACTAATTAAATAAGTTACAGCACTATAATATTTTTATCTACTGCAACGCATAAAAACTATTTAATATAAAAGAACCCTTGTCATAATCTATGAGAATGATTTTCAAATATAGTTTACAATACAAAGAGAACAATTTTAACACACTATAAGCATATTCAAACATAATTCATCGACAACGTCAACACACTACAAGCAGATTCAAACAATAATTTACAATACTATTTTTAATATATGTACATGGAAACTTCAAACAAAGAGAGCAGTTTTTAAAACACTATAAGCAGATTCTATTGGAAACGATAATGATATTAATTGAAGATTGTTTGAAATAATGATGACTTTAATAAGAGCTAGGGTTGTTGTGAATTATAAAATAAGGAAGTCCCACGTAGGAGGGATATATACACTAGTAATGTATATAAGGTGGAGGTATCAAACTTGGGGTGTGTCCCAAGGGATACCCCAATTTTGTAAAGGAAAAAGAACGCATGTAAAATTGACCACTACACACGTGCGCTGCCGCCGTCATCCGTTTGGTCAGGCATTGACTTTGGCTAAGTGGTGTATTATTTTTATAGCATATGAATATTAATAAATTATTTATTTATTTAATTAAACGAATGCTTGTATTTTTATCCCTAATCGCTGGTCTCACGCGTCTATTATTGCTCAGTGACAAGCCTAAGTCAAAATTGAACACACGTTTTATGGTAAAAAAAAAACGTAGGGCACGTTTCTGTCATCAAACAAAATGTGACGCATGTTTCTATGATCAAAACCTAAATATTAGAGCACACATTTAGTGTATCAGACATAATGGATCACACTTTTTCTCTCTAAAGCAATTGCGGATTTCCTCTATGAATAGAGGGTTCTCCTTAATTGGAAAAACACTCTAAAAGCACTCCAAATTTGAGACTTTTCTCTCTTCTCCCCTCTTTTTTACTTACTACTTCATTTTCTTTCGAGTGGTCTTAGTGCCATATTATGAGTGGTAGTCATTCGACTGCAATACTGAGGGAGTAATTCTAGAACGGTTTTCTACGGTGCAGTAGAACTTCGATACAGTAATTTGGCTTGTTTTATAATGTGAACTTCGTGGTTGATAGTTTGTCTTGCACAATTTAAGAAGTGCGTCAAAATGTCTTAAAGATATCGACCTAGTTCGTGACTCAACCCAATAATATTTTCGGTGGCATAAAATGTTTTTTCAAAGTTATTTTTTCGAAATTCAAAAATAACAATTTTAAGACGTTTTCATACTGCCATGTCTATCGACAAAATTACTGGGACAGGTTCATCTGCTTCTGATTACAACAAACCTTTTCGGTTTGACGGAAGTCATTTCAAATGATGACAACAAAATATGTTATTTTTTCTAACCACGAAAAAGCTTGCCAACATTTTAAATTATGACATTCCTGTTGTTCCAAAAACAAATGACCAAACAGAAAAGGATAAGAAAGCTACTGAATTAACCCAATGGGAACACAATGATTACTTGTGTAAGAATTATATTCTTAATGGAATTGTTGATGATTTGTATGATTACTATAATTTCGACAACAATACTGCTAAACAGGTTTGGGATGCTATAAAGAAGAAATATGATATTGTGGAAGATGGAGCCAAAAACTATGTTGTTAGCCACTACCTTAAATATCGAATGACAAATGACATATCAGTGGAAGCTCAGCCTCATGAAATCCAGAAAACTGCTCACGAGATCATCTCTGAAGAAGGTATGTCCCTAAATGAACAATTTCAAATTGTTGTTATTATTGATAAACTGCCCTCTGCTTGGAAAGATTTTAAAATTCTCTAAGGCATAAAGACCAGAAAGATGAAGTTCTTCTTGTAGCAAATAGTAATAAAAATAAATTCATCGAAATAGTTCTGAAGTCAAACGACAAACAACTAAAGAATCAGAACCACACATCAATGAACAACAACAAGAATGGGAACCCTCCAAAGGTCCCAACTATACGGAAGCAACCACCTCCTAGAAATGGCCCTCCCCCACCATTTCTCTACTTTCATTGTGGGAAAAATGTCATATGACACACAAGTGTAGAAGCAAGCTAGACCCTTCTAATTAGGCTAACCTGACAGAAGAGAAATTCATTGCTATAATAACTAAGATCAACCTTGTTGGTGGATTAGATGGATGGTGGATAGACACTGGCGCCTCACGCCATGTCTGTTATGATTGTGCTATGTTTAAAACATGCACTGTTGTTGAAGATAAGAAAATGTTATTAGGAGATTCCCACACCACAAATGTTGTTGGTATTGGAGATATGGAATTAATATTCACCTCTAGAAAGACCTTAATGCTGAAGGATGTCATGGACACTCCATTAATAAGGAAGAATCTAGTTTATGGGTTTATTCTCAATAAGGTAGGATTTACTCAGTCTATAGGGGCAAATTTGCACACCATTTATAAAAATGATATTTTTGTTGGGAAAGAGTACGCCATTGATGGCATGTTTAACTTGAATATTAAAATCAATAAAATGTTTCCTTCTGCTTACATGTTGTGTGATTTTAATATTTGGCATGCTAGACTCTGTCATATGAACAAACGTGTGATTTCAAACTTAAGCAACCTAGGTCTAATTCCAAAGTTATCTTTAAAGGATTTTGAAAAATGTGATTTTTGTAGTCAAGCTAAAATACCTAAGAGTTTAAATAAACCAGTAGTTAGAGAATCTGAACCTTTAAACTTAATACACTCTGATATATGTGAACTTGATGACACGTTAACCAGAGATGGAAAGTGTTATTTCATCACCTTTGTTTACGATTGCTTTGATTAAATTTTTGTATATCTAATGAAAACTAAAAGTGAAGCGCTTGACATGTTTAAGATCTTTGTAACTGAAATTGAAAATCAATTTAGTAAAAAGATTAAGAGGTTTCATAATGATAGAGGAACAAAGTATGATTCTAGTTTATTTAATGAGTTTTATAAAAACCAAGGAATTATACATGAAACTACTGCACCATATTCACCTGAAATTAATGGTAAATCTAAAAGAAAGAATAGAACTCTTATTGAACTAGTTGCTGCTATTATGCTTAACTCTGGTGCTGCATCTCACTTGTGGGGGGAAATTATTTTGACTATTTGCTATGTTTTGAATAGAGTTCCTAAATCTAAAACAAAACATCATCCTTATGAGATAATGAAGAAAAGACAACCTAACTTGTCTTTTCTTTGAACATGGGGCTATCTGGCGTATGTCAAAATCCCAGATCCCATGTGAATTAAACTCTCTAGTGGAGCCTATGAATGTGTATTCGTTGGGTATGTAGTAAACAGTAAACCATGTAGGTTCTATGACCTAAATGCGAAAGTGATTTTAGAATCAAACAATGTTGACTTTTATGAAAATGAATTCCATTTTGAATCGAGAAATAGTGGGGGTAACAAACCTAGTCAGGTTTATCTGACAAGTAGTATTGAAAGCAACAACCAAGGCGAAATAGAAACTCGAAGAAGTAAGAAAGTAAGAGTTTCTAAATATAAGACCCATAAAAATTAAATTATTAATTAAGTACATTTAGTTTTGTTTTGTATTAAAAACATGTTGCTAATCATATCAGTTCCTTTTAATTATGAATAAAAGTACAAAAAATATTTTTCACGGATAATGTAACACCCCGATTTTTAAGAGCGCGATTGTATTTTTTTTTCAAAACAAATTCATAATAACAAAGAAATAAATAAGGAAATACTTTTGGATAAATATTTAAGTCGTAACACAACGACAAATAAGTCAACAGAATTTACAAGCAGCGGAAGTAGTTTGTGAAACAGAAATCCAAAGTATTTAAACCTCAAAATACACTTGGGCTATGAGACCTATCAAGCATAGCTCAAACCCTTGGGGTATTCTCGGAAGACACCTATACAAAAGCATTGCCTTGAGAATTTTAACCTCCCCACATCACATCAAAAAGTGGTACATGGAACCCATCAAAATAAAATGTCAAGCTGACAATAATGGTATAGGTACAGTCTTCCAAATTAAAATAAACACAACCCAAAAAGAAAGACATCTAGTCCCTATACGTCAACCTAATCTGATCATTCTACAAAAAATTATACATCTTGAATTATCTTCACGCGCCCCACAAGATCCTCCTGACACAGCTCCAGTCAGGTGTGTCCAACTACATTCCAATTTGCATGGTACTTACTGGTGGGAAGATCCTGGTTCTCATCTAAGGGCAAAGCCCAGATTTCCACAATAGTTGTAAAGATGCACCAATCGAAACTAACAATTAACACATAACATTTAAGTTTTTAAATGTGCAAAATAACCTTTCAACTTAGCACACACCTTAAAAGGGTTTCGATATGCCAAACATGCATACACAAGGTTGAAAAATGAAGTTTTTAACAAAACAACACTGTTGTATTCGAATACAGTATATCTGTTTTCGAATACAAGGTTGTTTCAGCAGTCAGCAGCAAAAACAACATGTCTGGATTCAAATACAGCCTTCTGTATTCGACTACACAACAAGTCAGTAGCAAAACAACATGTATGTATTCGAATACAGGCTTCTGTATTTGACTACACAGTAAGTCAGTGGCAAATACAGCATGTCTATATTCGAATACACATCAAGCAGCAACAGAAAAACAGGAAAATTCAGCTTTTTCAAGGGTTTCGAAATCAATCAACATTTACACACAAATCCAAACAATCACACTTAGCAATTATAGCACAATCACCACAACAACTTGAGTTTCTAAATGGTTTTGAAATCAATCACACTTACACACAATTCCAAAACATTAACACTTAGCAATTATAGCACAATCACCACGACAACTTGAGTTCAAGCACTCAATCATAATCTTAAATCAAACACGACTCACGTGCCAAACACCCTAATGCAATGCGTATATGCCAAAATGCATGGACTCAGAATTCCAAACCAAAATCATCCACGAAGGGCCGTAAATCATAATTGTACCGCCTATCACAGGCCGAAGTACTAAATTACCGAGGTGCTACCTATCATGGGTCAACATGATTTACTAAAAATATAAATCGTAAATGTACCGCCTATCACAAGCCGAAGTACTATTTACCGAGGTGTCACCTATCACGGGTCAGCACGATTTACCAAAAATGTGCAGCCTATCACATACCTTACACGACGCGACAATCCCCGCAAGTATAAGATGAACCAACAAATCACATGGAATCATCTCGTGGCCCATCCGGTCACCACTATCACCATGGCCCATTCGGTCGCCAAGTACTATGAAATACATGAGCTTACTCTAACTCTATCTACGAAAATCGTTAAGTAAATGCAGATATTAAAAGATTCCCCATTTTTAATACTCATTAACTCTTACAATTTTCATGACAATCATTTAGTAAACAGAGATATTAAAAGATTCCTCATTTTTAATACTCGTTTAACTCTAACAATTTTGACGACAATCATTATGTAAATGCATATATTAAGAGATTCCCCATTCTTAATACTCATTTATCTCTAACAATTTCGACGACAATCATTAAGTAAATATAGATATTAAGAGAGTCCCCATTCTTAATACTCATTTAACTCTAACAATTTTCACTACAAACATTAACTAAACAAAATTCCCCATTTTTAATACTCGTTTAACTTTAATGATTTTCAAATTCCACATAGAACATACTCAAACATATTCTCATATTCAATCCACAATTCACACCAAATCACATCAATTCATTTTTATCCACAAAATCCACACAAACACATCTCAAAATTTATAAGTATTAATTATGAACACATCAAACATGACAACCACAAAATTATCTCAACCCACCACTCAAACACATCAAATTTCATTTCCTCAAAACCACACATAAATGAGTTAAATTCATTTTCCATGAAACACTCATCAATATCACCAAACCCAACTCTAAAATTTCACCCATAAAAGTATTAAATCCTTGATTTCTCACCCACCAAGCCTTGGTTCCTTTTCTTGAATCAAAAGGAAGCAACCAAAAGAAAAGAAGGGAGAAGGGAGAACGAAGAAAGAAGAAGGATGCTTGAATGCGCGAGGTAGGGGGATGGTTCTCTTCCTCAGTTTCGTTTATTTTTTTCCTTTCTAACACACATATATATATATATATATACACTACAGCCAATTATATATATATATACAAATTTATTTATATTATACTTAAATTCAAACCCCAACCAATATCTAACAACTCTTCCACACTTCACTTCACTCACATCTCAAACTATTTTGATAAAAACATCTACTCTCGTCGCAACACAATTGACATAAATTTTCAGCAACGAGTGATATTTTTAACAAAACTGACCGGTATTAAATTCTTCACAACGTAAATTAATCATTTTCTGACAAATAATTTTAATCGGATCATCAAAATATTTCTGGCATTAAACTCACAAAATACCAAAAAAAAATGGCTAAAAGCCTGAGAAATTCCACACAAAATACCCTAAAATTGTATAATTTAGAATTTAAAAATTAAGGGTCTTACATTACTACCCCCCTAATATTAGTTTCGTCCTCGAAACTTAAAGTACAAGTAACAATCCACACTAGGTTTGTACTCAAATTCAACATACAAGTCACAACTTGTTTCACCCGACCTACTCGAATAAAGTGTTGTCTACCCGTTCTCATAGGGTGCTTAATAACTCTGCACACATCCATAGTCGGTAAGGCTCGTCCGTTCCATTCAACATGATTTTGCCTACTATCAACAAGAGATTAAGGATGATCAATCCCTCAATTTGTAAATAAATAACCAACAACCATGATAGTGGCTTAGACTATCTTAACCGAACTGTAATAGCGCTCCTTGCAACTTACAACTGAGGTTATCCTAATGTACAAGCAGTCAACAATCTTCTCAAAGTCCACTAAGTTTGCCTTATTTTCCTATAACTTTGATCCTGTCGACGAAGTACAATTTCCCATAGCTATGTCACATAGCCACATTTGCATCCACTTGGTACAAAACATCCATTTGGTACCAAACCGAAACACTAAGTATGACACCAACACACTGAGCACAAAACAATCACTAAAGTCGAGGACTCCTAAATTTCTCCATTGTCCACAAATCCTCGATTTTTCTTTAGTCTTAGAACTACGTTAGCAGTAGTGTTCTTATCAGTATGTTATTCCAATTATAACTTTAATAATTCTATCTCCACATCTGCTTGGTGATCCAAGCTTCCTCAAATATTTTCGAAATCATGCCAAAGACTGTACTACTTAAGACACACAACCTTCTTTTCAGTTTAGTACTTCATTTCAAGAGTCACATTTACAACAAAATCCAACTTGAATTTAATTCACATATCAAGGTCTACATTTGTCTCATGCCTAATACCTCAAATTCACGCTTGACTAGAAAATTTCTTACATACTTCACAATTATGCACAAACTCAAAAATAATTCTCCTACATCTACTGCCAACATTCATTTTGATACTTCTCAATTTTGCTGCGTCCTTCATTTGCAACTTGATGATTAATCCTTTCATTATGACAGGTCAAACACATTGTATTCACTCCATCACTTTTCCATTTATACAAACCTTAAATTTCTACCTCGAACCTTGATACATCTTCATTATAGTGATTCCAATAAATCAAGGCTTACTAATTCCCACCAAACTTTTCCATTTCATGTTCAATTTGTTTCCTATCAAACAAACATTTAACTCCTTTGATTGACGAATACAATAACAACCCCCAAGTTATGCCTTTATATCGTTGGCATACCTTTATAATAATAATGTTGGAATTATAGGTGAGATTATTCCTTTCCTTAATGTTTAATTGTCATAAGCTACATCTCTATGTGCTGCTCCAACAAATTTCTTGGCACATTTTCCAATATTTGGTTCACTCGCTGGATTCTTATTCCTTCTCAACCTTCACCGAGATACAAACTGAAAGAATCCTAACAATCAAACGTCCTAAAGAATTATTTCTCAAACGTTCCCCATAAGCATTTCCTAAGAAATAATTATCTCTAACTTCATCCTCATAAATTTTGCAGTAAAATATCTCAAAGACCCACATACCTTTCATTGTTCATCTAGTCACTAAAACACTCATTTTAAATCTCAACGCTTGATTTCCCAAGACCAACAACTAAATCATAAATCATTCGTTACATCTCTTCTTTTCACTTTCTATCATTTACTAGGATTCTAAAATTTGATCCTCAAAATCTCCAAACACTTCCATCCTTAACATGAATTATTTATCACTTGTCTGCCTCAACTCCTTCGATTATGAAAGTTTTAAGCATTACTTGGTCCTCCATCCAACCTTGTTGATTTTAAATCGTCGATTTATAGATCAACCATCTTAGGATCCTAAATCAAATCTCGAATAATCCCTCAGACCTATCAAAATATTAACATTCTTCTAGTAATTTCCATCCTTTGATAGACTCTCAAAACTTACATGACTATAATCTCAAAGTATTCTCGTACTCAATACTTCAAATTCCACTTAATGGTAACATAGGGTTCAATACATGAAGGCTTAACTCCTTATGTTTTTCCGAACATCACTCAAAATTCACACTTACGCATCTATAGTTTCATCCCAAAATCAATATCCATACTTACTATCTCCTAAACCACAAAGACATTTGTCACTTATCAACAAAATATATATTCTCACTCCTATACTCGTCATGAGATTCATACTTAATAATCCAAGTTGCGAATCTAGTTTAACCCAAATGATCAACTTTATCCGTCAAGGTATCGACTATTCCTCAAAGCGTATTTTATCTAACCAAAGGAGTATTTACTCCTAATGTGTAGTGCTCTTTAACTTCAATACAAGTCTTTTTCATTGACACCTAAGCACCAAATGCTATTCCAAATGGAATCCCTGTCTTCTCAATAATTCCACGGTGTTCACACCTCCTTGGCAATTATCAAACTTCATCCAGTCTCATCCTGAAATCTACCAAGCGAACATCTAATACTCTTCTTAAAAAGCTCTCCACTTAGATCTTTACTTGTAATCCCTTATTAGTCTATTGTTAATCCATCCATACTCATTATCTTCCAGTTAACACCAACACATAGCTTCTGTGTCCTTGGAACCATTTCATAAATTCCATGTTGTCATGATTTGCTTCAACTCTGTTTGACAATTTGTCATCTCGAAGATATTTTCCACTTCTTGAATCCATTAATCAACTTTTTTCTAAGGTCTCATCACCCTTGAACTTTGGAGGATGGTAACGACGAAAATCTTTCAATCCTCTTGACTTAATAGCACAGATCTCTCCTTCCCTCTTCTCCAGATCCCGCAAAGTCTTTGCAGTTGTCTGTGCAACAACAGAAATATCCATGTTATTCGTAGCTTTAACCATTTGATCATCCCTACCGACGTTCATTCTTGCAACGTCGTTCCTTCTTGGAGGTAGTGTGTAACACCTTAAATTTGATAATAAAATATTTTATTAATTATATAGGATTTTAAATAATTAATTTGATGTTAAAGTTATTTTAGAATATATGTTGATAAATATTGTGAGTAGATTTTGTTATATGGATGCTTTCTATGATGTGTTGGTTTGATAGATATTATATTTAATGAGTGATATAAATAATAAATATTTTATTTTATTATTTTATATATTTTTCTAAAAATAATTGTATTTTAGTGTAATATTTTAAGGAACAAGATTTTATATGATTTTAGGTGTATATGTGAGTTGGTAATTAATATGATATTTTCTTATATGTTTGACTAATGTGAAGTGTGTACATATTTATATTTTAATTATTTTTAAGTATATTTTATTTTAATTATTTCTAAATATATCTTATTTTAATTATTTATTGTATAAATAATTATCTTGAGATCGTAGTAATATTGTGTTCGATTTTTTTATTTTTATATACTTATTTTGGAATTATATATACATAGATACATATATATATATATATATATATATTATGATTTAGTAATTAACATAAAATATTGTTGTTATATCTATTTATTTTATAATTTTGACTATTTTCTAATACGATGGTATTATTATAATATGAATATTTTTGAGACATAAGTATAATTCTAAAGATTATTTTGAATGTGAAAGTTTCATTCATTAGTAATATGTTTTTTTTATATTGATTATTTTTGTAACACCCCGATTTTCAAAGCGAGGGTGTATTTTGTTTTTCACAACCAATTAAAATAAAACAGAGAATAATTAAGTAAAATACCTTTGGATAATTATATAAGTCAATATAATTGATACGCAGCGGAATAGTTTTTGAAATATGAGTTCAAAGTATTTACCCAACAGCCAGTGATACATGGAATCCATTAACATAAGATGTCATGCTGACAATATTAGTAAAGATACAATCTTCCAATTTAAAAAAACGCAATCCAAAATAAAGACATATGTTCCCTCTATGTCAACCTAATCTGGTCATTTTATAAACAAAAAACTATACGCCCTGAGTGATCTCCACGCGCCCAGTAAGATCGTCCTGACATAGCTCCAGTCAAGCGTTCCCATCTACATTCCCATCTGTAGGGTACGAACCGGTAGGATTGTCCTGGCTCTCATCTGAGGGCAAAGCCTAGATTTCCACAATAGTTGTAAAGGGTCACCAACCTAAATTAACAATTAACACATAACATTTAAGTTTTTAAATGCACAAAATAACCTTTCAACTTAGTATGCACCTTAAAAGGACTTTCCATACAATTCGAACGACAGTCATTAAGTAAACAAAGATATTAAGAGATTCCCCATTCTTAATACTCATTTAACTTAAACGATTTTCACAAACACACATTAAGTAAACAAGACTTTAAGAGATTCCCCATTCTTAATACTCATTTAACTTAAATGATTTTCACAACAAACATTAAGTAAACAGAGATATTAAAAGATTCCCCATTTTTAATACTCGTATACTCTAATGGTTTTCACGACAACATTAAGTAAACGTAGACATTAAGAGATTCCCCATTCTTAATACTCGTTTAACTCTAATGGTTTTCAAATTCCACACAAAACACACTCAAACATATTATCAAATCCAATCCACATTTCACACCAAATCACATCAATTCATTTTTTCACAAAATCCAACCAAACACATCTCATATTTCATATGTATTAATTATGAACACGTCGAATAAGACGACACAAATCAACACAACCCATCACTCAAACACAACACTTTCATTTACTCCAAATCATACATAAATGAGTTAAATTCATTTTCCGCGAAACATCCGTCAGTATCACCAAAACCCCACATTAGAATTTCACCCATAAAGCATTAAATTCATTTTCCCCAAATCAACACTCCAACCCTAACAAATTCTTTTCCACACAACCACAGATAAGTCCCAAATTGCAAACTAAAAGTTTGGAAGGAGCCCTTACCCACACGTTAGCTTTAACGTGCGATTACGGTACCGCGAGTAAATCTGGTAAAATCTCTGTTCCCAACGTCGCTTTCAAAGTTGGTTCCCTAGCACCGTAGCGTGGTAGTGAGCAACTTTCCCTTCTATCTCTTCGCGAAACGAAGCTTAGATCTAGATGAAACGGGGAGGTTTGTGTTTGATGGTTTTGAAATCCCTAACACCGTTTTTCTTCGTTTTCGAAACAACGAGGAAGTATGAAGCTGAGAAATCCTTGCTTTCTTACCCACTAATCCTTGGGTTTCTATTCTTGAAGGCAAAGAACGAAAAAGAAATGGAAAAGAAAGAACGAAGAAGGGCGATGGTTTGCAATGGAAAGCTTCCTCTATTTCTTTTCTTTTCTCCGTTTTCTTTCCAGCATATATATATATATATATATATATATATATATATATATATATATATATATATATATACACAAACACACACACATATATATATATACATACATATATATATATATATATATTTATATTATACTTTAAACTAAATTCAAACGAATATCAAACAACTCTTACACACCTCACTTCATTCACATCCCAATCTTATTTAATAAAAATATTTATTCTCGTCGCAACTCAATTGAAAGATAGATTTTCAGCAACGAGTTATATTTTTAACTAAATTGTACGGAATTACATTCTTCGTAGTCTAAATAAATTATTCTTCGACAAATAATTTTAATCGAATTTCCAAAAATATATTTTTGGCATTAACCCACTAAATACCAAAAATTGGCTAAAAGTCTGAGAAATTCTACACACCATACCCTAAAATTGTATAATTTAGGATTTAAAATTAAGGGTCTTACAATTTTAATTACTCTAATTTATAAAATATTAGTAACGTTTGAAAAACTAAATGGTGCTTGGAGGAATATTAAAAAGGATATTAAATAGTTATTAATTTTATTTCGACAAAATAAAAATAATAATAGTAAAATAAAAACATAAATAAAGGAACCTTGTGAACCCTGATTTTTACTAAAATAAAACAAAACAAAGAAAAGGGAAGGGAGATGGACGGGCAGCCATAGAACCAAAGAATAAACACAACAACAACCTATCGTTTGACATCGGTGTTCGACAACTATTTCGTAAGAGTTTCTCGATTTTCATCCAAATTTGAGTATGTTATTTCATTCATTTAACTCGTCAATTAAACATAATTTTCCAGATTTTTTACAACCCCAATTTCTCTCTAAAATACTCGACCTCTTCGTTTGTAGAATTTGTTATTTTGCACCGTTCTCCTTCACCATAAGTCCGATTTGAGTGAAACTGTAACACCCCGTTTTTCAAAGCGAGGGTGTATTTTTTCTCTCGAAAGATATTAAAATAAACCAGATAAATAAATAAGGTAACACCTTTGGATAAATAATTAAGTCATTATAACTTACAAGCAGCGGAAACGTTTCTCAAAATATGAATCCAAAATATTTACATATCAAAAAGTGGTACATGTAATTCCATCGAAAATAACATGTCATGCTGACAACATTAGTGTAGGTACAATCTTCCAAATTAAAATATACACAATGCAAAAGAAAGACATTTGGTCCCTCTATGTCAATCCTAATCTGATCATTCTACAAAACAAACTAAACACCCTGAGTGATCTCCACACGCCTCGTAGATCCTCCTAACATAGCTCTAGTCAGACATTCCCATCCGCAGGGTACGAACCGGTAGGATCGTCTTGTCTCTCATATGAGGGAAAAGCCCAGATTTCCACAATAGTTGTAAAGGGTCACCGACCGAAATTAACATTTAACACATAACATTAAGATTTCAAATGCACAAATAACCTTTCCACTAAGCATGCACCTTGAAAGGGTTTTTCCATATGCTAAAAGTTCATATAATGCTTACCAAATGAAAATGGAATCAAAATAAAGTTCTCAATCCATCAAGTAATGCATATCTAGCCAAAACATTGATAAAACCATTGAGCAATCGATTATCTAACTCAAAATTAGAATTTATACTGAGCCAATTGATTGGCCAAATCGTTTTCCTGAAGTTATTTTAGTGAAACTAAACTTTGAGCTTAAATCAATCGATTGGGGAAATCAATTGAATGAAAAACTGAGCCCCTGTATTGCCAAATCGATTGGACCAATCGATTTCGTGAAGGATCGAGCCCCTGTATTAAATCCAATCGATTGGGTAAATTGATTTCCTGAAAGACAGAGCCCCTGTATTGGATCCAATCGATTGGGCAAATCGATTTCTTGAAAGACAGAGCCCCTGTAATGGATCCAAATCGATTTGTTGAATCGATTTCTTAAATGTTTTTGAGAAAGACACATTACCAAATCGATTCGGTAAATCGATTTCTTTGTCAATCCTTCCAAAATTACATAATCAAACTCAATCACATTCATACACAAATCCGAATCTTAACACTTAGCAATTTCAACACAATCACTACAACATCATGAACTTCGAAATAGTTTTGCAATCAATATGCTATCACACAATTCCAAAAACATAACACTTAGCATTTATAACAGAATCATCACAACATCATGATGTTATCTCAAGTTTAAACACTCAATCATACACTTGAATCAAACACGACTCGTGTGCCAAGCACCCTAATACAATGCGTATTTGCCAAAATGCATGGACTCAGAATTCCAAACCAAAACCCTCCTCAAAGGGCCGTAAATCATAATTGTACCGCCTATCGCAGGCCAAAGTACCAATTACCGAGGTGCCACCTATCAGGGTCTGCACGATTTACTAAAAAGCATAAACCATAAACGTACTGCCTATCATGGGCCCGTACTGTTTACCAAGGTGCCACCTATCACGGGTCTGCACGATTTACTAAAAAGAACGTAAATTGTAAATGTATCGCCTATCACAGGCCAAAGTACTCTTTACCAAGGTGCCACCTATCACGGGTCTGCAATATTTACAAAAAACCATAAATCGTAAATGTACCGCCTATCACGGGACAAAGTACTATTCACCAAAGTGCCACCTATCACGGGTCTGCACAATTTACAAAAACGTAAATCATAAATGTACCACCTATCACAGGCCAAAGTACTATTTATCAAGGTGCCACCTATCACGGGTCTGCACGATTTACAAAAGCATGAAAATGCATGAGCATATACTGACTCCATCCACAACAATCGTTAAGTAAATGCAGATATTAAAAGATTCCCCATTTTTAATACTCATTTAACTTAACGATTTTCACGCCAAAGATTAAGCAAACAAACATATTAAGAGATTCCCCATTCTTAATATTCTTTTAACTTAAATTGTTTTCAAAACAACATTAAGTAACCAAATCATTAAGAGATTCCCCATTCTTAATGCCCGGTTAACTTAAACGATTTTCAAAACAAACATTAAGTAACCAAGACATTAAGAGATTCCCCATTCTTAACGCCCAGTTAACTTAAACGATTTTCAAAACAAACATTAAGTAACCAAGACATTAAGAGATTCCCCATTCTTAATGTCCAGTTAACTTAAACGATTTTCAAAACAAACATTAAGTAACAAAGATATTAAGAGATTCCCCATTCTTAACGCCTAGTTAACTTAAACGATTTTCAAAAACGAACATTAAGTAAACAAGAAATTAAGAGATTCCCCATTCTTGATTCTCATTTGACTTAAACGATTTTCCAAAACATTAGTAAATAGAGATATTAAGAGATTCCCCATTCTTAATACTCTTTTAACTCAACACGATTTTCACAAACACACATTAAGTAAACAAGACATTAAGAGATTCTCCATTCTTAATCCTCGTTTAACTCTAATGGTTTTCAAATTCCATACCAAACGAACTCAAACATAATATCCAATTCAATCCACGTTTCACACCAAATCACATCAATCAACAAACATCATGTATGAACACACCAAGTACGATAAACACAAATCAACGCAATCATAACACTCAAATACATCACATTTCATTTACTCAAAATTATACATAAATGAGTTAAATTCATTTTCCCCCGATTTGATACACCAACCCTAATCAAATTCTTTTCCACACAACCACAGATAAGTCCCTAAATGCAAACTAAAAGTTTGGAAGGAGCCCTTACCTTCACGTTAGCTGTAACGTGCGATTACAGTACCGCGAGCAAATCTGGTGAAATCTCCGCTCGCAACACCGCTTCCAAAGTTGGTCCCCTAGCACCGTAGTGTGGTAGTGAGCAACTTTCCCTTCTATCTCTTCGTGAAACGAAGCTTAGATCTAGATGAAACGGGAATGTTTGTGTTTGAATCCCTAATACTGTTTTTCTTCGTTTTCGAAACAACGAGGAAGTATGAAGTTGAGAAAAGCTTGCTCTCTTACCCACTAATCCTTGGGTTTCTATTCTTGAATTCAAAGAACGAAAAAGGAAGCAAAACCAAGAAGAAGAAAAAAGGAGGAGGGGAAGGTTTTCGCGAGGTAGAGGAGAGGAAGGAGATGGAAATGTTTTTCCTTCGCTTTTGCTTCCTTCTATTTTCTTTTCTTTCTATATTTCCTTTTCTCCTATTTCCCTCCAACCATATATATATATATATATATATATATAATATAATATATATAAATATAATAATTTAAACCTAAACCAAAAAAAAATATCTAACAATTCTCACATCCATCACTTCACTCACATCTACAACTATTTTGATAAAAATATCTACTCTCATCGCAACTCAATTGTCAAATACAATTTTCAGCAACCTGAGATATTTTGAACAAAACTGCCCAGAATTATATTCTTCGAAACCTAAATAAATTATTCTTCGACGAATAATTTTAATCCAATTTCCAAAAATATATTTTCGGCCTTTAACTCACTAAATACCGAAAACTGGGTTAAAAGCCTAAGCAATTTAACACAAAATACCCTCAAATTATATAATTTAGGATTTAAAATTATGGGTCTTACAGAAACCAACGCCAAAACGACCGTGTGAAAAGTGGCTATATTATCCACTGATTGGGTTTCCGATTTATGGTAATTTTCCTTGACTGAATTTAGAATTTAGTTTTTAGAGTATCTTCTCATAAATTATTTTTAACATTTACCCATAAACTGTCGAGTCAGATCGATTGAAGGACAAAGAGTCAATGAACAAAGGTTGTTTGCTCGTGGAATCGTATTCGTGTGGGAAAGCGTCAAAGTATGGTAAGCGGTGAGAGAACGTTTGAATTCATGAGTATAATATATTGTGAGATGAATGGGAAAAACCGTATTTCCCAATGATTCATCTCGGGCTCGCTACATATGGCAGTAGTCCTTTGAGTGATAAGTTAATTAATTTACAAATATGGAAATTGTGAGATTAAAATATAGAATAGAAATACTGGTAGGGCGTTGATTGATTTAATTTCTTTGAATGTGTGAAATTGATATTATTGCAATATTGGGTGTCGAATTAAATTTATATATATGTGTGATTAGATGAGTTTATGTGGTGTGATAACAAATGATTGATGTGTTGTGATAATTTTATGTGATGATGAAGATGTATGATTAATAATTGCGATGTTATAAATTTGTGATAAGTTTATGTGATGATGTTTGGTTGATGATAGTGATGCTATAAATTTGTGAGAATTTTATGTGATGATGATGTATGATTAATGATAGTGATATTCTAAATGGTGATGAGAATAGTGAATTAACCCCATAGTTGATGAAATAATAGTGATTTCAATTTGTGTTTGAGATGACGGTTTTAATGGAGTATCATAAACCAACGAGGGGAGAAAATAAATATTGTGAATTTGTGAAGTGGAGATTATTTTGTCATCATATAGGTAGGGCCTGACAAGCCTAGTGATTATAGGGAAGTACAACTGTATGAGCCTAATCGTGGCGGTCTGCTATCGAGCCTTAAGGCAAGAATGTTAGACCTTGGAGGTATTCGGCTGGGGAATTCCTAGGTGACTTGGAGGTAGCATTCCAAATGTCGGGAGCTACCACGCAACACAAGTTTACCTTGACTGTCACGTATATGTGTCTTGGGTTGAGTTGAGGGGATCTATGAGGACAGGGCCAATTTGAATTGTCTGTCCACTGGGATGGTGGCATAGTATCAAGCCTCCTAACCAAGTACTTCAGAGTTAGAATGGTACCACATTGTGAAGTAGAGTCTAAGCTCATGCATACCATTGCATTTTATTGTAATTGTTTTGTTGTTATCAATATGTATCGTGTGTGGTGATAATTTCTCTTAGACAATTTGATGTTATAGTAAAATCTATTGATTCTCCTTGAGTGATTTTGATCATTGAATGTGATATTTTCTTGATGGAATACTTTTGTAATGATACGGTTCTATTGTGATTGTTTGCGTTTTCTTCTTACTTGTACTATACTATCATCATGATTTCGAAACTCACCTCATTCGTTGTTTGTGTTTGACTGGCTGGGCACTGCGTTTGCGAAATCACAGTTATTACAGGTTAATGAGTCTTGAAGTTCAAGTTTGGGAGGAACCCCGCTCTGAAAGGTGATACCGGGAATAAGGATTTTTATTTTTATTTTTGGGAAACATGATATCCTTAATTAAATATAAAGTTTTTATTTTCTTAGAAATATATATTTTTTTTATTTGCTGCAAATTTGATAGGAATAAGATATAAATTATTATATATATTATTTTGGGATTTAGGGTGTCACATAGTGTTTCCCAAAAACCAACATCAAGAAGAGTGTTAACACTACTTCGAATAATTCCAAAAATAACTTTTGATTATATCAACACAAATAACTAACCCTGATTTGACAACTCAGACCAATTACCCCGATGCATGATCAAATAACAACTCCCAACCTACAGGTTGACCTATAACCTAAACCAACGACTCCACAACCCCAAAGAAATTCAAACCAAAAGCTCTTATACCACAATTGTAACAGCCCGTTTTCTATCATCGCGAGTGTATTTTTTGTTTTCAAAACAAATTCATAATAATAAAGAAATAAATAAGGAAATACTTTTAGATAAATATTTAAGTCGTAACACAACGACAAATAAGTCAACAGAATTTACAAGCAGCGAAAGTAGTTTGTGAAACAGAAATCCAAAGTATTTAAACCTCAAAATACACTTGGGCTATGAGACCTATCAAGCATAGCTCAAACCCCTGGGGTATTCTCGAAAGACACCTATACAAAAGCATTGCCCTGAGAATTTTAACCTCCCCACGTCACATCAAAAAGTGGTACATGGAACCCATCAAAATAAAATGTCAAGCTGACAATATTGGTATAGGTACAGTCTTCCAAATTAAAATAAACACAACCCCAAAAGAAAGACATCTAGTCCCTATACGTCAACCTAATCTGATTATTCTACCAAAAACTATACATCTTGGAATATCTTCACGCGCCCCACAAGATCATCCTGACACAGCTCCAGTCAGGTGTGTCCAACTACATTCCCATTCGCATGGTACTAATCGTTGGGAAGATCCTGGTTCTCATATAAGGGAAAAGCCCTGATTTCCATAATAGTTGTAAAGGGTCACCAACCGAAATTTACAATTAACACAACATTTAAGTTTTTAAATGTACAAAATAACATTTCAACTTAGCATGCACCTTAAAAGGGTTTCCATATGCAAAACATGCATAAACAAGGTTGAAAAAAGAAGTCTTTAACAAAACAACACTATTGTATTCGAATACAACATCTCTGTATTCGAATACAAGGTTGTTTCAGCAGTCAGCAGCAACAACATCATGTTTGTATACGAATACAACCTTCTGTATTCAACTACACAACAAGTCAGTAGCAAAACAGCATGTTTGTATTCGAATACAACCTTCTGTATTCGACTACACAGTAAGTCAGTGGCAAAAACAACATGCCTGTATTCGAATACAACCTTCTATATTTGAAACACTGTTGTATTCGAATACAACATCTTTGTATTCGAATACAAGGTTGTTTCAGCAGTCAGCACCAAAAACAACATGTCTGTATTCGAATACAACCTTCTATATTCAACTACACAGCAAGTCAGCAGCAAAACATCATGTATGTATTCGAATACAACCTTCTGTATTCAACTACACATTAAGTCATTGGCAAAAACAACATGTCTGTATTCGAATACACATCAGACCGCAGCAGAAAAACAAAAAAATTCAGCTTTTTAAAGGGTTTCGAAATCAATCAACATTTACACACAAATCCAAACAATCACACTTAGCAATTATAGCACAATCACCACAGCAACTTGAGTTTCGAAATGGTTTTGCAATCAATCACACTTACACACAATTCCACAACATTAACACTTAGCAATTATAGCACAATCACCACGACAACTTGAGTTCAAGCACTCAATCATAATCTTAAATCAAACACGACTCGCGTGCCAAGCACCCTAATGCAATGCGTATATGCCAAAATGCATGGACTCGGAATTCCAAACCAAAACCCTATTCGAAGGGCCGTAATTCATAATTATACCGCCTATCACAGGCTGAAGTACTAAATTACCAAGGTGCTATCTATCACGGGTCATCACAATTTACTAAAAACGTAAGTCGTAAATGTACCGCCTATCACAAGCCGAAGTACTATTTACCGAGGTGCCTCCTATCACGGGTCAGCACGATTTACCAAAAATGTGCAGCCTATCGCAGACCTTACACGACGCGACAATCCCAGCAAGGATAAGATGAACCAACAAATCACATGGAATCATCTCGTGGCCCATCCGGTCACCACTATCACCATGGCCTATCCGGTCGCCATGTACTATGAAATGCATGAGCATACTCTAACTCTATCTACGACAATCGTTAAGTAAATCCAGATATTAAAAGATTCCCCATTTTTAATACTCATTTAACTCTTACAATTTTCACAACAATCATTAAGTAAACAGAGATATTAAAAGATACCCCATTTTTAATACTCGTTTAACTCTAACAATTTTTACGACAATCATTAGGTAAATGCATATATTAAGAGATTTCTCATTCTTAATACTCATTTAACTCTAACAAATTTCACTACAAACATTAAGTAAACAAAGATATTAAAAGATTCCCCATTTTGAATACTCGTTTAATTCTAATGATTTTCAAATTCCACTCAGAACATACTCAGACAAATTCTCAAATTCAGTCCACAATTCACACCAAATCACATCAATTTATTTTTCCACAAAATCCACACAAACACATCTCAAAATTTATAAATATTAATTATGAACACGTCAAACACGAAAACCACAAAATTATCTCAACCCACCACTCAAACACATCAAATTTCATTTCTTCAAAACCACACATAAATGAGTTAAATTCATTTTTTATGAAACACTCATCAATATCACCAAACCCAACTCTAAAATTTCACCCATAAAAGCATTAAATCCATTTTCCCCAAATCAACACTTCAACCGTAACAAAATTCTTTTCCACACAACCACAGATAAGTCCTTAAATGCAAATTAAAAGTTTGGAAGGAGCCATTACCTTAACATTAGCTTTAACGAGCGATTACGATACCGCAAGTAATTCCCATAAACTCTCTGTTCGTGATGCGCTTCTAAAGTTAGTTCACTAGCACCGTAGCGTGGTGGTGAGCAACTTTCCCTTTTATCTCTTCACGAAATGAAGATTAGATATAGATGAAACATGGAGGTTTGCGTTTGACAGTTTTGAAAACACCAACACCGTTTTTCTTCGTTTTTGAATCAAAGGAGAAGAATGAAGCTGAGAAATCCTTGATTTCTCACCCACCAAGCCTTGGTTCCTTTTTTTGAATCAAAAGGAAGCAACCAAAAGAAAAGAAGGGAGAAAGAAGAAGGAAGATTGAATGCGCGAGGCAGGGGGACGGTTCTCTTCCTCTATTTTGTTTCTTTTTTTCCTTTCGAACACACACACACACACATATATATATATATATATACATTATATCCAATTATCTATATATATATATATATATATATATTTATATTATACTTAAATTCAAACCCCAACAAATATCTAACAACTCATCCACACATCACTTCACTCACATCTCAAACTATTTTGATAAAAATATCTACTCTCGTCGCAACTTAATTGACATAAATTTTCAGCAACGAGTGATATTTTTAACAAAACTGTCCGGTATTAAATTCTTCGCAACGTACGTTAATCATTTTCCGACAAATAATTTTAACCGGATTCGAGACTGAAATATCTCAATGATTGAAATCGGCAGAGCTTTTTTTAATTTTAAATTTTAAAATGTATTTGATTTGGATGAAATTTCTTATTCAAGTTCTTGGATGATTGAAACTTGTTTTATTTCTAAATAATATTTTTTTTAGAGAATATTATTAAATTTAATTTTTTTAATAATCAATATTTTTATTGTAATAAAAACTATTGATAAATATTTTACGAGTTTTAATTTACGATTAGATTTATCTGTGAGTTGAGTTGTGTCAGATTTACATTTTGTAGAGAAAGTTAATAATTTTACATAAAGTGAATTTAAACTTTTACTAGAGATTGATATTTTAAAACAATAGTAGTAAGAAATGTGCTCACAAACTTGCTACATCTCTCTATAATTTAATGTGTAGCTCACATCACATTGTGTTCCCAATAAATAGAGCTAAAAGTCACAAATTTCACTTCAACCGCCGCTTCATGTTACAGCCACCAACATACTCCTTCATCCTTTTTATTTGAAAATTTTCTTCTTCTCTTTTATTCCATTTTGAGCTTCAAGGAAGCTTCCAATCACAAAACCTTCAATTATAAAGTTGTTTCACTACTTGAAAGGAATGCAAAGAACTAAGGATCAATAGTTGATGTAACTATTTCTCTCCCTCTTTCTCTCAAAACTGTAGAAATATATATATATATAAGGGGAAAAAGTAATTTTTTACATTATGAGCTTTAAATTTACTTGTTTTGCACTACTATGGTTGTTATTAATGTTTAGGAAGTCAAAAGAAACATTTTCAACTCTTTAATTTCAAGCATAAAAAAAAAACCTAAATAAGATAGGAAAAGGTAAGTGTTTTTGTTGCTTTGGTGCTTTGTTAATATTGAAATTAGAGGACTTAATAACTTGAATAAAAAAAATGAAACCAATCCCCAAGCATTTTAAGTAAGACCAAATATGGTGTGTCATAATGTAAAATTTTGATTTTTGTATGTGTTTGAGTAACATAATGAGTTTGAACTGACAATAAAAATTTTATAATATGATTTAAGTTAGTAAAGTTATGAAGACTTTTGCATGTGTGTTTGATTATTTTTTAAATTAAATTAACAACTAGATGTTAAGGTGTTTCGGGCTAAAGTGATATATGTTGTTTATAAAAAAAAACTCAAAGATGTGAAATGAAGATTTTAAAGTAAGAAAATGATTGATAAAAAAGACATTGATTAGTTTTCTTCAGTAATGTATCCTTGAAGTAAATTCTATAATTCCCTATATTTATATAGCTAGCTCCTTGAATTTCGAATATGAATTGAGATTGTTGACAACGAGTTAGTGGTAGGGAGAACTTTGAATATTTATTTTGTTGAATTGAAGTTTTTAAGGAAAAGAGATAGGAACAAAAAGGTCATGGCAAAATTTTGGAAATAAAGTGGTAAATGAATTGTTGTGGTTTGTTTTAATTCATAAGTATTTGAGTACTAGAAATTTTATGAACTTTAAAGAAGTTAGAAAAAAATTTCTCTTGCGATTTTTAATAGTGGTATAAATTAAAATTTGGAGTCATTTAAAGTTTGATCATAGGTGGTTTTGTCCTTGATTATTTGTGGTGTTTTACACCAGATTTGGATTTGGAATTTCTTTAAAATATATTGAAGAGTAAAATGGATTTTAGCCATGTGATATATGTATATATATATATATATATATATATATATATAAAGAGAATTCAGTGACTAGATGGACGATGAAAGGTATGTGGGTCTTGGAGATATTTTACTTCAAAGTTATGAGGATCGGGTTTACAGATAATTATTGCTTAGGAATAATTCATTAGGACGTTCGACTGTTGGGACTCTTTGAGTTTGGACCTCGGTGAATGTTGGGTATGAATAAGAATCTAGCGAGTGAACCAAATTTATAAAAATGTGCCATGAAAACTTATTGGAGCTACACATGGATATGTAGCTTATGTCAATTAAGGATTCATGAAAGGAATTATCTCACCCATATTCAGACATTGTTATTATAAGGGTATGCTAATGATTCAAATTCACTACTTGAATGCATGTCATGGGATACGTTATTGTGTTCGTCAATCAAAAGAGTTAAATGTTTGTTTGGTATGGATAAATTGAGCATGAAATGAAAAAGTTTGGTGGGAACTAGTAAGACTTGATTTAGTGAAATAACTATAATAATGAAAGAACAAAGTATAGATAGCAAAGGAACTAAGCAAGACCACATGGACGGTTGAATGACGGTAGAAGTGAAAAATATTTTGAGAAATATTTTAAATGTATAATATTTCGCAGGAAGCATGAAAATTAGGAGGGATTAAGATTTTGTTTGAATTATTGAAGAAATTCTGAATGATCAGGATAACAAGCTTATTCGAAGGAAGAAGAGTTTAATAATAACAAGAAAAAATAAAAGAAAATCAAGTTGGGTTGGATGATATTTTGGGGTATGCAGACAATAGTGGGTAACAATTGTGACAGTCAAATAAGAGAGCAATTTTTGAAAAAAGACATACAAGAGTAAGCTAAGTAATGATTTCGAAATAATGAAGATGTACCAAGGTTCAAGGTAGATATTTAAGGTTTGTATAAATGAAAAAGTGATGGAGTGAATACAATGAATTTGATCTGTCATAATGAAAAGATAACATTCAAGCTACAAACCAAGTACGCAGAAAAATTGAGAAGTATCATAATGATTATTGGTAATAGATGTAGGAAAATTATTTTCAAGTTTGTCCAGAATTGCGAAGTATGTAGAAAATTGACTAGTGAAGCGTAAAATTGAGGTGTTAGGCTAGAGACAAATGTAGCTCTTAATTAGGTAATGAAATTCAAGTTGGATACATGACTCTTGAAATGAAGCACTAAACTGGAAGAAAGTTTTGTGTGTCATAGGTGATATAGTTATGGCATGTTGTCAAAAATGTTTGAGGAAACTTGAATCACCAACCAAATGTTAGGATGGAATTATTTTGTGCTCAATATATTGGTGTCATATTTAGTGTCTTGATTTGGTACCTAATTGATGTTTTGTACCAAATGGGCGTAGATGAGGCAATGCGACATATTTTGGGCAATTGTACTTCATCGATAGGGTCAAAGTGATAGGAAACTAAGGGAAACTCAATGGACCTTAAGGAGATTGTTAGACCTCTTGTGCCTCTAGGTAACCTTAAGTGCAAGTCACAGGGAGTGCTATTACAGTTAGGTTAAGATGGTCTAAGCCACCATCATGGTTTTTGGCTACCAATTAACAAATTGAAGAACTGATCATCCTCAATCTCTTGTTGAAAGTAGACAAAATCATGTTGAATGGAACGGGCGAGACTTACCGGCTATGGTAGTGTGTAGAGTTTTTAAGCACCCTATGAAAAGGGAAAGACGAAACTTTCTTCGCATAGGCCCAGTGAAACAAGTTGTATCATGTATGTTGAGTTTGAGTGCAAACCTACAGTGGGTTGATACCCTTACTTCTAGTTTTGAGGATGAAACTCTTTTTAGGAGGGTGGAATGTAAGACCCCAAGAAAATGAATTATTAATTAAGTGTATTTAGTTATGTTTTGTAATTAAAACATGTTGATTATATGAGTTCCTTTTATTTATGAATAAAAGTACAAAAAATATTTTTTACGGGTGAAATATTTTTATTTAGTCCACGTATAAAAATAGTAAAAATCTGAGACTGAAATTTCTCAGTGTTTGAAATCGACAAAGAATTTTGTCGCTTTCAAAATTTAAAATATATTTAATTTCGATGAAATTTTGAATTCAACTTCTTGGGTGATTGAAACTTGACTTATTTATGAGTAATATTTGTTTAGCGAATATTATTAAATTTAATTATTTTAATAATCAAGTTATTTTTATAGTAATAATAACTATTGATAAATATTTTACGAGTTTTAGCTTACGATTATATTTAACTGCGAGTTGAGTTGCACTAATATACATTTTGTAGAGAAAATTAGTAATTTTACTTAAAGTGAATTTTAACTTTTACTATAGATAGATATTTTAAAAGAGAAGTAGTAAGAAATGTGCTCACAAACTTGCTACATCTCTAAAAAAATTAATGTGCAGCTCACATCAGATTGTGTTCCAAATGAATAGAGCTTAAAGTCACAAATTTCACTTTAACCCCCACTTCATGTTACAGCCACCAACATACTCCTTCTTCCTTTTTATTTCAAATTTTTCTTCTTCTCTTTTCCTCCATTTTGAGCTTCAAGGAAGTTTCCAATCACAAAACCTTCAATTACAAAGTTGTTGCACTACTTGAAAGGATCGTAAAGAGCTATGGATCAATAGTTGAGGTAGATATTTGTCTCCTCTTTTCTCTCAAACCAGTAAGCATATATATATATATATATATATATATATACACACACGGGGGAAAACGTGATTTTTTTTACATTTTGAGTTTTAATCTTGCTTGTTTATCACTACTATGGTTGTTATTAATGTTTAGAACGTCAAAGGAAACATTTTTAACTCTTTTAATTTCAAGCACGAACAAAAGAAAACCTTAAATAAGAGAGTACAAGGAAAATGTGTTTTGTTGCTTTGTTAATATTGAAATTAGAGGACTTAATAACTTGAATAAGAAAAAAAGGAAACCAATCCCCCAAATTTTTTAGTTAGATCAAATGTGGTATGTCATAATGTGAAATTTTCATTTGTAAATGAGTTTGAACTGAAATTTTGATCAAAAAAACGAAACCAATCCCCCAAAATTTCTTTGAGTAACATAATGAGTTGTTTTCAAATAAATGAGTTTGAATTGGCAATACAAAATTTATTAGAGGGTTTAAGTTAGTAAAGTTAAGAAGACTTTTTGCCATTGTGTTTGGTTATTTTTTTAATCAAAATGACAACTAGATTGGTAATGTGTTTGAGACCAATGTAATATATGTTTATTTGTAAAAAAAAAAACTCAGTTGTGAAATGAATATTTTAAAGTAAGAAAGTGATTGATAAAAAAGATATTAATTAGTTTTCTTGAGTAATGTATCCTTGAAGTAGATTTTATAATTCTCTATGTTTATGTAGCTAGCTCCTTGAATCTCGAATATGAATCGAGATTGTTGACACCGAGTTAGTGGTGGAGAGAGCTCTGAATATTTTATATTTGTTGAGTTGAAATTTTTAAGGAAAAGAGATATGAACGAAAAGGTCATGGCAAAATTTTGGAAATAAAGAGGTAAATGAATTGTTATGGTTTGTTTTAACTTAGAAATATTAGAGTAGTAGAAATGTTATGAACTTTAAAGAAGTTAGAAAGAATGTTCTCTTGTGCTTTATAACGGTGGTATAAATTAAAATTTGGAGTCATTTAAAGTTTTTTCACTGTAACACCTTAAATTTATTGTTATTATAAATTAGTGATATTTTGTTATACATGTGTTTATTGTGGTGTGATATTTTTTTAGGTGATTGTCTTTTTTTGTTTGTCTTTGTAGTTATTTAAATTAAAGTAATTGATAATTGATATTAGACCTATTTATTTTATTTTAAAAAAATGGTATATAAAATAACATATACCAGTCTGAATTGTTATTATCTTACGCCTCATATTTCAGTATTGTTGTTATCTAGACCTTTATTATTTAAATTTATTTTTATGTAAGTATAAATATAAAATAATTTTATTAATTATTTATTAAATATAATATTGGATTATGCTATTCATATCTGAATTGTTATTCGCCATAAATGGAATTAATGAACCTAAATTAATTATAAATTTGTAGTATTCTATTTTGTAACCTAATTAAAAGTGCCACCATTTAGCAAAACCGAATACATCTCACACACAATCATTAGAACATGGTCTCCACATAAAGAAAAGAAATCTTTGTAGAATTGGCTTAACTTTTATTGAAACGGTGCATATATTTTGCCATCAATATAAATTTTATGTCACATTATTTTTTTTTTTTTTTGTTAAATCTTCATTTTATAAAATTGACAGAAACTCTAAATATTATGGTAGGATTATTGTCCCTCGTATTAGTCTTTATCCTATCTCTTTAATCCTTTTTTTCCTTTTATTCATTTCCTGTAAACCAACAATTTCTTTTCTTTAGGTATAAAATACTTGGGTATTCAAATTATTATTTGAGAGGCTTTAAGCAAAATGAGTATTAATTGGATATAATTTATTTTCATGATTCAGTATGCAATCTAGGACTTGACTAATTAATATTAATATTGTGCATAATTTTCCTTATATTTTTAATTATTATGTAATTAGGTACATTTTATTTAAATGCTTTATAATTATAATCTTAGGTTACATCAAAAAGTCTAAAATTTGTGTTATGTCTAAATGTTTTTTTGTATTTTTATTATAATTCAATGTTTTATAGCATGTACGAGAGAGTAAGTAAACATTGCTAATTATATTGACACTACGCCAAAAATGACATTTTATAGTTTGCCTTTTACAACGCTTACTAAATACAAGCGTTGTTGTAAATATATTTTAAAAATAACGGAGCATATAACATCACTTTTTTGACAAGTGTTGTGGCAAAAGCGCTGTTGTAGGGTCATATAGCGTTTGCGCATAATGTTTACAAGACTTTTACAGCGCTGTAAAATAAAGCGCCCTTACATAATATTTTACAGCGCTTTTTTGACAAGCGTTGTAAAAAACTCGTGCTTTCAAATAATTATATGACCTATTACAGCGCTATAAAAGACATGCACTTTCAAATAATTAAATGACCTATTAGAGCGCTTTTGTTACAAGCACTATAGAAGATCACATAATTGAAGGAGCTATTAGAGTGCTTATTTTACAAGCGCTGCAAAATCATTCACTTTAAATAAAAATCATTTACTTTAAATAAATTTAAAACAAATTTACGAACCCTCATCACCTCTACTCTGGGAACCCTCATCTCCTTTACGTACTGTGCGGCCATCTACTGCTCCTCCTTTAAAAAATATGGATACGTTGTCTCAGGTATTGTATTTATTAACTTTTTTGTTGTCACGAAAACTAATAAATTGTTACATAATAAATCTTTTCTTTTTGAAATTTTTTGATTTGTTCTGTTTTGAAATCTTTTCTTTTTTGAAATTGTTACATAATAATGGACCTTGGTTTCCATTTTCCAATATTAGATATGTGTACTATATATTGGTATAATGTTATCAATAAAATGTTTGAGAGTTTGTTGAGTGATGCAGAGAAACCATTATATAAAGGTTGTACTAAATTCAAAAGACTGTCGACGATATTAAAGTTGTACAACTTAAAAGCGAGTAATGGATGGTCTGATAAAAGCTTCACAAAATTATTAACACTCTTAAAAGATATGTTGCCATATGATAATGAACTACCTAGTCGAACCTACGAGGATAAACCGATTTTGTGCTCTATTGGCATGAGTTACGAAAGGATTCATGCGTGTCCTAACGATTGCATTTTATTTTGAAACGAATATGAATTACTAAATACGTGTCCAAAATGCAATGTCTCTCGATATAAGAAGAAAGAATCTACTCCAGCAAAATTCATGTGGTATTTTCCTGTAATACCAAGATTTAGGCGCATGTATCACAATGAAGAAGATTCAAAACACTTGACATGGCATGCAGATGAAAGAATTAGAGATGGAAAGTTTCGACAACCTGTAGATTCCCCACAATGGGCAAAAATTGATCACGAGTATCCTGTATTCAAGATAGAGTCAAGAAACCTAAGACTTGCACTTTTTACTGATGGAATGAATCCACATGGTCTTCAAAGCATCTCACATAGCACGTGACCTGTGATTTTGTTGATTTATAACCTACCTCCATGGTTATGTATGAAGCGTAAGTTTATGATGTTGTCTCTGTTAATTTCTGGACCCAAACAATCAGGGAATGATATCGACGTATACTTGATTCCTTTAATTGAAGATTTAAAAATTATGTGGGAGACAGGTGTGGTAGTTTATGATGGGTATAGGAAATAATGTTTCAATTTGAGGGCTATGTTGTTCGGCACAATTAATGATTTTCCAATTGTTAGTGTGCATGACCTATATGTGAAGAGAGTACAAATTGGACGCGGTACAAACATTGTACGAAGAATGTATTTCTTGGACATCGTAGATTTTTACCTTATAGTCATCAGTATCGTGGGTGGAGAAATGCATTCAATGGAAAATCAAAGGAAGGTAAAGCTCCTTTAGCACCGACTGGATATCAAATACTTGAAAAAGTACAAGGTTTAACCAATAAAATTGGCAAACCTTTTGCGGGAGAGCTGGTCAAAACAGGGTGGAAGAAAAAGTAAATTTTCTTTGAATTGCCATATTGGAAGTCATTGTATATAAGACATTTCCTTGATGTGATGCATATTGAAAAAAAATGTATTTGATAGTGTTATTGGTACGTTACTCAATGTTCCAAGAAAGTTTAAAGATGGCATCAATGCAAGATTGGACTTGGTCGATATGGGAATAAGAAATGAATTGGGTCCCGTAATGAAAGGAAATCACATATATCTACCTTCAGCCGCTCATACTCTATCTAGAAAGGAAAAAAAAAATTTATGTATATTTCTACACGAAGTTAAAGTTCTAGAAGGATACTCTTCAAACATTAAAAGTTTGGTTTGTATGAAAGACCTCAAGTTAAAAGGTTTGAAGACCCATGATTGTTATATTCTAATGGAGCATTTGCTACCAATAGTTATACGTTCCATTTTACTTGAAAATGTTCGACGAGCCTTAACTAGATTATGTTTCTTCTTCAAGGAAATTTGTAGTAAAGTGATCACTCCTCATAAATTACCGACATTGCATAGGGAAATTGTTGTTACTTTGTGTGAGCTTGAAATGTATTTCCCACCCTCATTTTTTGATAGAATGCTTCACCATACCATTCATCTGGTTAAGGAGACACAACTTTATTAGCCAAATTATATGGGAATTTTTATAACATGGTTAAATAATAACATAAAGTCAAAGTTTGATATAGACCCCTGATCAATTTCCCAGAGATTGAGGTGGCTAGCAAATGGTCTGAGTTTACATGTCTTTTCTTACACTGATTATGTTATTAATGGCTACACATTTTATACCAAAGAATAACATGATCAGACCACTATACAAAATAGCGGAGTCACTCTCGTAGCTGAAGCGATGCATGTCTCAAGTGCAAAAGACAAAAACCCAATATATGCAAATCTATCATTTATTTGGGTTATCGAGCGCATATGGGAGTTAGACTACACAATGTTTCGTGTTCCCATATTTGGTTGCAAGTGGGTCGATAACAATAATGGCGTTCGGATTGATGAGTCAGGGTTCTTTCTTGTCGATTTTAATAGGGTGGGATAAAAAGACGAGCCTTTTATTTTAGCGTCGCAAGCTCAACAAGTGTTTTATGCCACTGATCCTGCTGATGATAAATGGTATGTTGTCCTATCGACCAATAAAATAAGTGATGATAACAATAATGATGAAGATGTTGGTAATGATCTTTTATTTGCAACATCACAACCACATGAAATTGATTCAACTGATGATGGTTTATATCTTAGAGATGATCATGATGAGGGAATTTGGATTAATCTATCATTTCGTATCGTTAATAATGGACAAACAAATGTGAATCCCACTAGGAAAAGAAGAAAGGCATCTTAATGTACATGTTTAATTGTTTTATATAAGCCATGTAATCTGAACTAAGTTCATGTAATTTATTTGTTTGAACATGTTTAATTGTTTATATATAAGCAGCCATGTATTTGATTTTCTACTTATATTTTGCTTGATCTTAGTGTCTTATACTAAGTTCATGTAATTTAATATAAACTTGTAATTTACATAAACTGAACTGAATATAAACTAGTCGTCTACATGAACTAAACTGAAAAAAAGTCCAAATATAGGTAATTTACATGAACTAAACTGAATATAAACTAAGGAGGTCACAAAGCTTGGTTTTATACCAAGTTAAAAGGTCCTTTAAAAAAACAATCATATAACATAAGAAAACAAAGAAGTCTTTTACAGCGCGGTAAAAGAGCCTTTTAAAAGTAAAATAAGGAGGCCTTTTAGAGCGCTTATTTGAAAAAGCATTGTAAAAGGCCTTAAAAAAAAACAGTCATATAACATAAGAAAACAAAGAGGTGTTTTACAGCGCTTATTCTACAAGCGCTGTAAAAGAGCCTTTTGAAAAATAAAATAAGGAGGCCTTTTAGAGCGCTTATTTAAAAAAGAGCTGTAATAGTCCTTTAAAAAAAACAGTCATATAACATAAGAAAACAAAGAGGTCTTTTACAACGCTTATTGTACAAGCACTGTGAAAGAGCCTTTTAAAAATAAAATTAGGAGGCCTTTTAGAGCGCTTATTTGAAAAAGCGTTGTAAACCATATCTTCCATTATTAACCATATTTCCACGATCATCTCTCTCATTTCGAATGATATTTCCATCCACAATCATCTCTACCATTACAAACCTTCTATTTTCATTGAAATACGTAACCCTCATTACGTATTTCTTCGAACCATACTTAAGTTTCTGCAAACCGTATTTCTGCGCATTTCTTCTACGAAACCTACGTATTTCGAATCACTATTCAGGTATTGATGTTATTAATTTTTTGTTATCACTAAAATGCATGTTGAACATATACTGATACGTACTTAGACTATTGCATGTTGAACTTGTTGAAGTTATATTGAACTCATGTTGAACTTGTTGTAGATAAATGGATACCAACAAAGATATAGATTGTCAAAATTAGGAAGTTATCAACACTGAGACTTACGAAAATAAAGTCAAACATGGTGCAACTATCATGCAAAAGGTCATAAAAGCAAGGAGCAGTGGCATAAAATTTGAGGTATACTATACTCTATTTGCTGTTTATTTTTTATCTTTTTGAAAGCATGTACTTACTATATGAGTTTATTAGGTTGGATGGAATGTGAGTGGTCAGCCAATCGACCCCAACAGCTCCATATTTGTAGGTTACGTTGAGGTTTTTGTTCGTCAAAATATCCCCATTACAATTGATGATTGGAGAGATAAGGCTTTGAAGAATGCGAAAGATGTACTGTGGAATGATATATAAGTAACTTTTTTGATCCACTCTTTTGTCATTTATAATTTTTTTCATTGAGATACTTTACTCAAACTATATCTTTATTTCATTTGCAGAATGCTTTTGTTCTTGATGAGGTGAGAAAGAATTACGTTTTGAGAGTTGCCGGGAAAATACACCAGGGTTTTAGATCTCGCCTCTCAAATTTATATCTAGAAGATAGTGAAGGAAATATGAATGTTAAAGCTCCAAGAATATATAAACATTATATATCAAAATGAAGAATGGAGTGCATTTGTATCAAAATGTTCGGACCTCGCGTTTGTGGTAAGTGATTAATTTATTAGCATTTGTGTTTTATTATTCATATTCATAGTGTATTTTAAATTTTTACATGATTGTTAATTTTTTATATAGAATATAAGTAAGGAAAATTGCGAGAGGGCAAGAAATCCGACGCACCCATACAAAAAATCACATATGGGATATGCACGTCTAAAGCAAAAACTTGTAAGTAATTAAACATCATTTTTATATAATGAAGGAATTGGTATTATAAACTATAGTTTCTAACTAATATTTTGTTTATGATCTTAACGAATAACGACAAGACACCCAATCCAATCAACCATTGGGTCGTCATATCTTCTGGAAGGAAGCTCGTGTAAATAAGGACGGAGTGGTTGATAACGAAAATGTTCAAAAAGCAATAGAACTTTATGTAAGTATATTATCACTTTAATATTTTTTAATATTGTATTTTATCACTTTAATATTATTATTGTATTTTAAAAATGATATTGAACTTATCTTTTTAATCCTACATTTATTGAGGGGGAAATGATTTGGCGTAATTCCTAAAAGCTATTTTTCACAAGAGAAGCGCCAAATTCCATCCAATGAGGAAGTATTGGAGAAGCTCAAACTCATATCAGAGCAAGTGGCACTCTTAGTGAAGCCAAATAAATACAAGCAACTCCAGGATCAGCTCTAACGTGAAATACAAATGGAGAGTGAAAAGGCGAGTTGCAACATTGGTCTCAAAACTCTTCCCGAGGTAATTAATTACTTACTTATGTAATTACATATGTATTAACCATTGATTTAGGGTGTCACTCCTTGCGTTATGTACTTATCCTCCCCTACTCATTGGAAGGTTGGAAAAGGAACATTGTACAATACTTCGGGAGAAGTATTGCACAACACATCGATCTCTGTGGGTCATGTCAAAGTATCACATGTCATTGCTTTGGAACCAAATGCACCGTTGCCTATACCAGACAACAATGCACATATGAGGTTTTTGGGCGAAGCTGTTGGTAGTTATGTGGCATGGCCCACACATCTTGTTGCCCTTGATAAGATATGTTTAATTAATTGCCCGAAAAGGTTTATCACATTTATTCCCTAAGGTTTGTCATTTTTCCAGATTCAATAAACTAACATTTAACCTCATTTTTTCAGATTCAATCAAATAAACCACCCGCACAGCAAAATAAAGCCGGCAAACCTCAAAAATTGGAGGGTAATAAAGCTGGCAAACTACAAAAGCTAGAGGGTAATAAATTTGCCAAAGTTGCAGCTAAAAAACTAGATCGGGGAAAATCAGTCGCTACTACTCCTAAAATAAGTCAGCCATGCCTTGCTAAATACGGGGCGTGTCTTGACATTCAAGTAAAAAGGAATATGGGCAGCAAAGACGATTCACGCATCATAACCATGAATAAAGCTATATTCGGAGATGAGTATGAAAAATTTCTTGAAAAGGAACACATATACGAACTTCTCAACCATAAGGAGCTGAGTGCTACTGTCATCAGCTTGTACATAAGGTAAAAAAATACTTTTAATTGCATTTATTGGTAATTAATCTAAGTTGAAATTTTCATTGAAGGTTTTTGTAAGAGAAGTTGGTGTGCATACGCAAATTGTCAAATATATATTCATTCTTGTCCCCGCACAAGCTTTCGATGTTTAAACTCGATCCAGTGAACGTAAAAAAATACATTGTAGATATCTTATTAGGAAATATAGAGAAGGATAAGTTGTTCTTTGCACCATATAATTCAGGGTATGTAATTATATATATTTATTTATATCTTTTTTAATTTATGAGATCTTATTTTTATTAGTTGTGTAAACAAAATTGTCAACCAAAATTTTTTTGTTGTAGGGCACATTGGGTGCTATTTGCAATCAATGCGACCTCTAAAGTTATATACTATTTAGATCTCTTGCACGACAATTACAACAATCACTCTGATATAAAGACTATGTTCGACACATAAGTAATGTGTTTGTTAATGTATAAATAATGTGTTTATTAATGCTATAATAATCACATTTATTTATTCGATAGTGCTTTACAAGTTTTTCGAGCTCAAAGAGGTGCTACAGTGTCGAAGCAAAATAGATGGTATATCACACTATGCGAAAAATAGGATTTTACAAAGCTTTTTTTAAGCCATTTACAGCGCTTTTTCAAACAAAAAAACGCCTTAAAAAGATACAACAGCGCTTTTTAAAATAAAAAAGCGCTATAAAAAGTGTAGATATATTGCACGCTTGTTATGCACATTTTACAGCACTTTTTAAAAAGCGTTGTAAACTGTGCACTCATTATATGCATTATTATGCACCTTTTACGGCGCTTATTTGAAAAAGCGCTGTAAAATATGCACAATAATGCATATACGGAGTGCACATTTTACAACACTTTTTCAAATAAGCGTTGTAAAATGTGCACTCAGTATATGCATTATTGTGCACGTTATACTGCGGTTTTTCAAATAAACGTTGTAAAAGGTACACACGATTGTTTATGTATTTGATGTCATTAGGTATTCTAAACCGATAAGATATGTGTTATGAATTTTATCGACAAGAATATGTCTTGAGTATACTCCGTAAAAAATATTAAAAATTATTAGTGTTTAATGAGTATTAAAAATAGAGTCTTTTAACGAGTATTAAAAGGGGAGAATATGTCTTGAGTAACTACATTTACATAATGATTGATTTGAAAGAGTAAGAGCATGCTCATGCATTTCATAGTTAGTGGTGACCAGGATGGGCCATAGTGTTAGTGGTGACCGTGATGGGCCATGGGGTGGTTCCTTGAATTGATTGGTCCACCTTATCCATACAGGGATTTTGGGGTCGTGTAGGTGTGTGATAGAAAACACTCTAGTAAATTGTGCTGATTTGTGATAGGTGGCACCTTGATAATTAGTACTTGTTTGTGAGAGGTGGTACATTTATGATTTACGCCCCTCGAGGAAGGTGAGGAAATTTTGAAATCATGTGTGTTACCATATAATCATTGCATTAGGATGTTTTGTCACACCAGTCATGTTTGTTATGTGATAATATTTATATGCATGCTTGTTTATCAATTGATGTCATGTCATCTTATGCTTTCGTGCTTTGTATTTTCGTATGTATGTTGTTTTTAGATTGTGACCCTATACTATTATTGTTGATCAGGCTTACGCCCCAGGTTATTAGATTTTTTGGTTGTGCGAGAATTGCAACGACGTCGAAAACGTGACAGAGCGATGATTTTGGATTGGTAATCAGAAGTAGTGAGGCTTGATGCCACTTGTAGAATCTCAATATCCAATCATCCTCAGTTAGAGTTCAAGATCAGCTTAGAGTTTTAAATAAGGGTTTTATTTATTCTCTCTTATTTAATGCAATGATGTTGTTGCAATAGAATTTATGTATATGAAATAATTGTGATTTTTTTTTGGGTCAATGTGAATTGTTCGGTTGTAAGTAAGTTATTTGTGTCAAAATCATTTTATATAATGCAACAAAAATTCTAATTGTCATTTTTGAAAAATAATTTTAAAATTAAATATGTTACTCTGATTTAAATTAAATACAATTATAGATATTTTAGCCTAAAGTGTTTAGTTGTTTTTAAATAAATAAAAAATTACACGCTCATTGTTATTAATCGGGGTGTTACACTAAAGATTATGGACCCACATATATGGCTTATAACTTAGAGTAGGATCCTACAAATCTAAAAGAAACTATGTCATCATTGAATGCAGATTTATGGCAAAAAGCTATAAATGATGAAATGGAATCTATAGAGTCTAACAAGACCTAACATTTAGTAGACTTTCCTCCTGGTTGCAAACCAATAGGTCGTAAATGGATCTTGAAAAAGAAACTATAACCCGATTGAATTGTTGATAAATACAAGACACGCCTTGTAGCCAAAAGTTTTAGACAAAGAGAAAATATAGATTTCTTCGATAATTTTTCACCAGTCAATAGAATGACATCCATTAGGGAGCTCGTATCAGTTGCTGCTATTCATAACCTAGTGATGCACCAGATGGATCTTAAAATATATTTTTTAAATGGTGACCTAGAAGAAGAAATTTATATGGAACAACCTCAAGATTTTGTAATTCATGGACAAGAAGACAAGGTCTGTAAGTTAGATAAGCCTTTGTATGGTCTTAAACAAGTTCCTAAGCAATGACATGAAAAATTTGATAACTTGATTATATTGAATGAGTTTAAAGTGAATGAAAGTGACAAATGTATTTACTACAAATACGAAAATGACATTTGCACTATCATATGTCTCTATGTAGACGGCTTACTCATATTTGGTTAAAACATTCATGCTGTAAATAATGTGAAATCATTGTTGAGTAACAACTTTGATATGAAAGACCTCAAAGAAGCGAGTGTAATCCTTGGAATCAAGATTACTAGGTCATAAAAGGGAATTTCTTTGGATCAATCTCACTATGTTGAAAATATAATAAAGAAATATAATTATTGACTGTAAACATGCTTGCGCACCATATGATCCAAGTGTGAAACTTTTCAAGAACACTGGTGAAACTGTTAAATTGAATATGCGAGCATCATTGGAAGTCTCCGGTATGCCATTGATTGTACTAGACCCAACATTGCCTACGTCGTGAGATTGTTGTGAAGGTTTACTAGTAGACCTATTATGGAGCATTAGCACGCTATCGAAAGAGTCATGAGATACCATAAAAGGACCATGAGTCTCGGATTACATTGTCAAATATTTCTTGTCGTCCGTGAAGGATACGATGATGCTAATTGGAACACCTTATCAGATGACTCCAAAGCAACCAATGACTATATTTTCAGTATAGCCGGTGGAGCTGTACCTAAAATGATAGCACTAGCTACTGCTAGTGAAGAAATAAGCTAGTTGAGATGCTTGCTAGCTGAGATTCCTTTATGAGAAAAACCTTTGCTAGTTGTGTTGATCCATTGCGATAGTATCGCAGCTATTGCAAAAATTGAGAATTGTTATTACAACGGTAAGAGACGAAAAATATGTCATAAATACATCCAAAAGGAATAGCTAGAGAAAAAGTCCTAAATACATCCAAAAGGATGGGACTATTGCCTATAGATCAATGAGTCACTTATGATGGTAACCCGACCTAAAAGATTGGAGATCCCGAGAATTAGGTTGAATGGGTAATAACAAGTCATAGTGATAAGAGATGAACATGCTATATTATATATGAAAGAAGCATGATTCCTGAAGCGATAAAAGAATGAGATAGTAGAAACTCTTAATGAGATATATACTCTATGTGGAGTGGAGTACCTACTTAAATGAATACTCTTGAAAGACTCACCTATGTGAATGTGGAAGTGGGGCTGCTTCCTATGGAATTTCAAGGCATAATTTCTAGAGCATTCACGATACTGAGATACACTTGCATGGCCATAAATGCACGGGATTTTGAGAATACACCCAAATGAAAAGGTTGTGTGTGGGTTTGATGTCATAGATAGAGTTCAAGACTATGAGTCACTCTTGTTGAATCTGAATCTTACTTGATATGCAAAGGTTGAAGTCAAGAGACACCTTTGTTTATGCACAATATTATAGAAGCGTTTGACACTATTTCAGAAAACCTTCTTTTTAAATTCATGTGGGGGATTGATGGAAATGATGATGATATTAATGGAAGATTATTGAAAATAATGATGACATTAATGAGAGCTAGTGTTGTTGTGAATTGAAAAATAAAGAAGTCCCATATAGGAGGGATATCACACACTAGTAGCGTATATAAGGTGGAGGTATGTAACTTGGGGTATGCCCCAAGGGGTACCCCAATTTTGTAAAGGAGGAAGAGCACATGCAAAATTGACCGCCACAAGCGCGCGCGCCGGCTTGACTTGGTCGGGCCTTGGCCTGAGCATAGGCCTCGGCTTTGACTAAGTGGTGTATTATTTTTTTAGCATATGAAATTTAATAAATTATTTATTTAATTAAATGAATGCTTGCGTTTTTTATCTCTAATTGATTATTAATTATGTAATTACCCTCCACCGAGTCAACATTCAACATCTGATCCAGTCAATTCCTTGTTTCCAATTTAGCGCTTTAGTTTTGTTGGTCAAAACCCTAATCGTTGGTCTCACGCGTCTGTTGTTGCCCGGTCAAAAGCTGAGCGCACGTTTTATGGTCAAAACCTAAATATTAGAGCACAAATTTAGTATATTAGACGTAATGGATCACACTTTCTCTCTGATGTAGTTGCATATTTTCTCTATAGATAAAAGAGTTCTCCTCAATTGGAAAAACACAACAAAAACACTTCGAATTCGAGGCTTTTCTCTTTTCTCCCTGTTTCTTACTTACTACTTCTTTTTCTTCCGAATGGTCTTAGTGCCATATTACGAGTGGTAGTCATTCGACTTCCATATTGAGGGTGTAATTCTAAAACGGTTTTCTATGGTGTAGTAGAACTCCGATACAATGATCTGAGATGTTTTATCCTAGGGACTTCGTGATTGATAGTCTGTCTTGCAATATTTGGCCAGCGCCTCAAAACGTTTTAAAGAGAGCGGCTTAGTACGCGACTTAACCCAATAAAATTTTCGGTGGCATAAATTATTTTTTCAAAGCTTTTTATTTCAAAATTAAAAAATAACACATAGTCAAACATAATTCATCGACAACATCAACACACTACATGCAGATTCAAACAACAACAATTGTGAGAAGGTATCGACTCTAAAATGATTTTGTATATTCACTTTAACTATCTCACATTGATTAAAAGAAGGCTTTCAGCACTATCATTTAGCAAACAATCCGTTGTGATTTGATAAGCGAAAACGACTCTTTTGATAGAGGCTTGATGAAATAAATTGATACTAAATAAAAAAATCCATGGAGGAGAATAGAATGACACAGAAGTAACAACCTACACGTAGAATAAATAAAGATTAGAAAGAAAAAAAAAAACAAAAATACATTTGCATAACAACTCCACAAGTCAAGAAAATACAGTCAAATAAAATCATAAAGGTAGCTCAGTGGAGTTACCTTATTGCGAACCATCCCACTAACTTTAATGATGTTGCATTGCATTTCATCGTCAAGTATTTTTATTGCATGAGAAACACAATCAACATACAACTAAGTCAACCAACTATTATAAATATCATAAATAAGAAACAAAACTAAAATTGAAGTCACCCACATAAATAATTGGACATGGTTTATAATAAAAAAGTTAAAAATGTTATTAACCCCTATAAAATAATCTCTTATAAATCCTTGTTTGACAATTTAAGTAGACTTCATCAGCGAACTTGTTTATCCTTTCACCAACAAAAAACAATACAAGCATATAATAGAAAATTAACGAAATTTCAATTCAAGGCATAACATACTATAAAATAAAAGTTCAATTAAACAAATGTTACTGCTAAAATTAAAGTTTGAGAATAGAATAAAAAACATAAGCACGAATGTTATGTCAATTTATTATACCAATGTCTAAAATTAGAGAATTGCAATTGATTAATAGCTGCCACAATTTCATCTAAGTTGCCCAAGCCAAATGTTGGTTTTGTGTACCAATAGTTATTAGCTGCCAGTTTCATGTGTATCTTCATAATGTTGTTTGAATTGATTTATACTTCATAGCACATTTTATTTGTGTTGTTATGCAAATCAATCATCTAATCTATAATAATCTAGTTCAATTACTAGAATCAACTTTTTTTTTTTAAAAAAAAACCCGAGTTCTATCACCCTTTCAATATGCACAATCATGTCACCACTTTGTTGACCAAAAAAATATTGATAAATAAGGTAGAAAACATCAAGCACAAATTAACCAAAAACAATATCAAGCAAAAGAATGTTAACTAATTTTACAAAAAGTAAATTTATGAATGGAAGATTCTTTGAAAATTTGTATAGCAAATAAATTCCCCCAACAATACTACTCTTCTCATAGCGCATTTCAAATTTCAGTAGGAAAAATCAATGCCAACTTTGTTGATTTATTGCGATAGTATTGCGACTATTGAAAAAATTGACAACCTATTACAACAGTAAGAGATGATAGATACATTATAAGCACAAGACAATTAGAGAGTTAATTTCAAAAGAAGTTGTTAGAGTGGAACATGTTTGCACTCACGAAAAGTTAGCATATCCTTTGATGAAAGGATTAGCTAAAGAGAAAGTCTTAAATACATCTAAAAGGATGGGATAATTGCCTATAGATCATAGAGTCACTCATGATGGTAACCTAACCTAAAAGACTAAAGATCCGAAGAATTAGGTTCAATAACAAATAACAAGTCGTGAAGTGATATGAGATAAACATTCTATTATAAATCAAAGAAGCATGCTTCTTGAAGAGATGAAAGGTTGAGGTAATAGAAACTCTTAATGAGATCTATATTGTATGTGGAGTGGGGTACGCAGCTACATAAGTACTCTTGATAGACTCACCTATGTGAATATGAAACTCCGAACGTTTCTTAATTTGAAGTAGAATTTCTTATGTGAATATAGGGATAGATGTAGCCATTAATGAACATGCTTTTGATAGTATACCATATGAAAATGTTGTGTGTGAGTTTGATGTTCAAGTTAGAAGAAACCTTTATTTATGTATAATCTTATAGAAGTGTTATACGCTATTTCAAAAACTATTTTTTAAATTCAAGGGGGAGGACTTTTTAAAACTATATTGGAATTTAAGCACTGTGTTAAAACTTAGAACTAGCGTCGTGTGAATTGAAAAAATAAAAAAGTTTCACATATGAGGGCTATCACACACTAGTAGTGTTTATAAGAAGGATGTATGACATTTGGGGTGTTCCCTAAGAGGTACTCAATTTTGTGAAGAGGGGAGAACACACTCAACCTTGCCACAACATGCACGTGTCGCTACTGTTTGATCGGCTCTACGATTTTTATTTTTTAATAATTGCATTTTTTCTCTCTCTTCGTTTTTAACACATGTATTTTTCTATGGATCGAGTTTTCCAATGGCTCCACAATTCTCCCTCCATTTTCCTCTGATTTTGCAAGTCTGTTTTCTATGAACTAATCTGTTTTGAGTGAACTAGTCAAAAAGCACTTTCTCATATTTTGGTCAGATCTATCGCAAAATTCCTCAATAAATAAAGGATTCCACTCACTTCTCCCTTTTCTCACTTCTCAAATAACATCAAAATAACATCAAAATTGGGGAGAAAAAAAGTCTAAGTTTTCTCACTTCTCCCTTTTCTACTTCATCTAAAATTTTCTTTTTGTGGCTTTACCAAAATATAATTCCTTCTAATTTTCGAGTGGTCATCATACCATATTTTTGAGTTGCCACTATATTTAGAGGTGTAATTGTAGAATGATTTTTTATACATCTAGACTGTTTTTCAGTTTGTTCTAAAGCAGGTAGGAACATTGCAGTAGAAAACCAATACATTTGGGTTGTTTATTTTAGTTTTTGGTAATTCAAAAACAAAAGAATATTATAAACTGACGAATGCCATTTAAAATTTTGCTCGTGTTCATAAAGGAAAGCTTATATGTAGTGGCAGATGCAAATTATGTGTTCTTCAATTGTATTAAGAGTTTTAATTTATAAGTACTTCAATTAGTTGATTTGTGGAAAAAAAAAAACAGAGAAAAGTAACAAGACTTTGATTTTCAGTATAACAAATCATTCTTCACCTTCCACCTCTGAATCGCCTTGACCTAAGTAGTAGCTATTTAGTATTGTACTGTCTCTTTAATCTTGATTGATAATTATGATTCTTTCGTTAGTGGTTTGGTTCTTTTACATGTAAAATGAACTTGGTAGAAATGGAGACTTGTTTGTTTCTTTTTTCTTTTAGTACTATGGAGTGGTCACAAATATGCTCAGTTACTCTTTCATGTCTATGTACTGAGTTCCCTTTTCAGTCCAACTACATTTTCCCCCTTAACTCAACTTTTCATTCATGGTGTATTTGGAGCTTGGGAGTACCATATGAAATTAATTGATAGCATTTGTAGACAAATGCATATCTAAAATGGACTCTCTTTAATTATTTTCACCATTTTTTGTGTGTGCTTGTTTGAAATTGTTAACAATAAAAAGAGGAAGAAGATAGACAACCAAGAACAGCCACTTTAGGGTTTCATAACATAGAATGAACCAAACTTAAGTTAATTGGGTTACAATGAGTATATATACAAAATAATAGAAATGTCTAAAATACCCTTATTACTAATATATAATAATATTATCTAACATCTCCCCTCAAACTCACGATGCATTAACATGGAGCATCGAGAGTTTGTCAACTAAAAAACGAAAACGTTTGATAGAATGCATCTTTGTGAACAAATAAGCAATCTGTAAAGAAGAAGAGTAATGGTTCCATGCTGAAGATGATGACGAGTAAGATGACAATCAATCTCTATTTGTTTGGTGCGTTCATGAAAGACCGAGTTGTGAGCAATTTGAATAGCACTCTTGTTATCGCAGTGCATCGGAGTTGGCTCAGAAAGAGAGATACCCATATCAGACAAAAGCCAACGCAACCAAATTATTTCAGCGGTAGTAGATGCCATAGCACGATACTCAGCTTCTCTAGAGGAACGAGAGACAATGTCTTGTTTCTTACTCTTCCAAGAAATAAGAGAGTCTCCAAGAAAGATACAAAATCTTGTGGTAGATTTACGATCTGTGGTGTCACCAGCCCAATCAGCATCAGAATAAGCTCGTAACTCTAATGAGGATGATGATGGAAAGAGAAGGCTTTGAAATTGAGTTCCTCGAAGATAACGAAGAATCCGAAGAACTGCTGCCCAATGTACTGTACAGGGAGAGACAACTAACTGACTAACAACATGAACAACATAAGCAACGTCAGGTCTGGTAATCGTGAGATACACTAAGCTGCCAACCAAAGTACGATACAAAGTGGAATCTGGTAAAGGAACACCATCCGATGGAGCATATTTCACATTCAACTCAAGAGGAGTATCTGCTGCTCTAGTATCAGAAAGATGAGCTTGGTCAAGAATGTTGGCAATGTACTTGGATTGAGAAAGAAGGTAGCCTCTAGGAGAGTAGGCAACTTCAATCCCCAAGAAATAGCGAAGAGTTCCCAAGTCCTTCATCTCAAACTGTTTGGCTAACTGCAATTTCAACTCATTGATTCCACTAACATCATCACCTGTAATAATCATATCATCAACATATAGAGAAAGTATAATGCGATCATAAGTGGTGGACCTTATAAACAATGCAGAATCATGTTCACTAGAGCGAAAACCAAGAGAAGTGATCACATTAGAGAATTTCTCAAACCAAGCTCGAGGAGCCAGTTTAAGACCATATAGAGCCTTTTTTAACTTACATACTTCCCCTTGATTATGAGAAACTCCTTGTGGAGGGACCATATATACTTCTTCATGAAGCTCACCATTTAAAAAAGCATTTTTGACATCCATTTGGGAAATATGCCATTGACGAATAGATGCAACTGCAATAAGAGTACGAATAGTGGTCATCTTGGCTATAGGAGCAAAAGTTTCTTCATAATCCATACCATATTGTTGAGAGAAACCCTTAACAACAAGACGTGTTTTGTAGCGCTCAACTGACCCATCAGACTTAGTTTTGATCTTGTATACCCAACGAGACCCAATAGCACGTTTTCCAGGAGGAAGAGGTACTAATTCCCAAGTGTTGGTTTTGTGCAATGCAGATAGTTCTTCTGCCATAGCCTGCTGCCAAAGAGGATCAAAAACAGCCTCTTTATAGGAAGAGGGCTCACACAAACTGTGAATAGAGGTTAAGAAAGAAGCAAACGAAGCTAAGTAAGTGGAATAGACAAAATCAGGTAATTGAGTGGACTTACGTTGACGAGAAGGGTAACGAGGAGGATCAACAATCGTAGGAGGTGGTTGGGCAGTCGGGGGGACAAGAGGGATGTCATCATGTGGAGTAGAAGTATTTGTCCTGCAATTCTCAATATTACAATCGCTAGAAACGTTATCATTAGAATCAAATGGATCAATATGGGTTAGTTCAGAACTCTTAGTAATTTGAGAATCAAAGGAAACAGAGTAAAAAGGGATATGCTCAAGAAAAACAACATTACGAGATACATAAGGTTTTCTTGCATGAGGATCATAACAACAATAACCCTTTTGACCATCCCCATAACCAAGAAAAACACACATGGCTGAACGAGAAGACAACTTATTGCGCTCTACTTGAGGGCGAAGAACAAAACAAGTAGAACCAAAAACTTTCAAAGAATGATAATTAGGGGTAGAAGCATACAATTTTTCAAAAGGAGACAAACCTGATATAATAGAGGATGAAATTCTATTAATAGCATGAACAACAGTAAGAACTGCTTCTCCCCAAAACTCACTAGGAACTGAAGCGGACAACAAAAGGGAACGAGCAGTCTCTATAATATGACGGTGTTTTCTTTCAGCAACTCCATTTTGTTGAGGAGTATCAGTACAAGATGTTTGGTGGAGAGTGCCATCATAAGCAAGTAATTCAGAAAATTTATTAGAGGTATATTCACCACCTAAATCACAACGAAAGCACTTTATAACAGAGTTATGTTGAGTTTTGACCATTGCACGAAACATATGATAAATGTCAAAAAATTTAGACCGATTTTTCATAAGATAAACCCAACAATAACGAGTGTAATCATCAATAAACAAAACATAATACCTAGACCCACCTTTGGTGAGAAACGGTGATGGACCCCAAACATTAGAGTGGACTAAATCAAAAGGCGCATATGAAACAGAAACACTACGGTAAAGCTGAAAATTTTGCAAGTTTACAACCACAACAATTTGAGATATCACAGGTATGTAACTTTCCTAAGGCTCCTTTAGAAGCCAAATATTTTAATCTAGAAGCAGAAACATGTCCAAGGCGAAAATGCCATAAATAAAAACTAGAAGATAAAGAATTCAAGCAAAAACTAGATAATAAGTCAGCAGTAGTTGTTGAGGCTGCAGTATCTGGGAGTCGCAAGTCATCCAAAACATAAAGTCCACCCTGTCTATGGCCTGTCCCAATCAGCCTCCTAGAATGTGGATCCTGCACACAACAAGAAGTAGAAGAAAATATAACCGAATAACCGAAATCACATATTTGACTAACAGAAGCAAGACTCAAAGTAAGATTAGGAATATAATAACCATCAGAAATAGAAAGGTTAGGTGTGGAGACAGAACCAATGCCTGCTAGTGGCATAGGAGTGCCATCAGCAGTCACAACTGATATAGACGAGGTAGGTTTCATATACACAAAAGATATATCATCGTATGTCATATGATGAGATGCTCCATAATCAAGAATCCATATGGAAGGAGATATACCTGACATACCAGAGGAGTTCAAACCTTTAGAAGAGGTGGCAGACATTGCATGTGATTGAGTGACAAGAAGTTTTTGAAGTTGTTCTACAATATCAGATATTTGGGAAGCAGTCTCAGATGAGTATACAGAACCAGAACTAGAGCTAATGGTAGAAGGAGTAGAAGCAACAACATTGGACGATGGCCCCCTAAAATTCTTTTTATGTGTTCTCCCTAATTTCGGACAATGTGCTTTCCAATGACCTTTTTCTTTGCAAAATGCACATTCATCATTACCAACTCCAACCCTCCCTTGAGATTTTCCTTTTTGAACAGGAGCAACAAAAACAGATGGAGGAGTTGAGTGAATTCCCTTATCTGACACACCAAAATGAGTTTGAAGTCTGATTTCTTCTGCCAACAATTCACTAACTACTAATTCAACATTAGGAAGGGGGGAACGATGCAAAATACCCCCACGAAGGCCCTCAAAATCATCATGAAGAGCCATTAGAAACCAAACCAGACGTTGCTCATCTCTTTGATCAATGTATGCTTTGACAACTTTCAACTCAGGTGATTCCATAAGAGCCAATTGATCCCACATATTAGTCATTGCCGAATAGAATTCCTGAATGGTCATATTGTTCTGCTTAAGGGCTCTAATATCACTTTCCAACTGATAACGTTTTGCAAAGTTAGACTGAACATATAAACGTTTCAAGTGATCCCAAATCTCTTTAGCAGTATCATATTTTTCTAATTGCACTCCTATAGACAACTCAACAGAATTATTAATCCAAGTAATAATTTTTGAATTACTAACATTCCAAGTTTTCAGATCTTTTGCATATTGAGTTTCATCCTTTTTATCGGTAGGCTTAACAGAAGTTCCATCCACAAAACTCCACATATCTTTTCCAATCAAAAATTTTTTCATCACATAACTCCAATAAGAGTAATTTTGTCCATTGAGGTGAACACTAACAGCTTGAAGAGAATCATCCTTAGCACCAGCCATAACAAATAATGACAGGAAAATACGACAAACACAATCACTGAGACAAAATAAATTAGGGATAATCTGCTGCTGTGCGAGCGCGATTTCTCCCCCCTCCAGATGTCGTTTCCCCGATCCGACCGTTGGAAACGAAGACCTGAATGTTGCGAACCTACTGTCCAAATATCAGCCCGATCCAACGGTTAACGAATGCGCAATCGATGTTTTTCTGAGACTGATTTAACAAACTCGGGAATAGGGTTACTCTTCTGTTTTCTCTTTTGGTGGTTATCTTTTTTATCAAAATAATGTCTCTCTTCTTTACAATAGATCCCAAAATCAACCAAAGTTCTTTGATACCATGTTAACAATGAAAAGAGGAAGAAGATAGACAACCAAGAACAACCACTTTAGGGTTTCATAACATAGAATGAACCAAACTAATAGAACAAGTTAATAGGGTTACAATGAGTATATATACAAAATAATAGAAATGTCTAAAATACCCTTATTACTAATATATAATAATATTAGCTAACAGAAATGAATTTCTCTTTTGACAATGTACGATTTGACTCAGTTTCAATTTTGTTCACAACTTTTTGTAGTTGGTTTTTATTTAGAAATGAATTCATGGTCCAGAATGTGTGATATCATTCTGTTGTCAAGATAAAAACTTTTTGATATAATCTTAAATCCTCTTTGATGAACCATTAATTCATTGCGTTGAATTTTCTCACGAATGAAGTAAAAAGATCAAACTAAAAATGATTACTTCTCGAATGGAGAATTGGGTTTGATGCAAGCATAACAGTACTTAAGTTATCACAATAAACAATTAGAGGAGCCTTATTCATTATATGTAATTATTGAAGAAGACACTTTAGCCATAAAAGTTCAAGAGTTACAACTGTAAGACTCGTATATTCTGCTTCGATGCTTGATTTGGACACGACTGTTTACTTCTTTGAATAATATGAAACCAAGTTATTTTCCAAATAAACACAATAACCCGTAGTGGAACGTCTATCATCATCGTAAGACCCCCAATCTGCATCACACAAAACAGTCATGCAAATTTACAGATTTGAAGATGGTGAGACTAAAGTAGGAAGTGCCTTGAAGATATCTTAGTATAGGTTTGACTTTTTTCCAATGAGCTTCTTTTGGGGAATGCATGATTTTACAAACTTTGTTAACAACATAAGCCAAGTCAGGTCGAGTGATGGTAACATACTTCAATCCACCAACTATAGAGATCTATATAATGAAGGATAAACAACATTGGGAAAAGTCTCATAAGATAATTTGATATTGAAACCACAGGAGTAGGAATAGGATGGGTATTTGCCATATTTGCTTTGAGTACTTGAATGCATTTTGTTTGAGTTAAACTGATGCTGTTAGAGGATTGATGTTGAGCTTAAATGGCCAGAAAATAGTGTAAGTCACCCAATTGTTTGAGAGGTAAACTGGGATTGAGAGAACTGATGAAAGAGTTGATTGTAGACAAAGAGCTACGTGTGATTATAACATCACCCACACAGACTAGGATGAAAAGATTATGTGCTTGTGTTACCTTAGTAAATAGAGAAACATCACGCTTAGTTGAGTGAAAGCCCAATTTTGTAAGTAAAGAATGCAGTGTCTAAAACCAAACCCGTGTGGTTTGTTTGAGGCCATATAAAGGTTAGTTAGGCTTGCAAACTAGTGTGCCATCACAATGTCATCACAACATAAATTAATTTTTCAATGAAATTTAAATCTTTTATTGACTAATTTGTTCATAATTATTCAATACACAATTAAATTATTTTGAAATTTTATCCCTGAGAATACAAAATTTCATTGACAAAATTGTCCTCAAAAAAATGCCATTGACGTAGAATCAACGTGGATAAGTCAAATATTCAATTACAGAGTCACATTAAAATGCTCAATGAAAAAAATTTACACACAAACTACTTTTATTGATATTTTTAAAAGTTAGGGATGTATTTGCCAATTCACAAAATTCAAGGACTAATTGTGACACCCTAAACCCCAAAATAACATTTGTAATAATATATACTAAATTATTTGAAGAAAACTTGCAGCGGATAAAGAAAATTTGTTAAAGAGAATAAAAATTTAATATCAAATTTAGGATATCACGTTTCTCAAAAATAAAAATAAAAACACTTTAAACTTATTTTATCAATTAAAATAGTGCAATCTCGATAAGTTTGATTTAAGTATAATTACTTGATTTAATTCTAAAAACTTACTAGTATTTCTAAGGTTTTCATACAAAAATTCGATTCAAATTAAACAAGTAAAATACAAATTAAAACCCTTATGCCCGGTATCACCTATAAAGCGGGGTTCCTCCCAAACTTTAACTTCAAGACTCATTAACTTGTAGTAACTGCGATTTCGCAAACACAGGGCCCAGCCAGTCAAATACAAAGAACAAAGGAGGTGAGTTTCGAAATCATGATGACTGTAAGACCCTTAATTTTAAATTTTAATTTATAAATTTTGGGGAATTTTGTATTGAATTTCTTAGGCATTTAGTCCAATTTTTTGTATTTAGTGAGTTAAATGTCAAAAATATATTTTTTGGAAATTGGATTAAAATTATTTGTCGGAAAATAATTTATTTACGTTGCGAAGAACTTAATACCGGACAGTTTTGTTAAAAATACCACTCGTTGATAAAAATTTATCTGTCAATTGAATTACGACAAGAATACATATTCTTTTTTGAAAAAAATAATTGAAAAAGAGATGTGTATAAGAGTTGTTAGATATTTGTTGGTTTAGTTTTAATTATAATATATATTATTAGTAAGTAACATCTGTCTTGAATTTATATATATATATATTATTTAATAAGTTAATATATATTATATATATATATAAACATGAGAGGAAGGCAAAGCAAGAAGGAGAGAGAAAGCAAAATCCATTTTCCCAATCAGCGAGTTTCTTCTCCATCTTTCTTCTGTTTCCATAAACAAAACCAAAACCATAAAACATAAATCCTCATTTATCTACTAGATCTAAGCTTCTATTCGAGAAGTGACAGAAGAGAAAGTTGCTTATTGCCACGCTGAGGTGCTAGTGAGATAGTTTTCGAAGCGACTTCACGAACTTAAATTTTATCAGAATTAATCGCGGTGCCGTAATCGCTAGTTAAAGCTACAACGGAGGTAAGGGCTCCTTCCAAACTTTAAGTTTGCATTTAGGAAATTATTTGTGATTTTATGGAAAAGAAATTTGATGTATTTGAGGTGTGATTTTGTGAAAAATTAATTTAATGTGATTATGTGTAATTTAGTGGAATTTAAATTTGAGGTGTGGTTTGTGGTAATTCAAGTTTGGTGTGATTTATATGTTCATAATTTTTATTATGAATTTTTGAGATGTGATTTATCTGTGGATTTTGTAGAAAATGAATTGATAAAATTTGGTAGTTTATGTGTAAAAATGTGGAATTTTGAAATTGGGTGAGTTATGTTTGAATTGATGAAATTTAATTGAGGTGCTATATGTGTGTTGTGGAAATGAATTGATTGAATTTGGTGTGAATTGGAGGTAATTAAATTTGATGTGTTTGAGTTACGTACTGAGTTATTTTCAAATAAATGAGTTTGAACTAAAGTTGAAATTTTACGAAAAATTTAGAGTTGTTAAAATTGTGAAAAAGTTCAAATTTTAACTAAGTTAAAGAGTTTGAGCAAAAAGACAGATTGAAATTAAAAATGGTTAGAGTTTAAAATGTTACTCTTTTAATTACTCTTTGATTGAATTTAAAAAGAAAAAAAGTTTATAGTATTTTATTAACTCAAATATTTCGGTGCTTTAATAGTCGAGTATGTGAATGTTAAATTTGGACAATATTTGTTTTAAGTAAATAATATAGATTATTTAATTTTAAGAGTTTTGTGTGTGAGAAAGATTTAATTTTAGCAATTTTGTTGCGTGTGGATTAGTTTTATTGTGATCAAGTTGTTATAAATATTCATGTTTACATAGTTAGCTCCTTGAGTTTCAAAAAGGAATCGAGACCGTTGGCACCGAGTTAGCGGTGGGGAGAACTCTGATATATTAATATTGTTGTGGTGATTTACGGTTGAAAATTTTGGAGATTGAATATGGGGGATTAATGTTTGAATATTATAGTGACTCATGTTTGGTGAAATTGATGTGTTCATAATTAATATTATGAATTTTTAAGAAAAAATTTATGTGTTGATTGGTGGAAAGAGAATTTAATTCAATTTATGTGTGGATTGGTGGAAAATGAATTTAATTTAATTTAATTTGTGTGGTTTGAATTTGGAAATGTGATTTATGTGTGTTTGTGGAAATTGAAACTGGTGTGAATAAATATGTTTGAGTATGCTCTGCGTTGTATATGAAAAATTATTAGTGTTAAATAAGTATTAAAAATGGGGAATCTTTTAATACCTGCATTTACCTAATGATTGTGGTGAAAGGAGTCAGAGTATGCTCATGCATTTCATAGTACATGGTGACCGTGATGGGGCCATGGTGATAGTGGTGACCGTGATGGGCCACGGGATGATGCCATGTGAATTGTTGGTTCCTCTTATCCTTGCAGGGATTGTCGCGTCGTGCTGGTCTGTGAGAGAGTGTACAATTATGATTTACGCCCCTCGAGGAGGGTTTTGGTTTGGAATTCTGGATGATGCATTTTGGCATATACGCATTGCATTAGGGTGCTTGGTACGCGAGTCATGTTTGTTATACTTTGATGATTGTATATACATATTCAGTTGTTGTTGTGATTTATCGTAATTGCTTTGAGGTGTGAAGTTGGGTTGATTATGTTTTGATGTATGTATGTGTTCATAATTGATTTAATGAATATTCGATGTGTGATTGAGGTGTGAATTTGTGGAGATTAATTTGATGTTAATTATATGTTCATAATTGATAATATTAATTTTTGAAGTGTTGATTGATTCAAGAGCCATTTTAGAATTGAAAATCTGCCTTTTCTCAATTGTATTCGGCTACGACAATGCAGTTTGTCAAAACTTCATTTTTCAACATTGTTTATGCATTTTCGGACATATGAAAACCCTTTCGAGGAGTATGATAAGACGAAAGGTTCTTTTGAGCATTTGAAAATATAAGAATTTTGTTTCGGTTGGTGACCTTTATAATTATTGTGGAAATCTGGGCTTTTCCCTTAGATAAGAACCAGGATCATCCTACCGGTTAGTACCTTGGAGATGGGAAAGTAGTTAGTCATACTTGACAAAAAGCTGTGTCAGGAGGATCTTGCGGGGCACGTGGAGATCACCAGGGTGGTGTAGTTTTGTAGCATGATCAGATTAGGTGATTGTATAAGGACTAGATGTCTTTCTCTTGGGATTGTATTTATTTCATTTTGGAAGATTGTATCTATGCTTAAACTGTCTAATGACTTTTTCTTTTAATGGGCCCATGTTCCACATTTTGATGTGATGAGGGGAAAGTAGAGACTCTTGGGGCAGTGCTTTTTGTTAGACATAAGTCCTCTTGATCCTGATTTTGACATAATTAACAAACATACAATGTTCATACATCATTTGATAAAACTAACAGTTTGAACTGAGTAACGTTTTCAGGAAAAACAAGTAAACACTATACACTTGGATAAGAGCTTGGAGTACAAGGAATCAAGCAAAATTGGAGGATGTGCTTGAAGAAAGGTGCAAATCTATCTAGAGTTAATAGTGGTCATAGTGTTTGATAAGTAGACTCATCATTATGGTTTCATACTTAAGTATTTGCCAAAGTAAAAATGAGATCATAAAATAAGCAAATAAATCAATCAACTGATAAATCAATTGAACAATCAATTGGGCAATCAATTGTCTCACTCAGAACAAGAGTTTTTACGAAGTACATTGATTGGGAAATCGATTACTTAAAGTTTGTTTTAAAAAAACCTGATTTCAGGTGTTAAATCAATCCATTAGACAATCGATTGGGACATCAATTGAGGAATCGATTTTGTGAGTCACAGAACCAATCAGTTACTGAATCAATCGATTGGTAAATCGACTGTGAAAAAGATCTTTATCAGGGATGAGTTTTGTGAAAAAGATCTTAATCGATTGAGACATCTATTGAGCAATGCACAAAACCAAGTGATATTTTGTAATGCACAAAACCAACCAGTCAGTGAACCAATCGATTTGCAAATCGATTGTGAAAAAGTTTTTCATCAGGGATGAGTTCTGTGATTAATCAAATCGATTGAACAATCAATTGAATTAAGTTTCTTAAACTCCAAGTATTGTCACAATCGATTAGGTAATCGATTGAAAGAATGAACTGTTTTAAACATTTATCAGAAACATAGTTCAATCGATGGGCACATTGATTTTAACTAAATGGCTGAGCTACTGTAACAAGCCAAATCGATTGAATAAAATATCAGAGTCACTGTGACTAGTACAATCGATTGAAGCAAAATATTTGAGCCACTGTGATCAGTTCAATCGATTGGTAAATAGATTAAGGTAAAGGTTTGTGTTACATGGTGAATTCAACCAATTGCCAAATCGATTATGTTAATACATATCAGTCAATTGAGTAATCGATTGTTTTGATCTCGTTGTTTGAACCAAACACCTACAAATCGATTATGCAATCGATGCTGATATGAACTTAGCTTCAGTTTCTGATTTATGAATTAAAAGAATCGATTGGCAAATCGATTCATTCCTATATGTTCAAGATTCAAGAAAAACAAGATACGCGATAATCGATTGCGAAATCGATTAAGCTAGTTTTAAACAATTAAACAATCGATTGACAAATCAATTCACCTGTTGTTTTTCTAAAGATATATAAAATGAATCAATCACAATAACATAATAATAATTCATTACACGTTTTCATAACACTGAAATCAGGAAACACACTTTGAGAGAAATAATTCTAACAACACACAAAGTATTCATTTGGCAAATTCTTTTTGTGTGAAAGTCATATTGTGATTGAGTCCTCATTAGTCCTCTTTAATCTTTTCTGTAAAAACTATTGTAAAGAAAGTTCTGGAAATCCAGTGGTGTATACTGGTGACGATCTTCTATGGTGTGAGTTCATCGAGAAGGAGTCTCATCTTCATCTCATTGAGTTTGACGATTAACTCTAGGGATAAGGTGGCTTGGTAATAGAAGAGAGTGAGTTGGATAGATTGGCTATGTTAGAGTTGGAAAATCTGTAAAAACAATACTCAAGTCATTCTATTGGAAAGGCTGAAATCTGGTTTAGATTTCAGGACTCGATGTAGGTTATCTTGTTGATAACCGAACCAGTATAAACCCTAGTGCACTGTTTTCTTATCCCTTCTCATTATCTTTTGATGTTTAATGAATGCTTATTCTTGATTGTTTGTATGTGAATTTCTATCTTGATTAAGATTTTGAATAAGCATTGAATTTGTATTCTTATATTGATAATACATGTATTTGTAAATCTTGTTCCTGAACAAATTCTGTGAATTGTCATTGTTAACTTTGTAGTAATCTTGTAAAATTACAATTTCCTTAAAATAGAGGCCATAATCCCTTATACTTTTATGCAGGTGTCTGCCGAGAATACTCCAATGGTATGAGCTATGTCTGATAGGTCTCATAGCCCCGTTGTATTTTTCTATTTAAATACTTTGGATTTTGTTTCAAAACTATTTCTGCTGTTTGTAAATATTGTTGACTTTTGTCGTTGTGTTACAACTTAAATATTTACCCAAAAGTATTTTCTTCTTTAATTCTTTGTTTTTAGAAAAAAAAAGTACACCCGCGCTGTTAAAAATCGGGGTGTTACAATGACAGTATAATACAAGTAAGAAGAACACGCAAACAATCATAATAGGACCGTATCATTACACAAATATTCCATCAAGAAAATATCACATTCAAATGTCAAAACCACTCAAGGAAAATCAATAGATTTCACTGTATCATCAAATTGTCTAAGAGAAATTATCACCACACACGATACATATTAATAACAACAAAACAATTACAATAAAATGCAATGCTATGCATGAGCTTACACTCTACTTCACAATGTGGTACCATTCTAATTATGAATTACTTGGTTAGGAGGCTTGATACTATGCCAACATCCCGGTGGACGGACAATTCAAATTGGCATGTCCTCATAGATCCCCTCAACTCAACCCGAGACACATATATGTGACAGTCGAGGTAAACGTGTGTTGCGTGGTAGCTCCCGACATTTGGAGTACTACCTCTAGTCACCTAGGAATTCCCCACCCGAATAACTCTAAGGTCTAACAATCTTGCCTTAAGGCTCGACAGCTTACTGCCACGATCAAGCTCATTCAGTTGTACTTCCCCGGAATCACTAGGCTTGTCAGGCCCACCTATATGATGACAAAATAATCTTCACTTCGCAAATTCTCAATATTTATTTTCTCCCCTCGTTGTCTTATGATACTCCATTAAGACCGTAATCTCAAGCACAAATGTGAATCACAATTATTTCGCCAACTATGGGGTTACTTCAATATTCTCATCACAAATTCACAACATCACTATCATTAATCATATACCATCACATAAACTCATCACAAATTTATAGCATCACTATCATCAACCATACATCATCACATAGACTTATCACAAATTTATAACATCATTAGTATTAATTATACATCATCATAATCACATAAAGTTATCAAACTAAATTCACTTTTTATTATCACATCACATAAACATGTCTAATCAAACATATACATAAAATTCAGTCGATGTCCAATATCACAATAATATCAAATATCTCACATTTAATAAAAATTAATCAAACATCACAATAATATCAAATACCACACATTTAACGAAGTTAAATCAATCAACACCTTATAAATATTTCTATTCCATATTTTAATCTCACAAGTCCCATATTTTCACATTAATCAATTTATCACTCAAAGGGCTATTGCTGTACGTGGCGAGCTCCAAATGAATTGTTGGGAAATACGGTTTTCCCGTTCATCTCAAATTATATTATACTTATGAATTCAAACGCTCTCTCACCCCTTACCTTATTTGGACGCTCTCACATGTAACACCCCGACCATCCAGCATAACCGGCAATGTTATCTCACGAGCTTCTCGCCCCC
>JBBPBS010000577.1:7217674-7228644 GCA_037974835.1 Cicer judaicum
CCCCCCCCCCCCCCACACCACCTTTCCCTCATGGAAATCTGACGAGTTTTTGCCTTCTGTGGGAATCGAGCCTGGTACCTAGGGGATAAGTACCGCTAATGTGACACCCTAATTCCCAAAATAATATATATAATATTCCTATAAAATTTGCAGCGGATAAATAAAAATATAATTCCAAGAAAATAAAAACTTTATATTTAATTTAGGATATCACGTTTCTCAAAAATAAAAATAAAAACACTTTAAACTTATTTTATCCATTAAAATAGTGCAATCTCGATAAGCTTGTTTTAAATATAATTACTTGATTGAATTCAAAAAACTTACTAGTAATTCTAAGATTTTCATGCAAAAATTCGATTCAAATTAAAATACAAATTAAAACCCTTATTCCCGGTATCACCTATCAGAGCGGGGTTCCTCCTAAACTTGAACTTGAAGACTCATTAACCTGTAATAACTGCAATTTCGCAAACGCAGGGCCCAGCCAGTCAAACACACACAACGAAGGAGCTGAGTTTCAAAATTATGATGACAGTATAATACAAGTAAGAAGAACATGCAAACAATCTTAATAGGACGATATCATTAAAAAAATATTCCATCAAGAAAATATCACATTGAAAGGTCAAAATCACTCAAGGAAAATCAATAGATTTCACTATAACATCAAATTATCTAAGTGAAATTATCACCACACACGATACATATTAATAACAACAAAAGAATTACAATAAAAGGCAATGTAATGCTATGCATGAGCTTCACAATGTGGTACCATTCTAACTCTGAAGTACTTGGTTAGGAGGCTTAATACTATGCCACAATCTTTGTTCTTTGACTCTTTGTCCTTCAATCGATCTAACTCGACAATTTATGGGTACACATCAAAAATAAATTATGAGGAGATATTCTAAAAAACTAAATTCGAAAATACTATTTTTTTTTTAAATATATCAAATAATAAAATATAATATGTATTATTTATATCGTTCATGTAATATAACATGTATCAAACTAGCACATCATAGAAAGCATCCATATAACGAAAATTAGCCACGAAATTTATCAACATATATTCTAAAATAATATTAGTCATCAACTTTATTATTTAAAATCCTATTTAATTAATAAAATAGTTTATTATAAAATTTGGGGTGTTACATATCACATTTATCATTCAGTTATGAAATAGAATACCATAGAGTTACTCACTGTAATTTATATATAAAACATAACATATAGATGTTGTCAATAATAATGTAGTTCATCTAGTTTGGTTAAATGAAACACATTCCAAGTACGTTGTTTCAAACCAAATATTACTAGTTGTTTCAACTAGTTGTTTCAAACCAAATATTACTAGTTTTACTCCTTAAAATAAAATCTAACTCATATCACCAAACATTCAACAAATTTAATTTAGGCCTGACAAAGAGAGCAATTTTTAAAATATTAAACACATCTAACAACTTAATAATATTATAATAATTTCTAATCAGTTACTCTATAAAAACATACTCTATATATAATCAAGGAGAGAAAAAAAAACTAATGATAGAGATACTATTTCCTAATAACATATATTTAATAATTAAATTCATTCAATTGATGTAAGCAATGAATATATTTTTTTAACTATTAAAAACATATAATTAAAAGGTATTTCTAACAAAATAATGAGTTATCATTGTCTCTTTTTATTGACGATGAGTCATCGGGGTAGCTAGTCCCTCCTACTCATGTAGTCAATTACTTAAGGAACTATAACTACAGTCATTCAAATTCAAATATGGATAATTAAAAGTATGTTTAACGTGGTTCAGGAGTGCGAAGGCGGCGCCACAACTCCTACTCCTTACTTCAAGTTAAAAATTCAATTATTTACACCTTCACAATAATTTATTTGTAATTTACTACTAGCTACAACAACAAAAGAAATGCCACTAACATCAATATATAACCAATAATTCAATTGAAGAAATATAAAACTATTTCACATTTAGATGTTCTCGACTACTCTAACTCTATACACCAATTCCCAACAATTAAAAAACTTGAAACACGAGCAATATAATATTTGCATAATCATATACACATTCAAATAATTAATCCAAAAATTAGCACCAAGATTTTACGTTCATCTCATAATTCAAACGATGATTCTAAAAATGAAACATATTCTCATAGAGGTCTAACTGCTCCAAATTGATCACGATTAAATTTTCTTTTGAATTAACCATCACTTAAAAGTTACAACAAATAGAAGCATATATAGATTTTCCAAGAAGAAGATAAGATAAATAATTATTTACTAGAAGATACAACATATTACCATACCAAATTGAATCAGGTAGTGCAAAAACCACTTTCAAGGTTACACATCATACTAACCATTTAGCACCCAAAAAAATTCATTGAGAATTCCAAATTTTCCTTTAAATCATTTTTCAATAATTCAAGTATAAATAAAATAACTAAGATAAATCACGTTTCTAAATCACAAATATGTTTAAAATCTATAAAATTTCTAAAAATTCATTCGTACTTTAATCATCAAAAACACATTTCTAAATAGTTAACCACCATAAAAATTACTATTTTCAACTTATATTTTGAAATAAAATTTAAACTATATATATATATAGATAGATAGATAGATAGATAGACAGATAGAAAATTTTACAGTTAATTAACACTTCTAAAATAGTTCCAATTTATTTTCTTATTTTATCAAACTTAAAAAAAATTGCATATTTATATACATTAAATTAGTGCACATGACACAAAACATAAGATATATGATAATGATAATGATAATGAATTACACTAATTCATAAATCTACAAAATAGTAGCCTCCTGTCACACTAACTACTCAACATGCTTATAGATACATCCATCAGTTTCTATCAAGCAACAAAATTGGTCCAAAACATAACACATCATCAATTTTAAATTTTTTGGAGTTTTGTTCTAATCTTAAAAATTGAGTCTCAAATAAAAATTGCAATTTTATAAATAATAAAAATAAATTGATAAAATAAATTTTAGTTTCTTTACGCATACCAATTCACATGATGCATTCTACATGATGCACTCTACACATACCAATCTAATGCATACCATTTTGTTATGTTAATTCATATAACAAAAAAAAAATCTACTTGTAAAATATATCAATTATAGAATCCAAAATTTAGATAATTTTTCAAAAATAATTTCACTATTGAGAAGATTTTTAGAAACTTTGTTTTTTTCCCTTCTTTTTCCTTCTCTTTCTCAATTAGTAGTCATTGTATCATTAATACTATTGTAAATCACTGAAGAGTTCTTAAACTCTAAAACTCTAACATCGAGTCAAACTCTAATTAGTTCATAATATCATAATAAAAAAATCAATCATTTCAAATAAATATCCCAATACCCTCATGATTCAATATTCCCACCAGCCCCCTTAACCAAGATAACAACAACTCTTTTAGATTTTCTTAAAAACAAGACATAGTAAAACCCACTGTAAATTTTAAACTTTTTTAAACATTAAATAAAATCAGTAGCATAGAATTATTGTTATTTTATAAATCAACAAAAATTCAACTCAATTTAATTTCTTTAAAATAATCAAGAGTAATTTAAACAAAAGTTATTTTCATCATATAAAATAAGTAAATTTTAACTCCTTCAAAATTTCATTTTTAAAAAAATTCTAAGTTCTACCAACCTCTAATATTCAAGAAATACTATTGCTAATAATATGAATTTCATACTATCTAAATCATGACGAACATTCTAAATTGTTTTCAAAACCAATATCAAAACTCTACTCATCAAAATACAACAGAGTAATAACATTTAAAATCGATTTTTTTTTTTAACACAAGCCAGCATAAAATAAAAATAAGAAATTTTTAGTCAAAATTAAAACTTTAAACATAAGAGACATATTTCCTATCTAACTCAAAGTTTAGAACGAAACATGTTTTTTTCTCTAAATTGAGTTTCAATAGAGTAATAACAATTTGTACCTAGTAAAAGTCAATACTTGAAATTTTAAACATATAATCCCTACAAAAATCAATGTTTCAATCAATTAGTTATTAGATCAAACACTTTAAACAAATACATATCAAAATTAAATATTTTAAATTGATTAAGGGTGAAATTCGAACTTTAAAACAACTAACTAGTGAGGTATTACATTTGATAACTAAGATTACGTGAATGCGATTAATAACTTGAAACATACAGCTGGTCAATCAAAATTATTACTTCCAACTATTCATATAAAACAAGAGTGCAAAAATCATAGTTCAATAGACAAGTAACAAGCAACAAGTAACTAATATAATCTTGTCAACAATTAAAATTAACTCAAATCTTAACCAGTAATTTCATGGTTTATTTACTCACTTAGGTCGGAATTTAGGATTCATAACACAATCAGAGTAAGCAAATAATATACAGTTAATTAGTAATCTCGAAAATATGTACAATAATACAAAAGCATATAACCCTTAACACAATTATATAACGGGATAATATCATAGTGAAAATAATTATTACACAAGAAAACACAATTGACAAGACTAACATTCGTAACACATAATCGACATTCGACCCACTCGACCTGATTGACAATGTGACACCCTAAACCCCAAAATAACATTTACAATAATATATACTAAATTATTTGAAGAAAACTTGCAGCGGATAAAGAAATTTGTTAAAGAGAATAAAAATTTAATATCTAATTTAGGATATCACGTTTCTCAAAAATTAAAATAAAAACACTTTAAACTTATTTTATCAATTAAAATAGTGCAATCTCAATAAGCTTGATTTAAGTATAATTACTTGATTTAATTATAAAAACTTACTAGTACTTCTAAGGTTTTCATACAAAAATTCGATTCAAATTAAATAAGTACAATACAAATTAAAACCCTTATTCCCAGTATCATCTATCAGAGCGGGGTTCCTCCCAAACTTGAACTTCAAGACTCATTAACCTGTAATAACTGCGATTTCGCAAACGCAGGGCCTAACTAGTCAAACACAAACAACGAAAAATGTGAGGTTCGAAATCATGATGAAAGTATATGTAACACTCCAATTTCTCATTACCTTATTTTATGAGTGTTAATATGTATTCTAATTTCTTTAGGTGTGTCAGTGTTTGCCTTAGTAATTGATTTAAATTATTAATATTACTTATATTTGATTTACAAAAAATAAATAAATTAATATATATATATATAATAATAATAATAATAATAATAATAATTCAAGGAGTGAATTTATGTTGTTACATTAGTTGATACCTTTAGCTCTAATAAAATAGGATAATTATAATAATTATAATTATTATTATTATAGTAGTAATAACCTAGGCTAATGCTAGGTGTGTGTATATATATATAGAGAGAGAGAGAGGACACGGGAGATTAGCAGAGCCGCATTAGGAATGGGGTATTAGCAGCCGCCTTACATCATCACAAAAGCCATAAAACATTCTTCCTCTCTATACCTTGATCAAAAGCCACCTTGCATCATCACTAAAATCATAAAGCATTCTTACTCTCTGTAACTTGATCACAAGCCGCCTTGCATCACCACCAAAACTATAAGGTATTTTTCCTCTCTGTGCCTTGATCAAAATATGTAGTAGTGATAGGCAGAATTTTTAGTGCTAATCTGAACATTCCCTTTTAATTATAATAACAATTTTCTTCCAATTGAACTATATTCTTGAAGCAATGTTTTCACAAATTTAGCAGCGATAGCAAACAGTAATTTAGGTGCATTGCTTTAAGTTATTATTTACATTATAGTCTCATACATCCCTTGTAAATGGTTGATATCATGTAATGTAAATTAAAAAGTTTGTCGTGTGAATTTGTCTCTTCTCTTGCAGACAATGGTAATATGATACTTCCAATTTTAATAGCATATATTATCTATTATTTGAATAGCATATATTATCTATTATTTATATAGAAGTCAAATAAATGGTACATTCACACAGAATGTCAAAAAAATTGCAATGTGTATATATGCATATGTAGCAATTCTTAATCCACTCTGCCTTAGTTTGTTTTCCTCACATTCTCATTTGTTTATTACATCTTTATGTGGATTGTAGAACAAACAGTAGGCAATCTATTTTTTTTAGATTATTTATTTATTTATTTTATTATTTATTTATTTATCACTTATTTTATTACTTATTTTATTACTTATTTATTTATTTATATATTTATTTACTTGTTTATTTATTTATTTATTATTTTATTACTTATTTATTTATTTATTATTTTATTATTTATTTATTCATTTATTTAATTATTTATTTATTATTTATTTACTTATCTATTTATTTATTATTTATTTATTTGTTCAGCTACTTATTCATTTATTTATTTTATTATTTATTCATTTATTTATTTACTTATTAATGTATTTACTTATTTATTTATTTATTTATTTATTCATTTACTTATTTATTTTATTATTTACTTACTCATTTATCATTTATTTTGTTGTTTATTTATTTCTTTAATTATTCATTTATTCATAGTAAGTAATTTATTTGTATTTGGTGGTTGTGTGGCTATAATTTCCTAGCGGACTATTAGAGACGACGACCGACAAAGAAACGTCCCGTTAGCATATCAGATTCATTGGACGAAATCTTCAGTCGAGGTAAGGGGTGGGATGAGGTTCGATTTTATGAGTATAAAATAACGTGAGATGAACGAGAATGCTGAAATTCCCAAATGTTCATTCGGGGGTTACTACGTACAATTGAGCCCTATTGAGTAATAATAATTAATTAATAAAATGTGAATGGTAATAGTGAGGACTAAAATATAATTTAGCAATCTATAGAATTGTCGTGAATTTAAATCAAGATTGCATGCTGTCTGATTTTATGAAATCTTATGCTGATTGTTAATGTATGAATGATATGTACTTGAATGTTTTTGTCATTTGATTGAATTTGTGATATTACTAGAATGTGCCACCTATTGAATTCCTTATTATGTGATTGCAATTGGATTGTGTATTGTAAGTAGTGTAAACCAAATATTGTGATTGACTAATAAAGATATATAATGATGAAATATTATGAAGTCAAATTGAAACTTATTGTGTTGTGATGATCGAGTAAGTATGAGATATGTGTTGTAGATTTTGGAGTTAGGATTATTTTGTCATCATATAGGGAGGGTTTGACAAACCTAGTGATTCGGGGAAGTATAATTGAATGAGCCTAATCGTGGAGGGCTACAGTCAAACTGTAATGTAAGACTGATAGACCTTGGGGGTACACCTAGTGGGGAATTCCTAAGTGGATTAGTTGGTTATTCCCTAAGGCCGGGAACTACCGTGCAACACAAGAGTACCCCGACTGTCGGGTTGAGTTGAAGGGATCTATGAGGACTTGGCCATTCATGAATTGTCCGTCCACTCTTGTAGTGGCATAGTATCAGGCCTCCTAACCAAGTACTTCAGAGTAGAATGGTACCAAATGATGAAGTATAGAGTATAGGACATGCATAGCATTTTTATTTTGGGAATTCCCGCTCTGATAGTGTCATCGGGTTGGGACTATATTTGCACTGAATTTAAAACATAAGGATGTGTACTTCAAAAAGGATTATGTTGTTTGATATTATGATTTTGATGTCATTATGTTTGATGGAAATTTTGGATTTATGTGACATTTTTATGATTATGTGATACTCTTTATCTTAAAAAAAAATTTATTTGGGGTTTAGGGTGTCACATTAGTAGTATCAGAGCATGTCTGTCCAATCAGACCGTAAATGTGTTATGTGTTCGCTATGTGTCCTTGTGTACTCTGTTATGTATTTTGTAGTTATGGTCATTATTGTGTTAGTGTTGTAGAACTAAGTTAGTTTCTCACTTCCCTAAGTGTATCACTATATTTGATTGGCTTATCTGAATGATGTAGGTAGTTATGGCTAGTGGAAGGAATGATGCTGCGATTGTTGAGGCTCTAGAGTCCATGGAAAGAGTTACAGTATAGGCTCTCCAAGCTTTGGTTGAATCTCAAGCTACTGCACAAGCCTTTGCGCAAGCTGCTATCCAAGTTGCACAAATTACTGCTCAAGTTGTTGTTCAAGCTACTAGCTACAGTGGTGGCCAAGGAAATGTGAAAATAAATGAATGCATGGTGATGGACCAATTCCACAAGGCTAACCCTCCATCATTTGAAGGTCACTATAATCCTGATGGAGGTCAAAAGTGGTTGCAAGAAGTTGAGAATTTTTTTAGAGGAGTGGCATGTCTCGAAGGTCAGAAAGTGCATCTTGGTACCTTTATGTTGACAGAGGAAGCTGAACATTAGTGGCATAATGCGCGCCAACATTTAGATAATGCAGGGACTGGAATTACTTGGGCTATATTCAAGAATATGTTTCTAATTAAGTATTTCCCTGAAGATATCTGTAATAGAAAGGATATGGAATTTGTTAAATTGGAACCGGGGAATATGTCGGTAGCGGAGTATGCTGCTAAGTTTGAGGAATTATCCAGGTACTATCCACTCTATATTGGAGAAGCAAGAGAAAAGTCTAAGCGCATCAAGTTTGAAATGGGACTCAAACCAAAGATCAAGAAACAAGTTGGAATGCAAGAGATCCGTGACTTTCCTACCGTAGTGAATAAGAGTAGGATTTATGATGAGGATAGCCATGCTGAAAAGGCACATTACCGAAACACTAGAATCATGAAGGACAAGAGGCCTATGCATCATAATAGAGGAAAACCTTACTCTTTTCCTCCTAGTAGATCTGGAAGTCGTCTGAATTATCAACAACACAATTTTTTAGCTGGAAAAGGAGCTAGTAGTGGTAACGGAAAAGGAAATGTGAACAGTTATAGTTATGGGAGTGGTAGATGAAACCCCAATGGTAATAATGGTGATCTAGCTACTCCTATTCGATGTCACATGTGTGGCAAGTAGGGTCACATGACATATGAAAGTAGAGATGCTAGAATTACTTGTTTTAATTGTGAACAACAAGGCCACATTAGCACCATATGCCCTTACCCAAGGAAGAATCCATGGCCTGGAAACCAGAGTTCCCAAGCCAGCCGACCTAAATCCAATGGAAGAGTCTTTGCCATCAGTGGTGCAGGAGCGTCTGAGAAAGACAACTTGATCCAAGGTACATGTCTCATAAGTGATACTCCTTTATTTGTACTATTTGAGTGTGGTGCCACTCATTCCTTTGTGTCTCTTGAATGTGTTAGACGTTTAGGACTACCTGTATCTCATTTACAGTATGACTTGATTGTGAATACCCCAACTAGTGATTCTATTGATACCTCTAGTGTTTGTCTTGACATTTCTATCCATGTGTGTGGAAGAGACTTCCGAGTTGACTTAGTGTGTCTACCTTTGCGTCTGGTTGATGTGATTCTAGGTATGGATTGCCTATCTGCCAACCGAGTCCGCGTAGATTTTTTTAGTAAAACCATTGAATTCATGGAGTCAGAAGAGAAGGATAAGCCTAGCAATATATCCACCAACCAAGTGAAGGCACTCTTGAAAGAATATGCACAGTTATACATGATCCTAATCTCATTAGAATTTGAAGAAAAAGTGGTAATACGAGATGTTCCTATTGTATGTGAATTCCCTGAAGTATTCCCAGAAGATGTCACTAGTTTACCACCAGAGCATGAGGTTGAGTTTAGCATTGACCTTGTACCAGGTACTGGACCCGCATCCATGGCACCGTATCAAATGTCTCCCTTAGAATTGTCTGAGCTTAAGATGCAATTGGAAGAGCTTTTAGATAAACAATTTATTAGGCCTAGTGTTTCACCATGGGGTGCATCTGTGTTGTTGGTTAAGAATAAAGATGGCTCTATGAGGTTATGTGGGGATTACCGTCGACTTAATAAAGTGACAATCAAGAATAAGTATCCGCTTCCTAGGATAGATGACCTTATGGATCAATTGAGGGGATCATGTGTGTTTACAGAGCATTGAATGTGTATTTGAGAGTGCGCTCATCAAAATCAAATACAACTTTGGTAGCTTCTTCAAAGTCATTGTGAACTTGTTTAATAGATTCTCTTTTCTTTTTTCATCAAACGATCAAGCTTGTACCAAAAATTGTCTTTATTAGATACTCACTTAAAACTTTCTTTTTTTGATCTTTAAGTTAAAGGATCAAGATGATTTTTAGTTAAATGAAAATAACTATTGTAGTGCCCTTTCTTTTGTCTTCAAATGGACAAGCATTGACTTGTATTTCTTTCGTCTTTAACACTTTGACTCGAACTATAGATTATTAGATACATATCGCAATACTTCTTATCATTATATTATGAGTTGCTTTACTAGTAAACATAATTACTTGTTTATAAGGTGATAATATTTTTTTGTGTGTTAGATCTTTGTCTACGAACTTAATACGTAAACCAAACAAATACATAAATCTTTGTCTACAAACTTAATATGTAAACCAAACAAATACAATTAGGGGATAATTGTTCTTAATTTTTTTATTTTTGTTATCATCAAAACATCAAGTAAATGATTGTATCTAAAACCACGTTTACACTAAGAATCTTCTTTTTTTATGATGACAAATAACAATACAATTGTTGGAGTTTAGTTGATTCTTAAAATAATAATAAAAATATATATTTATGATGATTTTATTTAAAATTTAGATTAGTCACACAAGAGAAAAGTAATTTATGCCAATTAAGTTTTACTATGTGCTATTATTTTTAAGAATAATAATAATAATAAGCTAGAAGATTTGTTGTAAAAATAGTTTTTAGAAATTAGGAAATAAAAAAATATATAACTATTTTAGAAGTCTTGAGGAATTAAAAAACTTTGTATCTAATTTTATATACATGATTTGATTTGATTTCAAAATATAGGTGAAAAAAAAATATATGTTAAGAGTGCTTAAAT
>JBBPBS010000577.1:7229000-7244993 GCA_037974835.1 Cicer judaicum
TAAATATCTTGAGAGGTATTTTGGTGGGAAGGATATTGATGAAATTTTAATAATCTTATTGATTTTTAAAAGTATTTAAAAAAAATCGTAAGATTTGTTAAGAAGTAATCCAAGGAAAAATTGAAATTATGAACAAAAATTATTTTATGGTATTAAAATATTAGTGATCCTTTTAAAATAATTTAAGTGTTTGCAATCAAATTTTAGAGTATTGATTAACCACTAAAATAATTTATGTACTACGAAATTTATTTTAATTTTATGATTGTTATATTAACTTAGAGTAAAAATAGTTGCGTACTTTACCTACTAATGGAAAAATCTTTATTTCAATCTTTTTTTTAAATGATAAAGATTGATTAAAAGAAAAGTTAATTAATAATTTATTTGTGATTAATTTGTAAATATTGGATTGGGATGAGGATGTTCTACTTCATTATGTCAATTGATGAATTAGTTATATGAATGTATTTGATTATGTAAATATGAAATTGTTTGTGTTTCAAGTGTTCTAATTTGTGGGAATAAGTCTATAGAGTTAGAGTAGTCGAGAGCATTTAAAAGTGAATAATTCTATATTTCTTTTATCAAATTATTGATTATATATTGATGTTAGTGTCCTTTTTGTTGTTGTTGTAGCTAGTTGTAAATTACAAATAAATTATTGTGAATGTGTAATTAAGTGAGTTTTTAACTTGAAGTAAGGAGTAGGAGTTTTGGCGCCGCCTTCACACTCCTGAACCACGTTAAAGATACTTTTAATTGTTCATATTTGAATTTGAATGACTGCAGTTATAGTTCCTTAAGTAGTTGACTACATGAGTAGGAGGGACTAGCTACTCCAATGACTCATCGTCAATAAAAGAGACAACGATAACTCATTATTTTGTTAGAAGTGCCTTTTAATTTTATTTTTAAATAGTTAAAAAACATGTTCATTGCTTATATCAATTGAATGAATTTAATTATTAAATATATGTTATTAGGAAATAGTATATCTATCATTAGTTTTTTTTTCTCCTTGGTTATATACAGAGTATGTTTTTATAGAGTAACTAATTATAAATTATTATAATATTATTAAGCTGTTAGATGTGTTTAATATCTTAAAAATTGCTCTCTTTGTCAGACCTAAATTAAACTTGTTGAACATTTGGTGATAGGATTTAGATTTTATTTTAAAGAGTAAAACTAGTAATATTTGGTTTGAAATAACTAGTTGAAATTGACAACGTACTAGAAATGTGTTTCATTTAACCAAACTAAATGAACTACGTTATTATTGAAAAAATCTATATATTATGTTTTATATGTAAATTATAGTGAGTAATTCTATGGTATTTTATTTCACAATTGAATGATAAACGTTGTGTGTTCAAATGATTTATTTTGTCATGTTAGTCTATCATGAAATGTTAGTTTATTTTCTACATGTTGTGCTTAATTGGAGATTGAATGTCTTAAATATCGTTATAGACTAAGTTTGAATCATGAGGGTGATAAGTTGGATATTAGTTCACTCACCGAAAATTTCGAGGACGAAATTCTTTAACAAGGGGAGAATTGTAACACCCCAAATTTTAAAATAAACTACTTTATTAATTAAATAGAATTTAAAATAATTAATTTGATGACTAATATTATTTTAGAATATATGTTGATAAATTTTGTGGCTAATTTTCGTTATATGAATGCTTTCTATGATGTACAAGTTTGATACATGTTATATTACATGAGTGATATACATAATACATATTATATTTTATTATTTGATATATAAAAAAAAATAATAGTATTTTAGTGTAATATATATTTTAAAGAAAAAGATTTTATGCGATTTTATTTGTATATATGTGTACCCAACTAATATAATACTTTTATGTGCGCTTGACTGATGTTAAGTATATATATAGTTATATTTCAATTATTTATAACTATTTTCTATTTTTAGTTATTTTTTTATAAACAATTATCTTGATATAGAATTGATATTGTGTTTGATTTCGTTTATTTTTAAATACTTGTTATGGTATTGTGGTTTTATATATATTCAATATGATTTAGTAATTAATATAAAATATTGATGTTATATTTATTTATTTTATAATTTTGACTATTTTCTAATAGGATGGTATTATTATAATGTGAGTATTTTGAGAAATAAGTACAACTGTGGATATTATTTTGAATGTGAGAGTTTTGATTATTAGTAAGATGTTTTTTTTATATTGATTATTTTAATTACTCTAATTTATAAAATATTAGTAATGTTTGGAAAACTAAATGGTGTTGGGAGGAATATTAAAAAAAAAAGATTAAATAATTATTAGTTTGATTTTAACAAAATAAAAATAATAATAGTAAAATATAAATAAGAGACCAATGGGTTTGACTCTATGAACCCTAATTGTTAATAAAATATAACAAACAAAAGAAGGGAAGGGAGTTGGAAGGGCAGCCGTAAAACCAAAGAGGAAACACAACAACAACTCTATCGTTTTACATCGGTGATCAATAACTGTTCTAGAAAACTTTCTCAATTTTCTTCCAAATCTGAAAATCCTTATTTTGCATCGTTCTCCTTCACCGTAAGTCCGATTTGAGTGAAACCAACGCCAAAACGACCGTGTGAAACGTGGCTATATTATCCACTAATTAGGTTTCTGATTTATGGTAATTTTCCTTGACCGAATTTCGAATTTAGTTTTTAGAGTATCTTCTCATAATTTATTTTTAACGTTTACCCATAAACTATCGAGTTAGATCGATTGAAGGACAAAGAGTCAATGAACAAAGGTTGTTTGCTCGTGGAATCGTATTCGTGTGTCAAAGCTTCAAAATAAGGTAAGGGGTGAGAGAGCGTTTGAATTCATGAGTATAATATATTGTGAGATGAACGGGAAAAACCGTATTTCCCAACGATTCATCCGGGGCTTGCTACGTACGGCAGTAGCCCTTTGAGAGATAAATTGATTAATTTGAAATATGAGAATTGTGAGATTAAAATATGAAATAGAAATTTTTATAAGGTGTTGATTGATTTAATTTTCGATACTTGTGTGGTAGTTGATATTTGTTATTATTTTGATGTTGGATGTTGAATGAAATTATGTGTACATGTTTGATTAGATGAAATTATGTGATGTGATAGTAAAATATGGATGCATGGTTTGATATATGCTTACGTGATGATAATGATAATTTTTTTTTGATGATTGTGATGTTATAAAATTGTGATGAGTTTATACGATGATCATGATTATTTATGATTAATGATATTATAAAACTGTGATGAAAATATTGAAGTACCCCATACTTGATGAGATAGTGATGATTCTTAAATATGGTGCTCTTAATGGAGTAGTCTAAGCTAACGGGGGGAAAAAATAAATATTGTGAATTTGTGAAGTGGAGATTATTTTGTCATCATATAGGTAGGGCCTGACAAGCCTAGTGATTATGGGGAAGTACAACTGAATGAGCCTGATCGTAGCGGTCTGCTATCGAGCCTTAAGGCAAGATTGTTAGACCTTGGAGGTATTTCGGTGGGGAATTCCTAGGTGACTTGAAGGTAGCACTCCAAATGTCGGGAGCTACCATGCAACACACGTTTACCTCGACTGTCACGTACATGTGTCTCGGGTTGAGTTGAGGGGATCTATGAGGACAGAGCCAGTTTGAATTGTCCGTCCACCGGGATGGTGGCATAGTATCATGGCCTCCTAACCAAGTACTTCAGAGTTAGAATGGTACCACATTGTGAAGTAGAGTCTAAGCTCATGCATAGCATTGCATTTCCTTGTGATTGTTTTATTGTGATTGATGTGTTTCAAAGGTAATATTAATTAGATGATTTGATGCATATTATAATGAGATGATTATTTTACTTGAGTGACTTTGATGTTATAGTATGACACTATTTAATTAAATATTTTGATATATCGTAAAGTGATTATGATACGGTTCTATTATGATTGTTTGCGTGTTCTTCTTACTCATATTATACTATTAACATGATTTCAAAACTCACCTCCTTCGTTGTTTGTGTTTGACTGGCTGGGCCCTGCGTTTGCGAAATCGCAGTTATTACAAGTTAATGAGTCTTGAAGTTCAAGATTGGGAGGAACCCCGCTCTGATAGGTGATACTGGGAATAAGGGTTTTAATTTGTATTTTACTTATTTAATTTGAATCAAATTTTTGTATGAAAACCTTAGAAGTACTAGTAAGTTTTTAGAATTAAATCAAGTAATTATACTTAAATCAAGTTTATTGAGATTAAATTGTTTTATTTGAGTAATAAAATTTGAATTGTTGCATGTGTACTTTGAGAAACGTGATATCCTAAATTAGTTACAAAAGTTTTTATTTTCTTGAAAATATAATTTTATTTATCCGCTGCAAATTTTATAAGAATATGATACAAATTATTATATATATTATTTTGGGATTTAGGGTGTCACAAGATGGATTAAGAACTTTATTTTGATTTCATTTTTATTTGGCATGTATTATATGAACTTTTAGCATATGAAAACCCCCTTTAAGGTGCATGTTAAGTTGAAAGGGTATTTTGTGCATTTAAAAACGTAAATGTTATGTGTTAACTGTTAATTTCGGTTGGTGACCTTTTACAACTATTGTGGAAATCTATTTGGGCTTTGCCCTTAGATGAGAGCCAAGACAATCCTACCGGTTCGTACCCTACGGATGGGAATGTAGATGGGAACGCTTGATTGGAGCTAAGTTAGGAGGATCTTACGGGGCGCGTGGAGATCACTCAGGGTGTATAGTTATTTTTGGTAGAATGATCAGATTAGGTTGACATAGAGGGAACATATGTCTTTATTTTGGATTGCGTTTACTTTAAATTGGAAAATTGTATCTTTACTAATATTGTCAGCATGACATCTTATGTTAATGGATTCCATGTATCACTGCTGTTGTGTAAATCTTTTGGATTCATATTTCGAGAAACTTTTACACTGCTTGTTAATTATAATGACTTAATTATTTATTCAAAGGTGTTTTACCTTATTTATTTCTCTGTTTTATTTTAATTTGTTTAAAAAAAAAAAAATACACCCTCGCTTTAAAAATCGGGGTGTTACAATACTAAATTCTATAACAAAGAACGAGAATGTATAACATAACCTCATGTGAGGCTTTACAGGCATTGACCTTCTAATTAACTTCAAATCAACTAAGCATTTAAATTTACAAATAGAAGTTAATGTTTTTGTAGCCACAACTAGATATTGATAGTAGCCTCTATATTGGTTACTCAAAACAAAAGTATTTAATTAGAAGAAGTGGTTTCAATGAGTAATACAGGGGGTTAAAAAAGCTCCCATCAAATTAACACAACATGAACGAACAAAATTTGAAAATAAATAACAATTATTATTCTGAGAATGAAGTATATATAAAAAACATACTAGTCTTGATTACAATATTTTAAATTAAGTTTGAGTTAATGGTATATTCATTGTCAATATGAATTAGTTACACTGACATCAAACAATAAATGAGTACATCCTTTTAGATATATTATTCATGTTAGCATAGGAAAGTCTCACATTGGCTAGAACATAACACAAATCGGTGATTATAAGCATCTGACAGATTGGTTAGTGTGCAGAGTTGGGTAGTTCCAACTTTTGAGCTAAGCGGGGGCAACATGGTGATGGAATAGAGCTTTGGCTTGTCGGATTGGATTAGTGGCTGCATTGTGCAAGTCTGCCCGCTCCAAGTTGAGAGTTGAGTCATAGAGCAGCGAAAATGTTCGAAAAAAATCTTAGTTATGTGGATACCAAATTCTATAACAAAGAGAAAGAATGTATAACATAACCTCAGGTCGGGCTTTAAAGGCAATGCCCTCCTAATTAACTTCAAATCAACGAAGCATTTAAATTTACAACTTGAAGTTAATGTTTTTGTGGGCACAACAAGATATTGATATTAGGCTCTATATTGGTTACTCAAAATAAAAGTATTTATTTCGATTAGGAGATTTCGTTTCTTAATACAGGAGGTTAAAAAAACTCCCACTAAATTAACACACCACAAACGAAAAAAAGTTGGAAATAAATAGCACTTATTATTCTGAGAATGAATTATATCTAAAACATATTCGTCTTGATTACAATATTTTAAATCAAGTTTGAGTTAACGATATATTCATTGTCAGTATGAATTAGTTAAACTGACATCCAACAAGAATCCATAGTATTTTACAATTACTCAAAACATAGTTACAATATAAGTTAATTTAGCAATATGAAGAGATCTCGTTGGATTTCGATGCAAAAGTATTTTAGCCAAAGATGCCTCTTTTCTTACTAATAAATATTCAAAATTATATCATTAAATTAATAACAAAAAATGACTAAATTTTAAGGTTTCATTATTAGAATTAGTTTTTCATCAGCTCAAATGATAAAAATAGACAAGCACGTTTGGAATATATATATGAGGTCCAATGATATTATGTTGCGAATTCAATTGATATTCATAATGAATATTAATGGGGCGGAAGATTCTAATATCATCTTCATGAATTCTATTTTTTTTTCTTCCACAAATAGTCTGTCAAGGATAAATTTCGTTGTAAGCCAAAAACCATCACATCATAGATATAAATAAGATTCCAACAAAAGACTACATTCTTTTAGATCTACTATTCATGTTAGCATAGGAAAGTCCCACATTGGCTAGAATATAACACAAATCGGTTTTTATAAGCATCTGTCACATTGGTTAGTGTGTCGAGTTGGGTAGCTCCAACTTGTGACCCAAGCGTAGCAAACAAGGTGATAGAAAGCTTTGGCTTGTCGGGTTGGTGGCTGCATTGTGCAAGCCTGCCCGCTCCAAGTTGAGAGTTGATTCGTGGGACTAGGGCGAAGGCTCGGGTCTCTTGGCTCCTAGACAGGATGGTATAGCGTGAGGCTGGACTCACAGAGCAGCGAAAACCTTCGGGTCCTAAAAGTTGAGGGATCACAGGCTGCCGCACTACTTGCCCACAAAGCCTGTCGAGCCAAACTCATTGGACCATCATTTTTTAAACTCGTGTTCATGTGGTGGTGTCATGTCATTGATCACTACATAAAAGAAATATATTTTCAACCATCCAATAAGAGTGTTGAGCAATTTCAATTATCATTTTACCAATTTTCCTAACGAAATATAATGAGAATGATAACGGATTATGTAAATACAATGATAATTACCTCATCTAGTAACAAATTTTGTTGTTGTTGACATCGACGCTTTCATTCAAACGCAAACCAAATATGTTGCGACAACAGAAGCACTATAAGGAGTAATTTCCTCTTTCCAAATATTATCGACTGAAACTAAAGAAAATTTAGTTAGAGATTGAACAAAATTACAATCGATTTTCGCACGAGCAACTAAAAACCAAAAAAAAAAATACAACTAAGGCTTTTACAATCATTGATCACCAAATCAAAGTAAGAATTATCATTAATACACAACTTCAAATCATTGACGACATTAATACACGAATTCAAGCCAACCAAAATCTAAGAGCTTCAGCAACATTAGCACAGGAAACGCATCGGTGTTCCAAGTAGTAGTTGCTAAGTGCAGACCTTTTGTGTATCTAACAATAGCTGTAAAACGCCACTTTTTATCAGCTTGCCTAGATGCATCAATGCTTAATTGGAAATAAGAAGTGGGAGTAGTACTAAAAAAATAAGAGAAGATATTGAAATAGTTGGCTCCACGGCAACGTGAGTACTCACAAGACATTTATGATCTACAATGGTACTACTCCAAGATTTCGGGACACTGTTTACCGCTTAAAAAATATTTCGCTCAAAAAAATCTTAGTTATACGCATAGAAAATTCTATAACAAAGAGATAGAATGTATAACATCACCTCATGCAGGGCTTTAGAGGCAATGACCTCCTAAGTAACTTCAAATCAACTAAGCATTTAAATTTACAACTAGAAGTTAATGTTTTTGTGGCCACAGCTAGATATTAATAGTATGCTCTATATTGGACACTCAAAATAAAAATATTTATTTAGATGAAGAGGTTTCGATTAATAATATACGAGGTCAAAAATATTACCACCAAATTAACACACTGCAAACAAAAAAAAAACATGGAAATAAATATCAATAATTATTTTGAGAATGAAGTATATACAAAAAAAGTACTGGTATTGATTACAATATTTTAATTCAAGTTCGAGTTAATGGTATATTCATTGTCAGAATGAATTAGTTAAATTGACATCCAACAAGAATCGAGAGTATTTTACAATTACTCAAAACATAGTTACAATATAAGTTAATTTAACAATATGAAGAGATCTCATTGGATTTCTATGCAAAAGTATTTTAGCCAAAGATGCCTCTCTTTTTACTAATAAAATTTCAAAATTATATCATTAACTTAATAATAAAAAATGAAAAAAAAATAAAATAGACAAGCACGTTTGGAATATATATATGAGGCCCAGAAATTATTTTGTTATCTGCCTTTGTGTGTTACTCTCATGTTCGAATTTGCTACACAAAATTTCCTTATATGATGTTTTTTAAAATAAACTTCATACGTTTAAGTATATGCTTTTCCACATTTAATATTTAAATTAACCCAACGTAATTTTTTTAAATAGATCATGTAACTTCAAAATCATTCCTAATTAGTTACTATAAAAGCAATGAAGTTTGTAAACCTCCGATATATATTATAAATTATTTTAATTTATTATTTATTTTGTAGTTTATTAACAAATATATTATAATATACGATGTATATATATAGTTTTGGAACGAACGTTTAAGGTTTTTAAGTAGTTATTTACTTTAATCGAAAATCAAAAATTTATATTCTAGTTGAACAAAATATCAAAATACAGAATTTATATTGTATCATTTAAATAATTTGTGTGTAGTTTTGGAATGAATGTTTAAGGTCTTCGTATAGTTTATTTGTATGTGGTAAAATCACAAATATAACAAAAATAATTTGTATGAAGATCTTATTCTAGTTGTGATGAGAAAATTATCTTCCAAAAACTTGTATATAGTTTTGTATAAATTTGTGATGAGAATATTTCTGTATCTTGTTAGAATATTTCTGTATCTTGTTAGAATATACGATCTATATAGTTTTGGAATGAATATTTTATGATTTTTAGTTATTTACTTTAATCGAAAATTGAAAAATAAAAAATTTATATTCTATTTGAACAAATTATTAAGGTACATAATTTATATTGTATCATTAAAAAAAATTTGAAATATTGTTTTTTGGAAGGTATAATATCTTTTAAAAATTATTTAATCTAAATTTATATAATTAAGATTGACATATTATATATCTTCAAAATACATTAAACAACCTATTTCGATAAAGTAAAAAATAACTTTTAATTATTCATTTCAAAAATTACATAATTAAGATTTAGATCTTGTATATTTAGTAGTAATTATTTGATCAGTCTTTTTTCTTATATTTTACAATTTCATCTTATTATTAGGAATTTTAGGTTAGTTATTAGAATTAGTTTATCAACTTTGTATTCTAAGGTTTCATTATTATTATTATTATTATTATTGGCGCATGCATGTGTAACACCCCAAATTTGATAATAAACTATTTTATTAATTATATAGGATTTTAAATAATTAATTTGATATTAAAATTATTTTAGAATATATGTTGATAAATTTTGTGAGTAATTTTCGTTATAGGGATGCTTTCTATGATGTGCTCGTTTGATAGATATTATATCTAATGAGCAATATAAATAATAAATATTTTATTTTATTATTTTATATATTTCTCTAAAAATAAAAGTATTTTAGTATATTATTTTAAAGAACAAGATTTTATATGATTTTAAGTGTATATGTGAGTTGGTAATTAATATGATATTTTCTTATATGTTTTACTAATGTTAAGTGTGTACATATTTATATTTTAATCATTTTTAAGTATCTCTTATTTTAATTATTTCTAAATATATCTTATTTTAATTATTTATTCTATAAATAATTATATTGAGATCGTAGTAATATTGTGTTTGATTTTCTTTATTTTTATATACTCATTTTGAAATTGTGATTATATATATAAAGATTTAGTAATTATCATAACATACTATTGTTATATTTATTTATTTTATACTTTTAACTATTTTCTAATATAATGGTATTATTATAATATGAATATTTTGAGAAATAAGTATAATTGTAGGGATTATTTTAATTGTGAAAGTTTCAGTCATTAGTAATATGTTTTTTTATATATTGATTATTTTAATTACTCTAATTTACAAAATATTAGTAATGTTTGAAAAACTAAATGGTGTTTGGAGGAATATTAAAAAGGAGATTAAATAATTAGTAGTTTTATTTTAACAAAATAAAAATAATAATAGTAAAATATAAATAAAGAGACCAATGGGTTTGACTCTATGAATCCTAATTGTTAATAAAATAAAACAAACAAAAGAAGGGAAGGGAGTTGGAAGGGAAGCCGTAAAACCAAGGAAAAAACACAACAATAACTATCGTTTGACACCCGTGATGTTCCAGAAAACTTTCTCCATTTTCGCCCAAATTTGAGTATGTTATTTCATTCATTTAACTCGATAATTAAACATAATTTTTCAGATTTTTAACAACCCGAATTTCTCCCTAAAATATCCGATTTCTCCGTTTACAGAAATCCTTATTTTGCATCATTCTCCTTCACCGTAAGTCCGATTTTAGTGAAACCAACGCCAAAACGACCGTGTGAAAAGTGGTTATATTACCCACTGATTGGTTTTCTGATTTATGTTAATTTTCTTTGACCCATTTTCGAATTTAGTTTTTTAGAATATCTCCACATAATTTATTTTTGACGTTTACCCATAAACTATTGAGTTAGATCGATTGAAGGACAAAGAGTCAATGAACAAAGGTTGTTTGCACGTGGAATCGTATTAATATGTGAAAGCATCAAAATAAGATAAGGGGTGAGAGAGCGTTTGAATTCATGAGTTTAATATATTGTGAGATGAATGGGAATACCGTATTTTCCAATGATTTATCCGAGGCTTGCTACGTACGGCAGTAGCCCTTTGAGAGATAAATTGATTAATTTGAAATATGAGAATTGTGAGATTAAAATGTGAAATAGAAATTTTTATAAGGTGTTGATTGATTTAATTTTCGATACTTGTGTGGTAGTTGATATTTGTTATTATTGTGATATTGGATGTTGAATGAAATTATGTGTACATGTTTGCTTAGATGAAATTATGTGATGTGATAATAAAATATGGGTGCATGGTTTGATATATACTTACATGATGATAATGATCATTTTTGATTGATGATAGTGATGTTATAAGATTGTGATGAGTTTATACGATGATCATGATTATTTATGATTAATGATATTATAAAATTGTGATGAAAATATTGAAGTACCTCATACTTGATGAGATAGTGAAGATTCTTAAATATGGTGCTCTTAATGGAGTAGTCTAAGCTAACAGCGGCAGAAAATAAATATTGTGAATTGTGAAGTGAAGATTATTTTGTCATCATATAGGTAGGGCCTAACAAGCCTAGTGATTCTGGGGAAGTACAACTGCATGAGCCTGATCGTGGCGGTCTGCTGTCGAGCCTTAAGGCAAGATTATTAGACCTTGGGGGTATTCCGGTGGGGAATTCCTAGGTGACTTGGAGGTAGCACTCCAAATATCGAGAGCTACCATGCAACACACGTTTAACTCGACTGTTGCGTATATGTGTCTCGGGTTGAGTTGAGGGGATCTATGAGGACATGGCCAAATTTAATTGTCCGTCCACCGGGATGGCGGCATAGTATCATGGCCTCATAACCAAGTACTTCAGAGTTAGAATGGTACCACATTGTGAAGTAGAGTCTAAGCTCATGCATAGCATTGCATTTCCTTGTGATAGTTTTGTTGTGATTGATGTGTTTCAAAGGTAATAATAATTAGATGATTGATGCATATTATTAGGGATGGGAATAGGCTAGACCGTCCGTAGGGGCCTATGGCCTGGCCTAATTATGGTCTGGCCTAGCCTGGTCTGGCCTATTTAATAAAAAGGCTAGGCTCAGGCTATTTTTAAAGGCTATTTATTTAAATAGATCAGGCTCAGGCTTAAAAAAAAGCCTGTAAGGTCTAACAGGCCGGCCTATATATATTTTTTATTTATTAAAATTATTTTTTATTATTATATTAATAATATTATTTTCTATTTTAAATTCTATCAATTAGGCAATCACTTACTAATCATTCCATATTCAGTAGTCGTTCCATATTCGATAGCAGTTCTATATTTGGTAGTCGTTTTATATTCGGTAATTGTTCAATTAGTCAATCACTTAGTAGTTGTTCCTTATTTGCTTATGAAGTAATAATGGATTCGTTTAAAAAGGCTTTTAAAAAGGCTTTCAGGCCAGGCCAAACTATTAAAAAGGCCAGACTTAGGCCGGAAAAAAAACCTATGATAGACCGTAGGCCAGGCTTAGACCAGAAAAATAAATCGTAGGCTAGGCTCAGACCTTTCAAAGCCTGGCCTGGCCTGGCCTATTCCCACCCCTACATATTATAATGAGATGATTATTTTACTTGAGTGACTTTGATGTTATAATATGATACTATTTAATTAAATATTTTGATATATCGTAAAGTGATTATGATACGGTTCTATTATGATTGTTTGCGTGTTCTTCTTACTCATATTATACTATTAACATGATTTCAAAACTCACCTCCTTCGTTGTTTGTGTTTGACTGGCTGGGCCCTGCGTTTGCGAAATCGCAGTTATTACAGGTTAATGAGTCTTGAAGTTCAAGTTTGGGAGGAACCCCGCTCTAATAGGTGATACCGGGAATAACGGTTTTAATTTGTATTTTACTTATTTAATTTGAATCAAATTTTTGTATGAAAACCTTAGAAGTACTAGTAAGTTTCTTAGAATTAAATCAAGTAATTATACTTAAATCAAGTTCATTGAGATTAAATTGTTTTATTTGAGTAATAAAATTTGAATTGTTGCATGTGTACTTTGAGAAACGTGATATCATAAATTAAATATAAAGTTTTTAATTTCTTAAATATATAATTTTATTTATCCGCTGCAAATTTTATAGAAATATGATACAAATTATTATATATATTATTTTGGGATTTAGGGTGTCATATTAGTAGTATCAGAGCAGGTCTGTCCAATCAGACCGAGTGGGTCGAATGTTGATTCTGTGTTACAAATGTTAGTCGTGTCAATTGTGTTTTTTTGTGTAGTAATTATTTTCAGTATGATTATTTTCCCGTTATATTATTGTGTTAAGTGTTATATGCTTTTGTATTATTATACATATTTTCGAGATTACTAATTAAATATTTATTATTTGCTTCATCTAATTGTGTTATGGATTCTAAATTCCTACCTAAATGAGTAAATAAACTATGAAATTACTTGTTAAGATTTGAGTTAGCTTTAATTGTTAACAAGATTATGTTAGTTACTTGTTGCTTATTTCTTGTCTACCGAACTATGTGAATAATTGGAAGTAATAATTTTGATTCATCAGCTGCATGTTTGAAGTCATTAATCTCACTCACTTAATCTTAGTTATCAAATGTCATACCTCACTAATTAGTTGTTTTAAAGTTTGACTTTCTTCCTTAATCACTTTAAAATACTTAGTTTTGATATGTCTTTGTTTAAAGTGTTTGATCTAATAACTAATTGATTGAAACATTGATTTCCGTATGGATTATATGTTTAAAACTTCAAGTATTGACTTTTACTAGGTACAAATTTTTATTATTCTGTTGAAACTCAATTTAGAGAAAAAATGATGTTTCGTTCTAAACTTTGAGTTATATAGGAAATATGTCTCTTACTTTTAAAGTTTTAATTTTGACTATAAATTTATTGTTTTTATTTTAGGTTGGTTTGTGTTAAAAATATTGATTTTAAATCGCGAATGTTAACTTCAAATCACTTGAAAGTGTTGATGGTTGTATCTAGATGAGTAGAGTTTTGATATTGGTTTCGAAAATAATTTAGAATGTTCGTCATGATTTAGATAGTATGAAATTCATATTATTCGCAATATTAATTCTTGAATATTAGAGGTTGGTAGATTTAAAAAAAAAACATGACATTTTGAAGGAGTTAAAGTTTATATATTTTGTATGATGAAACTAACTTTTGTTTGAATTACTCTTGATTATTTTAAAGAAAAAGAAATTAAATTGAGTTGAGTTTTTGTTGATTTATAAAATAACAATAATTTTATGCTACTGATTTAATTTAATGTTTAAAACACCTTAAAATTTACATTATGTTTTACTTTGTCTTGTTTTTAAGAAAATTGAAAAGAGTTGTTGTTATCTTGGTTTAGGGGGCTAGTGTGAATATTGAATTGTGAGGGTGTTGGGATATTTATTTGAAATGATTGATTTTTTTGATTATGAAATTATGAACTCATTAGAGTTTGACTCGATGTTAGAGTTTTAGAGTTTAAGAACTCTTCAGTGATTTACAATAGTACTAATGATAAAATGTCTACTAATTGAGAAAGAGAAGAAAAAAAAAAAAAAGAACAAAATTTTTACAAATATTCTCAATAGTGAAATTCTTTTTGAAAAATTATCTAGATTTTGGATTCTATAATTGATGTATTTTACAAGTAGATTTTTTTTTGTTATATGAATTAACATAACAAAATGGTATGCATTAGATTTGTATGTGTAGAGTGTATCACGTAAATTGGTATGCGTATAGAAACTAAAATTTATTTTATCAAATTTTTTTTTTAATTATAAAATTGTAATTTTTATTTGAGACTCGATTTTTAAGATTAGAACAAAACTCCAAAATATTTAAAATTGATGTTGTGTTATGTTTTAGACCAATTTTGTGGTTTGATAGAAACTAATGGATGTACCTATAAGTATGTTGAGTATTTAATGTGAGAGGAGGGTACTAATTTGTAGATTTATGAATTAGTGTAATTCATTATCATTACCATTATCATATGTCTTATATCTTGTGTCATGTTACTTTAATGTATATAAAGATACAATTTTTTTAAGTTTCATAAAATAAGAAAATAAATTGGAACTATTTTATTTTTAAAAAAAAACTAATTCTAATTAACATAACAAAGTTCACAACCAAACACCTACACAATGTGATCAATGTGGTAAAACAAATCCATCAGCTCAAGCTTGTGGTGGCCATATGAATGGCTATATGAGAATAATATATCATCCAAAAAAACGATAAACAGTATCTGCAGTGCCTTTAAAATGTGTATATTGTCCAAGCATATTTTCAACTTCTAAAGAACGTTTCAACCATGGTTGAGTACAACTGATTCGAATATTTTTTCTTGAAGATATATGGGAGAACAATTAATTATCGCATGAAAAAGTTATATTTAGTAGTAATTATTTGATCAGACTTTTTTCTTATATTTTACGATTTCATCTTATTATTAGGAATTTTAGGTTAGTTATTTGAATTAGTTTTTCAACTTTGTATTCTAAGGTTTCATTATTATTATTATTGGCGCATGCATGTATATAGTTTTAGAATGAATATTTTAGGATTTTAAGTAGTTATTTACTTTAATCAAAAATTGAAAAATAAAAAATTTATATTCTATTTAAACAAATTATCAAGGTACATAATTTATATTGTATCATTTAAAAAAATTTGAAATATTGTTTTTTCGAAGGTATAATATCTTTTAAAAATTATTTAATCTAAATTTATATAATTAAGATTGACATATTATAAATCTTCAAAATACATTAAACAACCTATTTCGATAAAGTAAAAAATATCTTTTAATTATTCATTTCAAAAATTACATAATTAAGATTTAGATCTTGTATAATTTGAGAATATCTTTTTTTAGCCGATATCAAATTATATAAAAATCACATAACTTTGGCACAATTTTTT
>JBBPBS010000577.1:7245375-7262497 GCA_037974835.1 Cicer judaicum
ATACTTTTATTACAAACATTGAAAAATAGTATAATTTAGGAATCAGTTTTTAATAGTTTAAATAATTTTTAATTTAGGTTATTCTAAATGTGAAAGTTTAATGTCTTCAACAAAAAAATTCGAAAATATTATATAATTAAGTAATATATAATAAACAAGTATTGTGGGACCAAATATATAATACAACATAAAAATATAATCTTTTAACAATTACTTTGGAGTTTCAAAAATAATTCATTAAATTGAGAAGTAATTAAAAAAAATAATTAATATTTTTTATTTAATTTTTTATAGGAAATAATGAATTACATGTTTCATATAATTATGATTCTATAGATAATTTATATAATTTCTAAATAGAAATACTAAATAAGAAATATTTTTAGGGTTTGTTGTACACATGAATATAATATTCGTAATTATAATTAAATATTCGATTCAATAATATACACACATATGTATATATATATATACATATATCCCTTTTCTAGAAAACAAAACTTGTACTATTTGTTTTTTAGTATTTGTAGCATAAGAATAATCATTGACAATGAATCAAATACATGTTTGTCTAGAATGCGGCAAATCGTTTTCAAGTGCCTTGGCATTGAGTAGCCATAAAAAAGTTCACAACCAAACACCTACACAATGTGATCAATGTGGTAAAACATTTCCATCAGCTCAAGCTTGTGGTGGCAATATGAATGGCCACATGAGAATAATATATCATCCAAAAAAATGATAAACAGTACCTGAAGTGCCTTTTAAATGTGTATATTGTCCAAGCATATTTTCGACTTCTGAAGAACGTTTCGACCATGGTTGTAACACCCCAAATTTTATAATAAATTATTTCATTTATCTAATAGGATTTTTTTTTAAAAAAAATTAATTAATTATTTATTATATGTGTTTATAACGTGTGTTGATAAATAATTACGATTAATTTTCTTTTCATGTGTATTTGCTATAGTGTGATAATTTCATGTGTGTTTGCTTAATAATTTATTTAAATTATCGATATGGATATTAAGTATATTTATTTTTTTTAATATTAATTTTAGATTGTTATTGTTTTTTTTTTTAGTGAAATATGTTATCATTATTGCTATCATTGATATTTAATAATTATTTATTTATTTTTACTTTAATAATAATAAAGTTAATAGAATAAAGATAAGTGTTGTTGCTATTGTAAGCCATCTCTCGCCACCGCCTAACACTAACCCTACATACTTCAGCAAACTGAAAACACGCCGCTGGAAAAAAAAAAGAAAAAGAAAGAAGAAACTTTCAGACTTCTTCTATTTTCTTGGGCTGCCGTCTTTTTAACTCCATCACTCAATACAATTCAATTCTTTTGTCTTCCATTGTCTACGGATGAATGACCAATATCTCCCTTCTCCTTTCATTATCTTCATCAAAATCACTCTCGTTTATTTGTCACGTGAAGGAGAAATCAACCCGTGACCTATCATTTCCAATATCAACATTGTTGCGAAGCTTTTCTGGCCACCGTAGTGGTGCATTGAAACAACAGCCTTTTGAGTAAATTAAGTGAGATGAACGGGAAATACCGTGTTTCCCACAATTCATCCGAGGCTCGCTACGTATGGCAGAAGCCTTTTGAGTAATAATTGACTAATGAGCAAACTTGAATTTTGTGAGTTTAAAATATGAATTAGAAACTTTTATAGGATGTTGTTAGATTTGATTTTTGAAGATCGTGTGATAGTTGAATTATTTTAGAATGGTGTATTTGATGCATTATGTGCTTTGTTTATATCTATCCTTGATATTGAGATATGATATAAAATGTGATTAATTTTAATTATTTGCCTTGCAATTGATGTGGTGTGTGTAAATGATCTATTATTATTATTATTATTATTATTATTATTATTATTATTATTATTATTAGTATTGTATGTGAGTGAAGGACCCTTTATTGTTTGAGATGACGAATTATGATGACAAATTCTAAATGTAATGCATGATTATGGAAATCTGCAATGACGATATCATGAAATGCATATTGTGTTTAATTGAATAGTGACAAATTCGACCCGTGCCAATGATGGTTCTCTTAATGGAGTAAGTAACCTAGGCTAACGAGGGGAGAAAGTTGTTGTTGATAATTTTTGAAGTGGAGGTTCTTTCGTCATCATATAGGTAGGGCCTAACAAGCCTAGTGATTATGGGGAAGTACAACTGAATGAGCCTGATCGTGGCGGTCTGCTGTTGAGCCTTAGGGCAAGATTGTTAGACCTTGGAGGTATTCGGGTGGGGAATTCCTAAGTGACTTAGAGGTAGCACTCCAAATGTCGGGAGCTACCATGCAACACACGTTTACCTCGACTATCGCGTATATGTGTCTCGGGTTGAGTTGAGGGGATCTATGAGGACATGGCCAGTTTTAATTGTCCGTCCACTTGCGTGGTGGCATAGTATCAAGCCTCCTAACCAAGTACTTCAGAGTTAGAATGGTGTTGGATATTTGCCTATTTTTGATATTGTTGACAAACATACATCATTAAATAATTCTAACATTTGTAAACTGAGAAAAATTTCAGGATCAACAACTCAACCCTACAAACTTGAGACAATTGCTTGGAACTTAAGAAATCAACAAAAGCTTGAAGATTCACAGGCAAATCGATAGGTCAAATCGATTCTGTAACATGGTTGAATGAAATTATGCAGTATGGAAGAAAGCAATCGATTGGCACAATAAAGCCTGATATCAATCGATTAGGCAAATCGATTGGTACATCTATTAGAAAATGAATTGTGCAAGTCAGAGAGCTTGTTAGCCTCAAATCGATTGGGCAAATCGATTGGTTAATTTTCCAGGACTGAACTGATTGCTCACATCGATTGGACAAATTGATTGGTATATTTACTGAAATTAAAATGTGCAAGTCAGTAGCCTGTCTTGTATTCAAATCGATTTACCCAAATCTACTTCAAATCAGAGTTGGTCTGGGACATACGCAATCGATTATCACAATCCACTAAATCATTTATGTTGAAATAAGTTTGGCATCAATCGACTGGGTAAATCGATTGATTAAACCAAATAATAAAATGAGCTTTAGACTTAAATCCACAATTGATTGGGAACATCGATTATGTTGTTTAAAATTAATTCTGTATCTTGTCAAATCGATTGGGCAAATCGATTGATGTAAGCCACTGTGTCTCTAGAACCAGTGAAATCGAATGACCAATTCGATTGGTACAAAAGTTTTTAGAAACAGTGATGGATTAAGGATTATGTATATAGTTGCATCGATTGGACACATCGATTGTTTTGATCTCGTTGTTGGAACAAAACACTACAAATCGATTGTGCACATCGATTCATATATAAACATTCATCCAAGTCTGAAGAACTCAGGTAAACTAATCGATTAGTATGTGCAGTTTCAAGATTCAAGAAAAACAAGATTCGCGAAATCGATTGGACAAATCGATTAGCCTACTTTACAACTTTAAGAAATTGATTGGCCTAATCGATTGACACGTTGTTTTTTATGAAACTATATAAACTGCATTTACTCATTTCTTCTCATAACAATCATAACAACCATAACAATCATAACAACCATACTCATACCACAGTGATAACAACTGAAAATATTACAATCCTTTCTCAACTGATATTACTTTGAATATCTTTTTCAGCCTTAAACATTTTACATTGGTGATCAACAAGGATTGAAAAAGACAAGAATTGAGAAAGATAGCTTTGAGAAGAATGAAGATCAAGAACGTTGTATATTTGATCATTTGCAATTTCTGTAATTAAAATTCTGTAACCAAATTACTTTGAGAAAATCCAGTTACAACTGGTAGTGATCTTTTGTGATTGAGGGATCTCATCAAAAGGACACTTGACTCAAATCTTGGAAGAGTTTGTGGGAGATAAACTCTGGGATTCAGGGAGAGAAGACTAGAATATAAAAGAATAGTTTAAGATTGATAGGCGAGGAGCTGGAACATCTGTAAACTGATTCTAAGACATTCTAGTGAAAAGGCTAAGATCGGGTTTGATCTTAGGACTGGATGTAGGCCGTCACGAAGCGGCTGAACCAGTATAAATATCTGCGTACACTTTTCTTTCCCTTATCTCTTTTAGATTTCTGCAATTATAGTGTTCTTGATATTGATTGAATGCATGATAAAGATTCTGTGATAGATAGCTTTGCATGACAAATTGTTTTGACATGGCTGCATGAAAATCAATATCCTGAATACAAACTGTTTTGATGCACTTCTCCATATAATCAATAACTGATATTAATTGACTTTCTTTAAAATTGATTATTAGGGACCTTCCGCAATCTTTAGTTTTGTAAATTTACAATTTATAAAACTGTCGCGCATTTTGTTAGCATAGATATAATTCTTGCATATATTTCCATAAAACTGAGGCCTGATTACCATCAATTGGTATCAGAGCCAGCTTTTGTAAGAGTAACTCTCATCAAAAGATCATGGCCTCTGATTTCCTTGGAGAGGGTGCGTCGTTAGCAAGGCCTCCTACCTTTAACGGTGCAACATACATGTATTGGAAACAACGCATGTTAATCTTTCTTGAAGCTAGTGGTATTGACATTCTTGATGCTGTAGAGAATGGACCTTTTGTGCCAACCATAGCAGGTACTGGTGATTCAGCAATCTTAAAGCCTAAAAGCGACTGGTCTGAAGATGACAAAAAGAAAGTTGGGTACAACGCCAAAGCCAAGAACATTATTACTGCAGCCTTGAGTCATGATGAATTCTTCAGAGTCTCAAATTGCAAGACAGCAAAACAGATGTGGGATACACTTCAACAGACACATGAAGGAACCACAGACGTAAAGAGAGCTCGAATAAACACTCTCATGCACGAGTATGAGTTGTTTAGCATGAAGAAAAAAGAAACAGTCGACGACATGCAGACTCGATTTACACACATAATCAACAACCTAAATGCATTAGGAAAAGAAATAGATAACGAACAGCAAGTGAGCAAAGTCATGCGATGTCTAACTCGGGAATGGCAACCAAAGGTTACAGCCATTGCAGAATCAAAGGATACCGGGAGCATGGCTATAGCTACACTGTTTGGTAAATTAAGAGAACATGAAATGGAACTACATAGACTCAATGAAGCTGAACTAGTTGACAGAAAACGAAAAGGATTGTCGTTGAAAGCCCAAACACATCAGTCTAAATCTGAACATGGAAGTAGCTCAGATGAATCCAACAGTGAGGATAATGAAGAACCTGAACTGGGATTGTTTGTAAAGAAGTTTAAGAAATTTCTGAAAAAGAAAGACAGCAAATTCAGAAAACAATCAAGCTCAAAGAACAATGACAGTAAGACAATCACATGCTATGAATGTGGAAAAACCGGTCATATAAAGGCTGATTGTTACAAGCTGCAGAACAAAAACAGAAATTCCAAAACTAAAGGCAAGGAACCAGCTCAGAAAAACAGAAAAGCCTACATGGCATGGAATGACAATGAAGAATCCTCCACATCTTCAGAAACTGAAGAAGCAAATCTGTGTCTCATGGCTAACACGGATTCTGAATCAGAAAGTGAGGTAAGTTCACACTATAATCCTTCCTTTGATGAACTACAAGATGCGTTTAATGAACTGCATGCTGAGTATGTTAAATCTGTGAAGCAGTTAGTAAGCACAAAGAAAATGCTTGAACAATAGTGCATATTGCATGATCAAATGAAAACTGATTATAGAAAAATTGAAGATTTATGTGAACAATTAAAAATAGACTCACATGAAAAATCTGCCAAATGCAATGATCTTGAAAATTCTATTGCTTTATTGAAGTCTGATTTATTGAAATTCTCTAGTAGCAAGGATAAACTGAATGACATCCTTAGCAACCAGAGAAATGTCAATATAAAATCTGGACTTGGCTTTAACAAAAATATGCATGTTAATAAGAACAGAACTAAGCATGGAATAGGATATGGTAATGTTCATCATCACCAGAAATTTGTTAAGTCTAGTCACATGCAAAATATCTTTGTCAAACCAAAACAGTATGTATCCTCTGCTGTTAGTTGTCATTTTTGTTGTAGAAAAGGACACTATATTTACAATTGCAAATACAAAAGACTTGCTAACAGAGGATATAAACAGATTTGGAAGATTAAGACACAAGATGTTGAAACTCACCCTCCAGGACCCAATTTAAGTTGGGGACCTAAATTGAAATTCTAAATTTATTGCAGGTATGCTTGAGATCCACGAAACATCAATGGTATCTTGACAGTGGTGCTCAAAGCATATGACAGGGGACAAGTCAATGTTTATGTCCCTAAATCTGAAAAACGGTGGATTTGTAAAGTATGGCGATAATAACAAGGGCAAGATCTACGGTGAAGGTAACATTGGCAGCGAATCGACGGCTATAATTAAAAACGTCTTATACGTAGAAGGGCTGAAACACAACCTTCTAAGTATTAGTCAGTTGTGTGACAACGGTTTTCAAGTAAGCTTTTCACCACTCTCTTGCACAATTGAAAACAAAACTGATAAAAGCATGAAATTGGTAGGTGATAGAGTTAACAATATCTATATGCATGATTTAACTGCTGTACCTACTGATTCTGTTTGTTGCTTATTATCAAATGCTGATGAAACATGGTTATGGCATAAACGTATTGCACACATTCATATTGGTCATTTGAATAGACTTGTTAGCAAACAACTAGTCATAGGACTCCCTGACAAGAAGTTTACTAAGGTTAGGCTATGTGATGCTTGTGAACAAAGTAAACTTGTCAAAAACTCTTTTCCCCCAATAGACTTGGTCAAAACCGATAGGGTTTTGCAGCTGCTTCATATAGATCTCTTTGGTCCTTCTCAGGTGAGAAGTTTTGGTGGCAATTTGTATGGTTTTGTACTAATCGATGATTATTCTAGATTCACATGGACATTCTTTCTGACTCATAAAAGTGAAGCTTTTTCTCTATTTAAAAAGTTTGCAAATTTGGTACAAAATGAAACAAGTCAGAAAATTATGTCTATCAAAAGCGATCATGGAGGAGAGTTCCAAAATGATGCTTTTGATAAATATTATAAACAGAATGGTATTCATCACATGTACTCAGCCCCTAGGACACCACAACAAAATGGTGTAGTTGAAAGGAAAAATAGGTCTTTGGAGGAATTAGCCAGGACCATACTTAAGGACTCCAAGGTACCTAAATTTTTCTAGGCTGATGCAGTTAGTACTGCCACACATGTTGTCAACAGGGTCTTGATTAGACCAATCCTTAGGAAAACTCCATACGAGTTATATAAGGGTAGAAAGCCAAATATTTCTTACTTTAGAGTTTTTGGGTGTAAGTGCTTTGTTTTGAACAATGGTAAGGAACACCTGCATAAATTTGATCCTAAGGCAGATGAGGGTATCTTTCTAGGTTATTCCCAAACTAGCAAAGCCTACATAATCTACAATAAAAGAACAAAGACTATAGAAGAGTTAATTCATGTAAAGTTTGATGAATTTTTTAAAGAAAACATGAACAAAACTCCTTCTATAGTTGATGCATCTTTGGATGATAATGTAGAATCTGACCCATTAGAATCAGAGGTAGTTGCAACCCAATCCAATAGTGACTGTGTTGAACCTGTTGCAGTAGATGAGTTACCTAAGGAGTGGAAGTTCAATAGAAACCATCCCATAGATAACATAATAGGGGACATCTCTAGAGGAGTGGCAACCAGGAGAAACCTTAGTCATTTCTGTAACCTTACAGCATTTGTATCTCAGATTGAACCTAAGAACATTAAGGAAGCCTTACTAGATAGTGAGTGGATACTTGCTATGCAAGAGGAGTTGAACCAATTTGAGAGAAACCAAGTGTGGATTCTAGTACCTAAACCAGAAGGTAAACACATCATAGGAACAAGATGGGTGTTTAGAAACAAATTGGATGAGAATGGTGTGATCACTAGAAACAAAGCTAGGTTAGTGGCCAAGGGTTACAATCAGGAAGAAGGGATAGATTTTGATGAAACCTATGCCCCTGTAGCTAGGTTAGAAGCCATTAGAATCCTGTTGGCTTTTGCGTGTATCATGGACTTCAAACTTTATCAAATGGATGTGAAAAGCGCATTTCTCAATGGTGACATCCAAGAAGAAGTGTTTGTTAGCCAAACCCCTGGTTTTGAAAATCCTGATTTTCCTAATCATGTGTACAAGCTAACAAAGGCTCTCTATGGATTGAAACAAGCTCCTAGAGCTTAGTATGAGAAACTTAGCACTTTCCTCATTCAACAAAACTTTGTAAGAGGCAATGTTGATAAAACTCTTTTTATAAAAACTAATGAAAATGATATATTGCTAGTCCAAATTTATGTTGATGACATAATATTTGGATCAACCAATAACATGCTTTGCAAAGACTTTGAAAGTTTAATGAAAGGTAAATTTGAAATGTCTATGATGGGAGAACTCTCCTATTTTCTGGGATTTCAAATTAATCAAAGCAAGCTTGGAATCTTCATTAGCCAAACAAAATATTGCAATGATTTAATAAAGAAGTTTTGTTGTGATAAATACAAATCCATTGATACACCTATGAGTTCAGCTAGTAACCTAGATAGGGATGAGATGGGAAAACCAGTAGATATTTCCAAGTATAGGAGCATGATAGGATCTTTGATGTACCTTACTGCAAGCAGGCCTGACATTATGTTCAGTGTTTGCTTGTGTGCCAGGTTTTAGTCAAATCCTAAGGAATCTCATCTTAGCGCAGTTAAGAGGATTTTCCGGTATCTAATAGGAACTAGGAATCTCGGCTTATGGTACCCCAGAGGATCTACATGTTCATTGGTTGTTTTTTCAGACTCAGATTTTGCTGGATGTAAGTTGGATAGGAAGAGTACTTCAGGCACTTGTCACCTACTTGGAAACTCTCTTGTATCATGGTTTAGCAAGAAGCAAACGAGTATTGCACTTTCTACTGCCGAAGCAGAATACATAGCAGCCGGGAGCTGTTGTGCTCAGATTCTGTGGATGAAACAGCACTTATTGGACTTTGGTGTGGACTTAGGAACCGTGCCTATCATGTGTGATAGCACAAGTGCTATATGTATCACTAAGAATCCAGTAATGCACTCTAGAACCAAGCACATTGAAATTCGGCATCACTTTATTAGAGATCAGTTTCAAAGTGGGAATATTAAGCTGGAATATGTCAACACAACTGAGCAGTTAGCAAACATATTCACCAAAGCCTTGCCAAAGGAAAGCTTCCATTACATCAGGATGAAACTTGGCATAATAGATCCAAGTGAGATCTGAATTATGTGCCAAATCAATTTGGCAAATCGATTTGACCCATAATATATCTATTTGTCTCAGTTTGAACACTCGAAATCGATTAGGGTAATTGATTTAGCCTATTATGTATGAGAATTCAAGTGAAAGGAATCGATTTGGATAATCGATGCTGATACAAGTTACATTCTGGACTGATATGACAGAGAAATGAATAATCTTGAAATCGATTTGGGAAATCGATTTACAATGTACCAATCGATTTGGGGAATCGACTGTTACATCTGATGTGAGATTTTCAATTGACAATCGATTTGGGAAATTGATGCTGATATGGATTGTTTTTCTGAACTGTTACTTGGTGTTACTAGACTGGCTCGAAATCGGTTTGGGAAATCGATTTGATAACTACTAATCGATTAGGGCAATCGATTAGCAATATTACCGTTGAACTTTTTACTAGCCGTTACAGTACTTATTACCTTTCACCTCTTTCACTTCCCCAACAATGGTACGATAAATCGATTGACCCAATCGATTTGCACTTCAGAAAGTATATAAACAACAGTGTTCAATCGATTTCAATCACAGTTAACCCACTCTCAATCGATTTTGCCTCAGAAATTCACACTTTCTCTTTGTGTTTCAATCTCTGTTCATCACTTCCCTCAATCCTAAACCTTACCATCTCACATACACTAAAATGGCAAGAGTGAAGCAAACTCAACCAAGAACTCCATCTCCATCATCATCATCATCAAGTGGTAGAACTCCATCACCTCCTCCAACCTTGACAAAAAGAGTACCAATTCCTACTCATAAGATTCTAGCCAAAGATAAAGGAAAGGGTATTGCTACTGATCAAGGAAAGAACAACAAGAGAAAAGAGCCACCTACGGAAAAGCTTCTTGCTGATGCAATGAAGGAGATTGCCAATAAGAAGAAGAAGAAGAAAAACAACACTTCTTCTCCTCCTCCCAAGAAGGCTCCTGCAAAAACTAAGCCTGCAGAAGTGTCTGATTTGCCTCCTGCTTTTCTCAAACGGAAGATACACGAAGCACGCTACATGGACTTCGCCTATTTCGACGAAGACGGATTCACCTTCCAAGATCATCTACGGTTTAGAAGCCTTCCTCTCATGCTCGCTGGATTCATATCCTAACTTGGTTAGGGCCTTCTACTCATCCTTCAAAATGAGTGAAGTGGGATTCAAAGCTACTGTCAAAGGAAAGAAGATTTCCATGACCTTTGAGGAGTTCTCGAGCCTCTCGGGACTGCCTTATCATGGAAACTCTGTGGATGGATGCTCCGAAGCCGACGCTGCTGATGAAGGCTGGGAAGCATCTCTGGATCGTCATACAGCGGTGCAGGACCTGATGGTTGAGGGTTTTGCCGAGTCAGTGGCACTTCCTATTGGCCAAATGAAGGTTCAGCAAAGAATGCTGATGTACGCTTTGACCCGGATGCTTGTTCCCAGATCCGGAAACCATGCGGTCATCCAACGCTTGGACATCGTGCTGCTTTGGGAATTGTGCAAAGAGCTCAAGATGAGCTGGGCTTGGATAGTCCTCAGGCATATGTTAGAAGCTGCACAAGGGAAGCTAGTACTTCCTTACCCCCAGCTAATCACTAAAATCCTGGAGCACTTCAAGATTTCTTTTAAAGGTGAAGAGTCGACCAAGACTCTTCTGTCTTTTGGAGAATCCATTGTGAATCAGATGCAGGTGCGCAAGGTCAATGGAGTTTGGATGCGTCCTCAGGCTAGTGCTGAACAAACCCAGCAAAGTGCTGGACCACCAGCTGCTGAATCTGTTCCAGCAAGCTCTGACGTTATTACCAAACTGCTCGGGTTAATGGAAGCGCAGGCTACTCACAACATCAAAATGGAGAATGCTCTGCAGAAGCTTCAGGCTGATCTGACTTTGATATCATAGGATGTGGCAGCAATCCAGGAACATCTAGGCATTAAGTTGTCTTTCAGTGATGTTTCTGAGATTGGAAGACAGGCAACAAAAGAACAAACTCCGACACACGCCGAGGTTACTGCAACTCATGTTGAGGAGACACCTGCTGAGGGTAATACAGCGGTCTCAGCCTCTTCCCCAGATGATAATGAGGACCAGCCTACCTTAGATGTTTAGGATTTTAGTTTCTTTTGTTCTTCTATTTGTATCTTTGTACTTTCTTTGTAATTTTGCCTGAATGAATGAACATTTTCACATAACTTTTGATTATAAACTGTGTTGCATTTTATTAACAATACGTGCCATAATACTGTTTACTTTCGTATTTGTTTTACATTTTTGTTTTTCAAACTGCTCCTGTTGCTAATGTGTTACTTTTTCAGTTATAGCCAGCAACTCCGGGGGAGCTCAGTTCTGAGTTTTATTTTGTTACTCCTTTTTGACTCAAGTGACAAAGGGGGAGAACAATATAAAACTTAAAACTTGTATTTGTATTTTGAACTAACTCTTATATTATATGATACTTGTTAATGCTCTAATACTTGCCAAGCCTTACAATGATAATACAATCACCCTAACTAATCACTTTTCAATCGCTCTGATACATCATGGGCACTCAGAGTTAGGGGGAGCTTAACTAGACTGGTGAAATTAAAACTGTTTATTATGTTTCCGTGAGCACTATTTTGAGTCATCCGTGTCGGTAAGGTCCTCCAACCATTATTTTTTCTTCCTTCCATAATTTCAATTATGCATTTGCTCTTAATATCATTTATTACATATTTGACATTTTTATCATCATCGCAAATTATCAGCTGCGATTTGGTTATTCTCTGAACCCGTTTTCAAACAATTAATTTATGGATTGCTCCGACGTTGCTGAAATTAATGTCTTATTGTACCAGACCGCCAAATGAGGTATGGGGTGAGAGTGAGTTCGAATGCGTGAGTATAAATTAAGTGAGATGAACGGGAAATACCGTATTTCCCACAATTCATCCGAGGCTCGCTACGTATGGCAGAAGCCTTTTGAGTAATAATTGACTAATGAGCAAACTTGAATTTTGTGAGGTTAAAATATGAATTAGAAACTTTTATAGGATGTTGTTTGATTTGATTTTTGACGATCGTGTGATAGTTGAATTATTATAGAATGGTGTATTTGATGCATTATGTGCTTTGTTTATATCTATCCTTGATATTGAGATATGATATAAAATGTGATTAATTGTAATTATTTGCCTTGCAATTGATGTGGTGTGTGTAAATGATCTATTATTATTATTATTATTATTATTGTTATTATTAGTATTGTATGTGAGTGAAGACCCTTTATTGTTTGATATGACGAATTATGATGACAAATTCTAAATGTAATGCATGACTATAGAAATCTGCAATGACGATATCATGAAATGCATATTGTGTTTAATTGAATAGTGACAAATTCGACCCGTGCCAATGATGGTTCTCTTAATGGAGTAAGTAACCTAGGCTAACGAGGGGAGAAAGTTGTTGTTGATAATTTTTGAAGTGGAGGTTCTTTGGTCATCATATAGGTAGGGCCTAACAAGCCTAGTGATTATGGGGAAGTACAACTGAATGAGCCTGATCGTGGCGGTCCTCTGTTGAGCCTTAGGGCAAGATTGTTAGACCTTGGAGGTATTCGGGTGGGGAATTCCTAAGTGACTTAGAGGTAGCACTCCAAATGTCGGGAGCTACCATGCAACACACGTTTACCTCGATTGTCGCGTATATGTGTCTCGGGTTGAGTTGAGGGGATCTATGAGGACATGGCCAGTTTTAATTGTTCGTCCACTTGCGTGGTGGCATAGTATCAAGCCTCCTAACCAAGTACTTCAGAGTTAGAATGGTGTTGGATATTTGCCTATTTTTGATATTGTTGACAAACATACATCATTAAATAATTCTAAGATTTGTAAATTGAGAAAAATTTCAGGATCAACAACTCAACCCTACAAACTTGAGACAATTGCTTGGAACTTAAGAAATCAACAAAAGCTTGAAGATTCACAGGCAAATCGATTGGTCAAATCGATTCTGTAATAGGGTTGAATGAAATTATGCAGTCTGGAAGAAAGCAATTGATTGGCACAATCGATTTGCACAATAAAGCCTGATATCAATCGATTAGGCAAATCAATTGGTACATCTATCAGAAAATGAATTGTGCAAGTCAGAGAGCTTGTTAGCCTCAAATCGATTGGTTAATTTTCCAGGACTGAACTGATTGCTCACATCGATTCGACAAATCGATTGTTATATTTACTGAAATTAAAATGTGCAAGTCAGTAGCCTGTCTTGTATTCAAATCGATTTGGTAAATCGATTGAGCCAATCATATCAGTGTTGATATTTGTCTATATCGATTGGGATAATCAATTTCGAAGGTCACAGAACCAAACCAAAAGTGAGCAAATCGATTGGACAAATCGATTTACCCAAATCTACTTCAAAACAGAGTTGGTCTGGGACATACGCAATCAATTATCACAATCCACTAAATCATTTATGTTGAAATAAGTTTGGCATCAATCGACTGGGTAAATCGATTGATTAAACCAAACAATAAAATGAGCTTCAGACTAAAATCTACAATTGATTGGGAACATCGATTATGTTGTTTAAAATCAATTCTGTATCTTGTCAAATCGATTGGGCAAATCGATTGATGTAAGCCACTGTGTCTCTGGAACCAGTGAAATCGATTGACCAATTCGTTTGGTACAAAAGTTTTTAGAAACAGTGATGGATTAAGGATTATGTATATAGTTGCATCGATTGGACACATCGATTGTTTTCATCTCGTTGTTGGAACAAAACACTACAAATCGATTGTGCACATCGATTCATATATAAACATTCATCCAAGTCTGAAGAACTCAAGTAAACTAATCGATTAGTATGTGCAGTTTCAAGATTCAAGAAAAACAAGATTTGCGAAATCGATTGGACAAATCGATTAGCCTGCTTTACAACTTTAAGAAATCGATTGGCCTAATCGATTGACACGTTGTTTTTTATGAAACTATATAAACTGCATTTACTCATTTCTTCTCATAACAATCATAACAACAATAACAATCATAACAACCATAACAATCATAACAACCATACTCATACCACAGTGATAACAACTGAAAATATTACAATCCTTTCTCAACTGATATTACTTTGAATATCTTTTTCAGCCTTAAACATTTTACATTGGTGATCAACAAGGATTGAAAAAGACAACAATTGAGAAAGATAGCTTTGAGAAGAATGAAGATCAAGAACGTTGTATATTTGATCATTTGCAATTTCTGTAATTAAAATTCTGTAACCAAATTACTTTGAGAAAATCCAGTTACAACTGGTAGTGATCTTTTGTGATTGAGGGATCTCATCAAAAGGACACTTGACTCAAATCTTGGAAGAGTTTGTGGGAGATAAACTCTGGGATTCAGGGAGAGAAGACTAGAATATAAAAGAATAGTTTAAGATTGATAGGCGAGGAGCTGGAACATCTATAAACTGATTCTAAAACATTCAAGTGAAAAGGCTAAGATCGGGTTTGATCTTAGGACTGGATGTAGGCCGTCACGAAGCGGCTGAACCAGTATAAATATCTGCGTACACTTTTCTTTCCCTTATCTCTTTTAGATTTCTGCAATTATAGTGTTCTTGATATTGATTGAATGCATGATACAGATTCTGTGATAGATAGCTTTGCATGACAAATTGTTTTGACATGGCTGCATGAAAATCAATATCCTGAATACAAACTGTTTTGATGCACTTCTCCATATAATCAATAACTGATATTAATTGACTTTCTTTAAAATTGATTATTAGGGACCTTCCGCAATCTTAAGTTTTGTAAATTTACAATTTATAAAACTACCGCGCATTTTGTTAGCATAGATATAATTCTTGCATATATTTCCATAAAATTGAGGCCTGATTACCATCAAATGGTACCAATGAAAGAGGAGGAGTCTAGAGTATAAGAGCATGCATAACATTACTTGATTTGTGTATTTACTTACTTGATGTTGTGGATTGTATCAATGTTTTACCTTGGTTATTCTTGTTGGTTGTGATTTGATATGATACGGTGTTATTATATTTTCGTGTTCTTATCAATTAATTTATACTATTACATCTTTTCGAAGCTCACCCCTCGTTGCTTGTGTTTGGCGCTTGTGAGAGTGCAGTTATTTCAGGTTATCAATTGGGGATCCACGCTCTGAATAGGTGATATTGGGTGGGAGTAATTTGTCATATTTTGTGGAGTTATGAACCATTTGGATTTTTGTAAATTTGATTGATCAATTTTGTTATTTTATCGGTTATTCAAAGGTATAAATTAATTGTCTCTAAGTTTCGAACTTATTTTTATATCAAAAATATTTATTTAATAAATGTCAACTATATTCGATTTAATAAAAGAAAAATATACTGTGTTTTGGAACTGCTGCGAATCTCTTCAAAAACTAGTGCATTTTACTTTTTATTTCAATTTGGGTTTAGGGTGTTATATTAGTGGTATCAGAGCAAGTCTGTCCAATCAGGCCAAGTGGGTTGCGTGTCAGTCGTCTGATAGTCAATTGCAAGCCAATTGTGTTACCGTGCTCTTGACTAAATGCTGAAAAGTTTACCTATTATTCTTGTGTTAAGTGCTATATATTTTTCCATTACAATACATGAATTCTGAAACATGTTTGTTAATTGTTAACTACTTGTTTATTCTTGTTGCAAATTCTCTTATTTTGAAGATAATTGTTATTGTTAACTGCTTGCTCTTTGTTGTTGTGATGTGTCTATGATCATTTTGACATGTTTCCAATTTGTGTTAGTGAAATTTAATCAAACTTAAAAGGGTTAAGAAAATTATACTAACTGCTGACATATAATACTAACTTATTCTGCATTTGTATAAATCAATTGTTTATATATGTGTGTTACGATGTTTAATTTTTCAACTTACTTTAGAATCATCTCAGGCTCTTAATTTACAATTTATGTGGTAAGTTTTCTAGTTGACATTTTCAGAACTTATTAGGAAGTAAAACATAGTCATGGTAACTAAAGTTAAGTATTGATTCAATTAGGTAATAAGAAAGGATTAAATATGATGTGTTTTAAAATAAACGTCATACATTTAAGTATATGCTTTTCCACATTTAATATTTAAATTAACCCAACTTAATTTTTTTAAATAGATCATGTTACTTCAAAATCATTCCTAATTAGTTACTATAAAAGCAATGAAGTTTGTAAACCACCTATATATATTATAAATTTTTTTAATTCATTATTTATTTTGTAGTTTGTTAACAAATATATTATAATATACGATATAGTTTTGGAACGAACGTTTAAGGTTTTCAAGTAGTTATTTACTTTAATCGAAAATCAAAAATTTATATTCTAGTTGAACAAAATATCAAAATACAGAATTTATATGATATCATATAAATAATTTGTGTGTAGTTTCACTAATATAACAAAAATAATTTGTATGAACATCTTATTCTAGTTGTGATGAGAAAATTATCTTTCAAAAACTTGTATAGTTTTGTATAAATTTGTGATGAGAATATTTCTGTATGTTGTTATAATATACGATCTATATAGTTTTAGAATGAATATTTTAGGATTTTAAGTAGTTATTTACTTTAATCGAAAATTGAAAAATAAAAAATTTATATTTTATTTGAACAAATTATCAAGGTACATAATTTATATTGTATCATTTAAAAAAATTTGAAATATTGTTTTTTCGAAGGTATAATATCTTTTAAAAATTATTTAATCTAAATTTATATAATTAAGATTGA
>JBBPBS010000577.1:7262936-7274803 GCA_037974835.1 Cicer judaicum
TAAATAATTTTTAATTTAGGTTATTCTAAATGTGAAAGTTTAATGTCTTCAACAAAAAAATTCGAAAATATTATATAATTAAGTAATATATAATAAACAAATATTGTGGGACCAAATATATAATACAACATAAAAATATAATATTTTAACAATTACTTTGGAGTTTAAAAAAAAATTAATTATTATTTTTTATTTAATTTTTTATAGGAAATAATGAATTACATATTTCATATAATTATGATTCTATAGAAAATTTATATAATTTCTAAATAGAAATACTAAAATAAGAAATATTTTTAGGGCTTGTTGTACACATGAATATAATATTCGTAATTATAATTAAATATTTGATTCAATAATATACACGCACATATGTGTATATATATATACATATATCCCTTTTCTAGAAAACAAAACTTGTACTATTTGTTTTTTTAGTATTTGTTGCATAAGAATAATCATTGACAATGAATCAAATACATGTTTGTCTAGAATGCGGCAAATCGTTCTCAAGTGCCTTGGCATTGAGTAGCCATAAAAAAGTTCACAACCAAACACCTACACAATGTGATCAATGTGGTAAAACATTTCCATCAGCTCAAGCTTGTGGTGCCCATATGAATGGCCACATGAGAATAATATATCATCCAAAAAAATGATAAACAGTAACTGCAGTGCCTTTTAAATGTGTATATTGTCCAAGCATATTTTCAACTTCTGAAGAACGTTTCGACCATGGTTGAGTACAACTGATTTGAATACTTTTTCTTGAAGATATATGGGAGAACAATTAATTATCGCATGCAAAAGTTTTATTTAGTAGTAATTATTTGTTTAGTCTTTTTTCTTATATTTTACGATTTCATCTTATTATTAGGAATTTTAGGTTAGTTATTAGAATTAGTTTTTCAACTTTGTATTCTAAGGTTTCATTATTATTATTATTGGCGCATGCATGTACGGATAAATTATTTTCTTAATTATATATTATTATAGATAAATAATTTGATGTTATATTTGTAACACCCTAATTTATTGTTATACCTTAATTTATTATTATTATTATTATTATTATTATTAGTATTATTATTATTATAAATTAGTGAAATTTTTTTTTACATGTGTGTCTAGTTTAAGAAAATAATATTAGTAATAATATATTTGAATTGCTATTATCTTAAGCCTCATATTTTAATAGGTTGTTTGCTAAATCTTTATTATTTAAATTTAATTTTATGAAATATAAATATAAAATAACTATATTATTTATATATAAAGTATAATAATGATGATCCCGTGCGATACTAAATTTGTGGTATAGTAGTCTAATAATATATCGTTAATAGCCTATTAATATATGTTAATAGGGTTAGTAATAAATTGAATTCATGACGTGTTAATTAACTCATTTAATTGGGACATTTAATTGGGACGGTCAATCAGAGTATTGGAAAAGCAGGGTATCCGCTCTGAAAGCATTTTGGATTATTCCTAAAACAAATAGAATCTCTTACTATATTGTTACCTAATAATAGACTAAATAATAACCTAACCCTTTATTTTATTATCTTCCTATGCTAGCAGCGCAGCCACACATATACGGCTCTTTAAATTTCAATATACCTATTCCCCCACCATGAAAGCTATTATTATAATCTTCTTTTACATATTAAAAATTATATTGTCGTCGAGAGTTGTCCTCCTTTTTCCGTGATTTTTCTTACCTCTTAATATTGGGACAACAATTGAGTGTCTCTATCTCCTTTTTTTTTTTTGATTTCTTTCTCACAAAGCCACTAAAGAGCACAAAATCGTGGCTACTCACACATAACCAACCGTGGGATACGATTATGTCCTCAACTCAACCAATCGCAGTGTCGTTCATCCCGAAAACTACCATTTTCTCTCTTGGAGCAGACTGTGTTGATATTTTTCAGCCACCGTAGTTATCGTTTGGGGAAAACACACATCGTCTTAAATTCCTGTTGTTGTTATCTTTGGAAAACATTATTCCTGTTGTTGTTATCTTTGACAAAGTTGAAGTTGAACCCTATTGATGCTCCAACACATCGGTTACTCTTGTCGATTATGAATTTTACTTCTTTTAACTCCGTTGAATTTAATAAATTAAATTAACTATATATATATATATATATATATATATACCTAATTACAAATTGTATCTGTTAAATTTTGTGTTTAATATTTCTTGCTGATTTAGAAGATTTTATTTTATCTCAAAATTTTTAGTCTGGTTAATAAAGAAATTCATCTTATTTAATTAATACAATTGTTCTACATAGCTATATCTCTACTTTAGATAAATAAATATGATTTTATACTATTTATTATGTAATCAAATTCTGTTCAAAATACAAGTAAGAATATTTTCCAATTAAATTCAAAATTTAGTTTTATATATATAAATAAACTATGCCTGATTATAGGTTTTATTTGCTTGATAAGGTTAATTCTATCTTAATCATAATACACTTATTTATGTTTAATTTATACAATTCTAATTATTTAATATTTTAGTTCTCTAATTTTAAATATGAAAACATAAAATTGTGTTTTAAAGTTCTAACTCTATTTAGGCAATATTATTATTATTATTATTATTATTATTATTATTATTATTATTATTTTTATTATTATTATTATTATTATTGTTTTTAAAACTAAAATGTTATAACTATTATTTATTTCAATCATATAATTCGATTTATATAGGTGTATAATATATATATATATATATATATATAGATGTATATTATAAAATATGTTTTAAATTATATATTATAAATAGTAAATAATTAATTTATATGGGTTTGTTATTGCATATTTATTTACTTTAATTGGTGATTGGTCGCAGCATTGACAAAGAAGATGTGAACCTGTTAACCTGTTTGAATTCGTGGTGGTCGTAAAGATTGTTATGCCTAGTGAAAGCTTCATTTAAGGTATGGGGTGAGAGTGAGTTCGAATGCGTGAGTATAAATTAATTGAGATGAACGGGAATACCGTATTTCCCACAATTCATTCGAGGCTCGCTACGAATGGCAGAAGCCTTCTGAGTAATAATTGACTAATGAGCAAACTTGAATTTTGTGAGGTTAAAATATGAATTAAAAACTTTTATAGGATGTTGTTTGATTTGATTTTTGAAGATCGTGTGATAGTTGAATTATTGTAGAATCGTGTATTTGATGCATTATGAGCTTTGCTTATATCTATCCTTGATATTGATATATGATATAAAATGTGATGAATTGTAATTATTTGCCTTGCAATTGATGTGGTGTGTGTGAATGATCTATTATTATTATTATTATTATTATTATTATTATTATTATTATTATTATTATTATTATTATTATTATTATTATTATTATTATTATTATTATTATTATTATTACTATTATTACTATTATATGTGAGTGAAGACCCTTTATTGTTTGACTTGACGTATTATGATGATAAATTCGGAATGTAATGTATGACTATGGAAATCTGCAATGATGATATCATGAAATGCATATTGTGTTTAATTGAATAGTGACAAATTTGACCCGTGCCAATGATGGTTCTCTTAATGGAGTAAGTAAACTAGGCCAACGAGGGGAGAAAGTAATTGTTGATAATTTTTGAAGTGGAGATTATTTGGTCATCATATAGGTAGGGCCTGCCAAGCCTAGTGATTATGGGGAAGTACAACTGAATGAGCCTGATCGTGGCGGTCTGTTGTTGAGCCTTAGGGCAAGATTGTTAGACCTTGGAGGTATTCGGGTGGGGAATTCCTAAGTGACTTAGAGGTAGCACTCAAATGTCGGGAGCTACCATGCAACACACATTTACCTCGACTGTCGCGTATATGTGTCTCGGGTTGAGTTGAGGGGATCTATGAGGACAGGGCCAATTTAAATTGTCCGTCCACCAGGATGGTGGCATAGTATCATGGCCTCCTAACCAAGTACTATAGAGTTAGAATGGTACCAAAGAAAGAGGAGGAGTCTAGAGTATAAGAGCATGCATAATATTACTTGATTTGTGTATCTACTTACTTGATGTTGTGGATTGTATCAATGTTTTACCTTGATTATTCTTGTTGGTTGTGATTTGATATGATACGGTGTTTAATATATTTTACGTGTTCTTCTCAATTATTTTATACTATTACATGTTTTCGAAGCTCACCCCTCGTTGCTTGTGTTTGGCGCTTGCGAGAGCGCAGTCATTTCAGGTTATCGGTTGGTGATCCACGCTCTGATAGGTGATACTGGGTGGGAGTAATTTGTCGCATTTTATTGAGTTATGAACTAATTTAGATTTTTGTTACTTCAATCGATCAATTTTGTTATTTTTATCTTTTATTCAAATTTAGAAATTAATTGTCTCTAAGTTTAAAACATGTTTTATGTCAAAAGTTTTATTTAATAAACCTCAACTATATTCGATATAAAATGAATTTTTATTGAAAATTTTTATGCAAACATTTTGTATAAGTGTGAGTGTGACATTCTTGAACCTTATAAATTAAAATAAAATTTCGTATAATTTATTTTGGAACCGCTGCGAATCTCTTTCAAAACTAACACATTTCACTTTCTATTTTAATTTGGGTTTAGGGTGTCACATTAGTGGTATCAGAGCAGGTCTGTCCAATTAGGCCAAGTGGATTACGTGTCAGTCGTTTGATAGTCAATTGCAAGTCAATTGTGTTACCGTGTTCTCTGCTAAATGCTGAAATGTTTACCTATTATTCTTGTGTTAAGTGCAATATACTTTTCCATTACAATACATGAATTCTGAAAGATGTTGTTAATTGTTTACTTGTTTATTCTTGTTGCAAATTCTCTTATTTTGAAGATAATTGTTAACGTTAATTGCTTGCTCTTTCTTGTTGTGGTGTGTATTTGTTGAGATTTGAGTTAATTTAAATTGTTGACATGATTAAGTTAATTAACTTTTGATTGGACTTGTTGCATATGCTAATGTTTATTTTCTCTTAGATTATGTACTCCATTAACCTGCATTTGAAAATTCATTTGACATTGTTTTCTACTGCTTTCCTTTCCTTGATGTGTGATGATGACCTTGTGATATTCGGAGGAGAATAGGGCTGAATATTTCTTTGAATAGTTCTGTTTGTTCTTTTAATCTTACTTGTTGGTGAAAAGGAATATACACTATGGCTAACAGCGGGGTTGAAGAAAAAAAAAGTTCACGCTCATCTATGAAATCATTTGCTTTTTGTGTAGAAAAAGTAATTGTTATGATACAATAAAGTAGGAGAACACAACCATCATAATTGATATATCTTTCTAAAAGAAACCGGAAGTGAAAATTAATACAATGGAGAAAGGTGAATCAACCATTTTTCAAATTTACCACTAATTCTTTGAGAGTCCTTAACTAAGCACCATATGGAAGCCAAAAATATTATCTTATCCCATTTAAGAATTAAGATACTGCAGTAATAAATTTTAATTTATAGCATACACTTCATTACTATTGAGTTTGTATATATATTTTTCTTGTAATATTTTGAATATAGGTATATAAGAATATGTGTCCTAGGATACAAAACATTTGTGATGCAATCTGCTTTGGGGTTAGCTACTAATTATTATAAATTCGGGTTGGGTTATCCAAGTAAAAATATCATTTGGATTGACAAGTAAAAATATCATTTAGATGGTAGATAGTGATTTAGGTCTGGGAAGTAGGAACAATGAATTATCAACAAATGGATTAGTTCTTTGTTTTGATTTCCATGAAAGAGAGTTGGATGATATTGTTATTTGTTTTGCCTTTGAAATAAGGAATTTGAAATCTCAAGTGAGAGAACTCACGAGTGTATTATCTTGTTGTAGCTTCTAACTTTAATCTTAACAAGCTACATTCATATTTACTAAATTCATTCCATTTTCTGTATTTTCATTTTTTTTTTTAAAGCTACTTAAAATTTGTTTTATTTTTCATTAATACTTGTAACTTTGAACTCTCGAGTTTTGGTAAATTCTTTTTATAGAGTTTTGGAAATGATAAAACAAGAAAATATCATTTGGATTGACAAGTAAAAATATCATTTAGATGGTAGATAGTGATTTAGGTCTGGGAAGTAGGAACAATGAATTATCAACAAATGGATTAGTTCTTTATTTCGATTTCCATGAAAGAGAGTTGGATGATATTGTTATTTGTTTTGCCTTTGAAATAAGGAATTTGAAATCTCAAGTGAGAGAACTCAGGAGTGTATTATCTTGCTTGTAGCTTCTAACTTTGATCTTAACAAGCTACATTCGTATTTACTAAATTCATTCCATTTTCTGTATTTTAATTTTTTTTTTAAAGCTACTTAAAATTTGTTTTATTTTTCATTAATACTTGTAACTTTGAACTCTCGAGTTTTGGTAAATTCTTTTTATAGAGTTTTGGAAATGATAAAACACAAAAAAGGATTGTATATTTTGTTTATCGAAAAAAATTGAATTCTCAATAATGTTTTTTTGGGTGATAAATTATTAGTGATACATCTTATAATAATTTAAGTCAAAAAAAAAAATAAAAACAGAATGATATGTAACCTTTAAAGTAGTTTATGTACCACCTGATTCAATTTAATTTGGTAGTGTGTTGTACCTTCTAATAAGTAATAAATTTTCATATTTGCTACATGGAAATCTCTGCTTTGGTTTATTATAATTTTTAAGTGATGATTAATTAAAAGAAAAAAATTAGTTGTGATCAATTTGGAGCAATTAGCCTTCTATGAGAATATGCTACATAATTATAGTCGTCGTTGAGTTGTGAATTAAACTTCGAACCATGGTGCCAGTTGATCGTATAAGTTATATCAACGTGTTTTGATTTTGTTAATATAAGATTGTTTGTGATTTAGGTGTTCTAAATGGTTTTGAAGGGAATTTATGTATAGAGTCTAGAGTTGTTATGAGTATTTAAAAGTGGGATAATTCAATATTTCTTCTTTTTGATTGTTGATTAAGTTTAATGTAAGTAAAATTTATGTTGTTGTTACTCATTGTATTGGGCAACTAAGTAAGTTTAGTTCAGTATCACTAGTTGATTGGAGTATCTTTTACTTACTTGAAATATTATTTTGATTATTTAATTGAGAAAAAAAAATAATTATAAATTATACTTAATTTGTTTATTTAAGTGAAATAAACAAGGTTGCTAGTTATTTTTGGCATAGAAATAATTATAATTATTTAAAGGTATGACTGAGTTCTGGTTGACGTTATATTTAAACTATTGCCTTATAATTTAGCTTGCTGAGTTGAGTACAAAGTATTATTCCTTTGTTTTATGACTATGATTAAACAACAATAAAGTTTAAGTGTCGTATTATATGTCTATTATAAGTATTTATGTACATGTACTAGTTGCTAAATTTTTTCTTTTTAAACAAAAATAAAATTGAAGTTAAAAGGACTTTAACAATGTGAGAGGGGTGGGAGATGTGACAATGTCTTCCCACACTATGACTATGTTAAAAGTCTTTTAATCATATATATTTGAATCCAATGACTTTTAGTTATTCTTACCTTGAGTAATTGACATGAGTAGAAGGGATTGATCAACCGATGACTCACTGTCGATACAAATAGGTGAGAATAACTCATCGTTATTATTATGAATATTTATTGATTTTATTTTGATTAATTAGACAAAATGCCCACCCTTGTATTATTAGAGTTATTTCAATGTTTATGGGTATGTTCTCATAAGACAATATGTATATCATTGACTTTTTATTACCTCTGCTTAATTGGTTATAATGTATGCTGTTCCAAATGATTTTAACTATAAATTACAAATGGCATACACTACAAAGGTTGATTAGTTAAAAAAAAAAATTGTTGTGTGTCAGGAATACGTGAAAAATAATGTATCTCTTCCAATATGATTTTGTACAATTGTTCTTGTTTTAAAGTGACTATATGTTATTGAGTTGTTGTGCATTTTAGTTTGTAATTCTTAAAGGTGTGAATTTTTTTTTTTTTTTATGTTTCTCTATAAGTCTAACTCTTATTAAACCTGTAGAATAATTATTGTTAGGATTTAAAAGATTTTTTTTAGAAGAGTAAGACTAATAGAGCATTATTTGAAAAGTCAATTGGACTTTATAATTTGTTTAAATTTAATTATTTTTCTTCGCTAATTCAACTATTGTTAAATTCTACATGTTCTACTTCCTTTATAAATTATAGTGAGTAATTATGATAATTTTTTTATATCTAAAATGTTATCTAGCCTATCATGCAAACCATTTGATTCTTGACATATAGTGCTTAGGTAACGAGTGAATTCTTTGAGGGTGCTTAAGTAGGTATTAGTTGTCTATTGTTCAACACAAATTTCGAGGACAAAATTTATTTAACAAGGAGAGAAATGTAACACTCCAAAATTTATAATAAATTATTTTCTTAATTAAATATTATTATAGATAAATAATTTGATGTTATATTTGTAACACCCTAATTTATTGTTATGCCTTAATTTATTATTATTATTATTATTATTATTATTATTATTATTATTATTATTATTATTATAAATTAGTGACATTTTTTTTTACATGTGTTTCTAGTTTATGAAAATAATATTAGTAATAATATATTTGAATTGCTATTATCTTAAGCCTCATATTTTAATAGACTGTTTTCTAGATCTTTATTATTTAAATTTAATTTTATGAAATATAAATATAAAATAACTATATTATTTATATATAAAGTATAATAATGATGATCCCATGCGATACTAAATTTGTGGTATAGTAGTCTAATAGTATATCATTAATAGCCTATTAATATATGTTAATAGGGTTAGTAATAAATTGAATTCATGACATGTTAATTAACTCATTTAATTGGGATATTAAATTGGGACGGTCAATCGGAGTATTGGAAAAGCAGTGTATCCGCTCTGAAAGCATTTTGGATTACTCCTAAAACAAATAGAATCTCTTACTATATTGTTACCTAATAATAGACTAAGTAATAACCTAACCCTGTATTTTATTATCTTCCTATGCTAGCAGCGCAGCCACACATATACGGCTCTTTAAATTTCAATATACCTATTCCCCCACCATGAAAGCTATTATTATCATCTTCTTTTACATATTAAAAATTATATTGTCGTCGAGTTGTCCTCCTCTTTTCGTGATTTTTCTTACCTCTTAATATTGGAACAACAATTGAGTGTCTCTATCTCCTTTTCTTTTTGATTTCTTTCTCACAAAGCCACTAAAGAGCACAAAATCGTGGCTACTCTCACATAACCAACCGTGGGATACGATTATGTCCTCAACTAAACCAATCGCAGTGTCTTTCATCCCGAAAACTACCATTTTCTCTCTTGGAGCAGACTGTGTTGATATTTTTTAGCCACCGTAGTTATCGTTTGGGGAAAACACACATCGTCTTAAATTCCTCTTGTTGTTATCTTTGGAAAACACTATTCATACGCGTATTTTGACAAAGTTGACGTTGAACCCTATTGATGCTCCAACACATCGGTTAGTCTTGTCGATTATGAATTTTACTTCTTTTAACTCCGTTGAATTTAATAAATTAAATTAACTATATATATATATACCTAATTACAAATTGTATCTGTTAAATTTTGTGTTTAATATTTCTTGCTGATTTAGAAAATTTTATTTTATCTCAAAAGTTTTAGTCTGGTTAATAAAGAAATTCATCTTATTTAATTAATACAATTGTTCTACATAGCTATATCTCTACTTTAGATAAATAAATATGATTTTATACTATTTATTATGTAATCAAATTCTGTTCAAAATAAAAGTAAGAATATTTTCCAATTAAATTCAAAATTTAGCTTTATATATATAAATAAAGTATGCCTGATTATAGGTTTTATTTGCTTGATAAGGTTAATTCTATCTTAATCATAATACACTTATTTATGTTTAATTTATACAATTCTAATTATTTAATATTTTAGTTCTCTAATTTTAAATATGAAAACATAAAATTGTGTTTTAAAGTTCTAACTCTATTTAGGCTATATTATTATTATTATTATTATTATTATTATTATTATTATTATTATTGTTTTTAAAACTAAAATGTTATAACTATTATTGATTTCAATCATATAATTCGATTTATATAGGTGTATAATATATATATATATATACATGTATATTATAAAATATGTTTTAAATTATATATTATAAATAGTTAATAATTAATATATATGGGTTTGTTATTGCATATTTATTTACTTTAATTGGTGATTGGTCGCTGCATTGACAAAGAAGATGTGAACCTGTTAACCTGTTTGAATTCGTGGCGGTCGTAAAGATTGTTATGCCTAGTGAAAGCTTCAATTAAGGTATAGGGTGAGAGTGAGTTCGAATGCGTGAGTATAAATTAAGTGAGATGAACGGGAATACCGTATTTCTCACAATTCATTCGAGGCTCGCTACGAATGGCAGAAGCCTTTTGAGTAATAATTGACTAATGAACAAACTTGAATTTTGTGAGGTTAAAATATGAATTAAAAACTTTTATAGGATGTTGTTTGATTTGATTTTTGAAGATCGTGTGATAGTTGAATAATTGTAGAATGGTGTATTTGATGCATTATGTGCTTTGCTTATATCTATCCTTGATATTGATATATGATATAAAATGTGATGAATTGTAATTGTTTGCCTTGCAATTGATGTGGTGTGTGTGAATGATCTATTATTATTATTATTATTATTATTATTATTATTATTATTATTATTATTATTATTATTATTATTATTATTATTATTATTATTATTATTATTATTATTATTACTAGTATTACTATTATATGTGAGTGAAGACCCTTTATTGTTTGAGCTAACGTATTATGATGATAAATTCTGAATGTAATATATGACTATGATGATATGCATATTGTGTTTAATTGAATAGTGACAAATTTGACCCGTGCCAATGATGGTTCTCTTAATGGAGTAAGTAACCTAGGCCAACGAGGGGAGAAAGTAATTGTTGATAATTTTTGAAGTGGAGATTATTTGGTCATCATATAGATAGGGCCTGACAAGCCTAGTGATTATGGGGAAGTACAACTGAATGAGCCTGATCGTGGCAGTCTGTTGTTGAGCCTTAGGGCAAGATTGTTAGACCTTGGAGGTATTCGGGTGGGGAATTCCTAAGTGACTTAGAGGTAGCACTCAAATGTCGGGAGCTACCATGCAACACACGTTTACCTCGACTGTCGCGTATATGTGTCTCGGGTTGAGTTGAGGGGATCTACGAGGACAGGGCCAATTTAAATTGTCCATCCACCATGATGGTGGCATAGTATCATGGCCTCCTAACCAAGTACTTCAGATTTAGAATGGTACCAAAGAAAGAGGAGGAATCTAGAGTATAAGAGCATGCATAATATTTGTAACACCCTAAATTTGATAATAAACTATTTTATTAATTAAATAGGATTTTAAATAATTAATTTGATGTTAAAATTATTTTAGAATATATGTTGATAAATTTTACTATTTGTGAGTAAATTTTGTTATAGGAATGTTTTCTGTGATGTGTTAGTTTGTTAGATATTATATTTTACTTTAATATAAATAATAAATATTTTACTTTAATATTTTATACATTTTTATAAAAATAAAAGTATTGTAGTGTAATATTTTAAAGAACAAGATTTTATATGATTTTAAGTGTAAATGTGAGTTGGTAATTGATATGATATTTTCTTATATGTTTGACTAATGTTAAGTGTGTACATATTTATATTTTAATCATTTTAAGTATCTCTTATTTTAATTATTTTTAAATATATCTTATTTTAAT
>JBBPBS010000577.1:7275011-7285103 GCA_037974835.1 Cicer judaicum
AATTATCTTGATATAGAATTGATATTGTGTTTGATTTCGTTTATTTTTAAATACTTGTTATGGTATTGTGATTTTATATATATTCATTATGATTTAGTAATTAATATAAAATATTGATGTTATATTTATTTATTTTATAATTTTTACTATTTTCTAATAGGATGGTATTATTATAATGTGAGTATTTTGAGAAATAAGTATACTTGTAGAGATTATTTTGAATGTGAGAGTTTTGATTATTAGTAATATGTTTTTTTTTTATATTGATTATTTTAATTACTCTAATTTATAAAATATTAGTAATGTTTGGAAAACTAAATGGTGTTTGGAGGAATATTAAAAAGGAGATTAAATAATTATTAGTTTTATTTTAACAACATAAAAATAATAATAGTAAAATATAAATAAAGAGACCAATGGAGTTGACTCTATGAACCCTAATTGTTAATAATATAAAACAAACAAAAGAAGGGAAGGGAGTTGGAAGGGCAGCCGTAGAACCAAAGAGTAAACACAACAACATCCTATCGTTTGACACTGGAGAGCCATAACTGTCCCAGAAAAGTTTCTCTGTTTTCGTCTAAATTTCAAAATCCTTATTTTGCATCGTTCTCCTTCACCGTAAGTCCGATTTGAGTGAAACCAACACCAAAACGACCGCGTGAAAAGTGGCTATATTATCCACTGATTGGATTTCTGATTTATGGTAATTTTCCTTGACCGAATTTCGAATTTAGTTTTTTGAGTTTCTTCTCATAATTTATTTTTAACGTTTACCCATAAACTATCGAGTTAGATCGATTGAAGGACAAAGAGTTAATGAACAAAGGTTGTTTGCTCGTGGAATCGTATTCGTGTGTGAAAGCTTCAAAATAAGGTAAGGGGTGAGAGAACGTTTGAATTCATAAGTATAATATATTGTGAGATGAACGGGAAAACCGTATTTCCCAGTGATTCATCCGGGGCTTGCTACGTACAGCAGTAGCCCTTTGAGGGATAAATTAATTAATTTACTAATATTGAAATTGTGAGATTAAAATATAGAATAGAAATATTTGTAGGGTGCTGATTGATTTAATTTCATTGAATGTGTGAAATTGATATTATTGTGATATTGGGTGACTTAAATATATATATATATATAATATATAATTGTGTGATTAGATGAGTTTATGTGATGTGATAACAAAAGATGGATGTGTTGTGGTAGTTTTATGTGATGATGATGATGATGTATGATTAATTATTGTGATGTTATAAATTTGTGATAAGTTTATGTGATGATGTTTGAATGATGATAGTGATGCTATAAATTTGTGATGAGTTTATGTGATGAGATATGATTAATGATAATGATGTTGTTAATTTGTGATGAGAATATTGAAGTAACCGCATAATTGGTGAAATAATTATGATTTCAATTTGTGTTTGAGATGACGGTTTTAATGGAGTATCATAAACCAACGAGGGGAGAAAATAAATATTGTGAATTTGTGAAGTGGAGATTATTTTGTTATCATATAGGTAGGGCCTGACAAGCCTAGTGATTCTGGGGAAGTACAACTGAATGAGCCTGATCGTGGCGGTCTGCTGTCGAGCCTTAAGGCAAGATTGTTAGACCTTGGAGGTATTCCGGTGGGGAATTCCTAGGTGACTTGGAGGTAGCACTCCAAATGTCGGGAGCTACCATGCAACACACGTTTACCTCGACTGTCGCGTATATGTGTCTCGGGTTGAGTTGAGGGGATCTATGAGGACAGGGCCAATTTGAATTGTCCGTCCACCGGGATGGTGGCATAGTATCATGGCCTCCTAACCAAGTACTTCAGAGTTAGAATGGTACCACATTGTGAAGTAGAGTCTAAGCTCATGCATAGCATTGCATTTCCTTGTGATTGTTTTGTTGTGATTGATGTGTTTCAAAGGTAATAATAATTAAATGATTGATGCATATTATAATGAAATGATTATTTTACTTGAGTGACTTGGATATTATAGTATGATACTGTTTAATTAAATATTTTGATATATCGTAAAGTGATTATGATACGGTTCTATTATGATTGTTTGCGTGTTCTTCTTACTCATATTATACTATTAACATGATTTCAAAACTCACCTCCTTCGTTGTTTGTGTTTGACTGGCTGGGCCCTGCGTTTGCGAAATCGCAGTTATTACAGGTTAATGAGTCTTGAAGTTCAAGTTTGGGAGGAACTCCGCTCTGATAGGTGATACTGGGAATAAGGGTTTTAATTTGTATTTTACTTATTTAATTTGAATCAAATTTTTGTATGAAAACCTTTGAAGTACTAGTAAGTTTTTAGAATTAAATCAAGTAATTGTACTTAAATCAAGTTTATTGAGATTAAATTGTTTTATTTGATTAATAAAATTTGAATTGTTGCATGTGTATTTTGAGAAACGTGATATCCTAAATTAGTTACAAAAGTTTTTAATTTCTTGAAAATATAATTGTATTTATCCGCTGCAAATTTTATAGAAATATGATACAAATTATTATGTATATTATTTTGGGATTTAGGGTGTCACAATATTACTTGATTTGTGTATCTACTCACTTGATATTGTGGATTGTATCAATGTTTTACCTTTATTATTCTTGTTGGTTGTGATTTGATATGATACGGTGTTTAATATATTTTACGTGTTCTTCTCAATTATTTTATACTATTACATGTTTTCGAAGCTCACCCCTCGTAGCTTGAGTTTGGCGCTTGCGAGAGCGCAGTCATTTTAGGTTATCGGTTGGTGATCCACGCTCTGATAGGTGATACTGGGTGGGTGTAATTTGTCGCATTTTATTGAGTTATGAACTAATTTAGATTTTTGTTACTTCAATCGATCAATTTTGTTATTTTTATCTTTTATTCAAATTTAGAAATTAATTGTCTCTAAGTTTAAAACATGTTTTATGTCAAAAGTTTTATTTAATAAACCTCAACTATATTCGAGATAAAACGAATTTTTATTGAAAATTTTTATGCAAACATTTTGTGTAAGTGTGAGTGTAACATTCTTGAACCTTATAAATTAAAATAAAATTTCGTATAATTTATTTCGGAACCGCTGCGAATCTCTTTCAAAACTAACACATTTCACTTTCTATTTTAATTTGGGTTTAGGGTGTCACATTAGTGGTATCAGAGCAGGTCTGTCCAATTAGGCCAAGTGGATTACGTGTCAGTCGTTTGATAGTTTAAATAATTTTTAATTTAGGTTATATTCTAAATGTGAAAGTTGAATGTCTTCAACAAAAAAATTCGAAAATATTATATAATTAAGTAATATATAATAAACAAATATTGTGGGACCAAATATATAATACAACATAAAAATATAATATTTTAACAATTACTTTGGAGTTTCAAAAATAATTCATTAAATTGAGAAGTAATTAAAAAAAATTAATTATTATTTTTTATTTAATTTTTTATAGGAAATAATGAATTACATGTTTCATATAATTATGATTCTATAGATAATTTATATAATTTCTAAATAGAAATACTAAAATAAGAAATATTTTTAGGGCTTGTTGTGATCAATGTGGTAAAACATTTCCATCAGCTCAAGCTTGTGGTGGCCATATGAATGGGTATATGAGAATAATATATCATCCAAAAAAATGATAAACAATACCTGCAGTGCCTTTAAAATGTGTATATTGTCCAAGCATATTTTCTATTCCTCTTAAAAAAATTTCGTCCTCGGATTGTAGTGGGATTGTGATGAGGCGGTACTTATCCCCTAGGTACCGGGCTCGAATTCCACGGAAGGCAAAAACTCGCTATTTCCAATGGAGTGGTTAGGGGGGGCGAGAAGGTCAATATTAGAGGTTGGTAGAACTTATAATTTAAAAAAAAAACATGACATGAAACTAACTTTTGTTTGTTTGTTTAAATCACTGAAGAGTTTAAGAACTCTTCAGTGATTTACAATAGTACTAATGATAAAATGTCTACTAATTGAGAAAGAGAAGAAAAAAAAAAAGAACAAAATTTTTACAAATATTCTTAATAGTGAAATTCTTTTTGAAAAATTATCTAGATTTTGGATTCTATAATTGATGTATTTTACAAGTAGATTTTTTTTGTTATATGAATTAACATAACAAAATGGTATGCATTAGATTTGTATGTGTAGAGTGTATCATGTAGATTGATATGTGTAGAGTGTATCACGTAAATTGGTATGCGTATAGAAACTAAAATTTATTTTATCAAATTTTTTTTTAATTATAAAATTGTAATTTTTATTTGAGACTCGATTTTTAAGATTAAAACAAAACTCCAAAATATTTAAAATTGATGTTGTGTTATGTTTTAGACCAATTTTGTGGTTTGATAGAAACTAATGGATGTACCTATAAGTATGTTGAGTAGTTAATGTGAGAGGAGGATATTAATTTGTAGATTTATGAATTAGTGTAATTCATTATCATTACCATTATCATATGTCTTATATCTTGTGTCATGTTACTTTAATGTATATAAAGATACAATTTTTTTTAAGTTTCATAAAAAAAGAAAATAAATTGAAACTATTTTATTTTTTAAAAAAAACTAATTCTAATTAACATAACAAACTTCACAACCAAACACCTACACAATGTGATCAATGTGGTAAAACATTTCCATCAGCTCAAGCTTGTGGTGGCCATAATGGCTATATGAGAATAATATATCATCCAAAAAAACGATAAACAGTATTTGCAGTGCCTTTAAAATGTGTATATTGTCCAAGCATATTTTCAACTTCTGAAGAACGTTTCGACCATGGTTGAGTACAACTGATTCGAATACTTTTTCTTGAACATATATGGGAGAACAATTAATTATTGCATGAAAAAGTTTTATTTAGTAGTAATTATTTGATCAGACTTTTTTCTTATATTTTACGATTTCATTTTATTATTAGGAATTTTAGGTTAGTTATTTGAATTAATTTTTCAACTTTGTATTCTAAGGTTTCATTATTATTATTATTGGCGCATGCATGTACGGCTAATTTGTAGAAACTAATAATAAATTTTGTTATTATATTATTATGCATAAATTATTTTGCTATCTGCCTTTGTGTGTTACTCTCATGTTAGAATTTGCTACACAAAATTTCCTTACATGATGTGTTTTAAAATAACCGTCATACATTTAAGTATATGCTTTTCCACATTTAATATTTAAATTAACCCAACTTAATTTTTTTAAATAGATCATGTTACTTCAAAATCATTCCTAATTAGTTACTATAAAAGCAATGAAGTTTGTAAACCTCCGATATATATTATAAATTATTTTAATTCATTATTTATTTTGTAGTTTATTAACAAATATATTATAATATACGATATAGTTTTGGAACGAACATTTAAGGTTTTCAAGTAGTTATTTACTTTAATCGAAAATAAAAAAAATTTATTCTAGTTGAACAAAATATCAAAATACTGATTTTATATGGTATCATATAAATATTTTGTGTGTAGTTTTGGAATGAATGTTTAAGGTCTTCGTATAGTTTATTTGTATGTGGTAAAATCACAAATATAACAAAAATAATTTGTATGAAGATCTTATCCTAGTTGTGATGAGAAAATTATCTTCCAAAAACTTGTATATAGTTTTGTATAAATTTGTGATGAGAATGTTATAATATACGATCTATATAGTTTTGGAATTAATATTTTAGGATTTAAGTAGTTATTTACTTTAATCGAAAATTGAAAATTAAAAAATTTATATTCTATTTGAACAAATTATCAAGGTACATAATTTATATTGTATCATATAAAAAAATTTGAAATATTGTTTTTTCGAAGGTATAATATCTTTTAAAAATTATTTAATCTTAATTTATATAATTAAGATTGACATATTATAAATCTTCAAAATACATTAAACAACCTATTTCGATAAAGTAAAAAATATCTTTTAATTATTCATTTCAAAAATTACATAATTAAGATTTAGATCTTGTATAATTTGAGAATATATTTTTTTAGCCGATATCAAATTATATAAAAATCACATAACTTTGGCACAATTTTTTAAAAGAATTAAAAAGTTAGTTTGTTATTTAAATTTGTTTGGATTTTTAAAAAAGTGTTACTTAAATAAATTAAACAAAAATTACATAATTGAATGACAAATGTGATATACATTTTATTTCATAATTGAATGATAAATGTTGTGTTTAATTGATTTATTTTGTCATGTTAGTCTATCATGTTATGTTAGTTGATTTTCTACATGTTGTGCTTAATTGGAGATTGAATGTCTTAAATATAATTCTAGACTAAGTTTGAACCTTGGGGGTGGTAAGTTAGATATTAGTTCACTCACTGCAAATTTCGAGGACGAAATTCTTTAACAAGTGGAGAATTGTAACACCCTAAATTTGATAATAAACTATTTTATTAATTAAATAGGATTTTAAATAATTAATTTGATGTTAAAATTATTTTAGAATATATGTTGATAAATTTTACTATTTGTGAGTAAATTTTGTTATAGGAATGTTTTCTGTGATGTGTTAGTTTGATAGATATTATATTTTACTTTAATATAAATAATAAATATTTTACTTTAATATTTTATACATTTTTATAAAAATAAAAGTATTGTAGTGTAATATTTTAAAGAACAAGATTTTATATGATTTTAAGTGTAAATGTGAGTTGGTAATTGATATGATATTTTCTTATATGTTTGACTAATATTAAGTGTGTACATATTTATATTTTAATCATTTTTAAGTATATCTTGTTTTAATTATTTTTAAATATATCTTATTTTAATTATTTATTCTATAAATAATTATATTGAAATAATTATATTGAGATCGTAGTAATATTGTGTTTGATTTTCTTTGTTTTTATATATTCATTTTGAAATTGTGATTATATATATATCTATATAGTTATATTTCAATTATTTATAACTATTTTCTGTTTTTAGTTATTTTTTTTATAAACAATAATCTTGATATAGAATTGATATTGTGTTTGATTTCGTTTATTTTTAAATACTTGTTATGATATTGTGATTTTATATATATTCATTATGATTTAGTAATTAATATAAAATATTGATGTTATATTTATTTATTTTATAATTTGGACTATTTTCTAATAGGATGGTATTATTATAATGTGAGTATTTTGAGAAATAAGTATAATTGTGGAGATTATTTTGAATGTGAGAGTTTTGATTATTAGTAAGATGTTTTTTATAGTAATTATTTTAATTACTCTAATTTATAAAATATTAGTAATGTTTGGAAAACTAAATGGTGTTTGGAGGAATATTAAAAAAAAACACGAGTTTAAATAATTATTAGTTTTATTTTAACAAAACAAAAATAATAATAATAAAATATAAATAAAGAGACCAATGGGTTTGACTCTATGAACCCTAATTGTTAATAAAATAAAACAAACAAAAGAAGGGAAGGGAGTTGGAAGGGCAGCCGTAGAACCAAAGAGTAAACACAACAACAACCTATCGTTTGACACTAGAGAGCCATAACTGTCCTAGAAAAATTTCTCTGTTTTTGTCCAAAATTCAAAATCCTTATTTTGCACCGTTCTCCTTCACCGTAAGTCCGATTTGAGTGAAACCAACGCCAAAACGACCGTATGAAAAGTGGCTATATTATCCACTGATTGTGTTTCTGATTTATGATCGATTGAAGGACAAAGAGTCAATGTGGAATCGTATTCGTGTGTGAAAGCTTCAAAATAAGGTAAGGGGTGAGAGAGCGTTTGAATTCATGAGTATAATATATTGTGAGATGAACGGAAAAACCGTATTTCCCTACGATTCATCTGGGGCTTGCTACGTACGGCAGTAGCCCTTTGAGGGATAAATTAATTAATTTACTAATATTGAAATTGTGAGATTAAAATATAGAATAGAAATATTTGTAGGGTGTTGATTGCTTTAATTTCATTGAATGTGTGAAATTGATATTATTGTCATATTGGGTGTCGACTTAAATATATATATTTATCTGTGTGATTAGATGAGTTTATGTGATGTGATAACAAAAGATGGATGTGTTGTGGTAGTTTTATGTGATGATGATGATGTATGATTAATTATTGTGATGTTATAAAATTGTGATAAGTTTATGTGATGATGTTTGAATGATGATAGTGATGCTATAAATTTGTGATGAGTTTATGTGATGAGATATGATTAATGATAATGATGTTGTGAATTTGTGATGAGAATATTGAAGTAACTCCATAATTGGTGAAATAATTATGATTTCAATTAGTATTACCTCGACTGTCGCGTATATGTGTCTCGGGTTTAGTTGAGAGGATCTATGAGGACAGGGCCAATTTGAATTGTCCGTCCACCAGGATGGTGGCATAGTATCATGGCCTCCTAACCAAGTACTTCAGAGTTAGAATGGTACCACATTGTGAAGTAGAGTCTAAGCTCATGCATAGCATTGCATTTCCTTGTGATTGTTTTGCTGTGATTGATGTGTTTCAAAGGTAATACTAATTAAATGATTGATGCATATTATAATGATATGATTATTTTACTTGAGTGACTTGGATGTTATAGTATGATACTATTTAATTAAATATTTTGATATATCGTAAAGTGATTATGATACGGTTCTATTATGATTGTTTGCGTGTTCTTCTTACTCATATTATACTATTAACATGATTTCAAAATTCACCTCCTTCGTTGTTTGTGTTTGACTGGCTGGGCCCTGCATTTGCGAAATCGCAGTTATTACAGGTTAATGAGTCTTGAAGTTCAAGTTTGGGAGGAACCCCGCTCTAATAGGTGATACCGGGAATAAGGGTTTTAATTTGTACTTTACTTATTTAAGTTGAATCAATTTTTTGTACGAAAACCTTAGAAGTACTAGTAAGTTTTTATAATTAAATCAAGTAATTATACTTAAATCAAGTTCATTGAGATTAAATTTTTTTATTTGAGTAATAAAATTTGAATTGTTGCATGTGTACTTTGAGAAACGTGATATCCTAAACTAGTTACAAAAGATTTTATTTTCTTGAAAATATAGTTTTATTTATACGCAGCAAATTTTATAGGAATATTATATAATTAAATTATATATATTATTTTGGGATTTAGGGTGTCTCATATGGGAGAACAATTAATTATCGCATGCAAAAGTTATATTAAGTAGTAATTATTTGATCAGTCTTTTTTCTTATATTTTACGATTTCATCTTATTATTAGGAATTTTAGGTTAGTTATTAGAATTAGTTTTTCAACTTTGTATTCTAAGGTTTCATTATTATTATTATTGGCGCATGCATGTACGGATAATTTGTAGAAATTATTAAAAAAATTTGTTATTATATTATTATGCATAAATTATTTTGTTATCTGCCTTTGTGTGTTACTATCATGTTCGAATTTGCTACACAAAATTTCCTTATATGATGTGTTTTAAAATATACGTCATACATTTAAGTATATGCTTTTCCACATTTAATATTTAAATTAACCCAACTTAATTTTTTTAAATAGATCATGTTACTTCAAAATCATTCCTAATTAGTTACTATAAAAGCAATGAAGTTTGTAAACCTCCGATATATATTATAAATTATTTTAATTCATTATTTATTTTGTAGTTTATTAACAAATATATTATAATATACGATATAGTTTTGGAACGTACGTTTAAGGTTTTCAAGCAGTTATTTACTTTAATCGAAAATCAAAAATTTATATTCTAGTTGAACAAAATATCAAAAATACAGAATTTATATGGTATCATATAAATAATTTGTGTGTAGTTTTGGAATGAATGTTTAAGGTCTTCGTATAGTTTATTTGTATGTGGTAAAATCACTAATATAACAAAAATAATTTGTATGAAGATCTTATTCTAGTTGTGATGAGAAAATTATCTTTCAAAAACTTGTATATAGTTTTGTATAAATTTGTGATGAGAATATTTCTGTATCTTGTTATAATATACGATCTATATAGTTTTAGAATGAATATTTTAGGATTTTAAGTAGTTATTTACTTTAATCGAAAATTGAAAAATAAAAAATTTATATAAT
>JBBPBS010000577.1:7335657-7358455 GCA_037974835.1 Cicer judaicum
ATTGTCTTAGTCAGCAGTTATTTTTCATGCATATTTGAGATAATAATTAATATTCAAAAGGAAATATAAAATGAAGACTCTAATGAGATTTAATTTTTTTAATATTTAGTGCACATTTTTTATTATTTACTTTTATATCTAGATTATGTTAAATTAGTTCTAATAAGTATTGATAGAAGTTAATGTCTTAGTCATCAAATGTTATAATTCATGCATATTTAAGTTAATAATTAACATTCAGAAGATAATGAAAAATGAAGACTCTAATGAGATTTAATTTTTCAATAAATAAAAATAAAATAGAGATTTATGTGTTACCATAAAATGGTAACCTATCTTGTCTATAAATTAAAGGATGCTTGTCATTGTTGATCATCTTAAAACTTTATAAAAATCTAAAGTGTATAGTGTATATAAATAATTAAATTAAGATGATGGGGAAGAAGATTATTGCTTTTTTAATGTTTGTAATGGTTTTAGGCATGCAAGTGACAACATTGGATGCACGCCAAATTGATGACATCAGTTGCTCTGAGGCTATTGTGTCATTGGTGCCATGCGTACCTTTTTTGACAGGATTAGGCCAACCAACGCCATCTATTTCCTGTTGTGAAGGAGCACAAAATTTAAATCTAAAGGCGAATACCACTCAGATTCGACGTGATGTTTGTCAGTGTCTCAAAGGAGCTTCAACAAAATTTGGCGTTAACCCTGACAAATACAAACAACTCCCACAACTTTGTAACATTAGTCTTTCTTTTTCGTTTGATCCTAGCATTGACTGCAACACGTAAGTTTGTCTTTCTCTTTTCTTGCTAAATCACACCAAATCGTATACAGTTTTTGAAAACAATAATTAATATTTTTTAATATAGAAAGACTTAAAATAATGCCTTTTTTTTTTTATCACAAAACCATCTTATTGTTATTTTTATTTATCCACAGGATTCCATAATTCTACGACATGGGTCAAGCATATCGTGAAGTAAGCTAGAAGTACAACAACAAAAACGTTATAGCAATAAGCAAAGTGAAAAATTATACCAACTCTTTAAAGTTGGATTGTTTTTAGCATTATATTTATGAAAATTTGAATCATATTTATTTGTTATCTATTCTCTGTTTTTAAATTTCTGAAGTGTAATACTATTTTTTTTGGAATTCTATTATACCAAGAAATGACTAAATAAAATATAATTTTAATTTAAAAAATATTGAAAAGTTTTACTCAACCAAAAAAACAAACACATAAAGCATGTTTTCTACTTAAACATCATTTTCTTCCTTTTTTGAAAAAAAAAATGCTAACAACTCGATCAAATTATATTTAAAAATTTCATCCTGAATTTCATATTTTTCATATTTTTCCTTAAGTTGTCAAATAAATTAATAAATGAACTTATTTGTTAGAAGCATACAATATGTAAAAAATAATTTTGAAAAGAAATATTAATTGGTATTAAAATTTATAAAATCTAATTTTTATTAATGATTTTATATTGTTTTATTTCTTCTTAAACCATGTTTTTGGTCTCATTTTTCTCGTTTGGATTGTCTAATAAAAAATGAGTAAAAATACAAATTTGTTCTTTAAATTATAAGCGTCGCTTAAATTAATCCTTGTAAACGCTAATTAAAATAACATCTCAAATGAAATTTTAAGTTAGGAGGAGAAACTAGTTTACTATCTACATTCAATTTTATCAAATAAAGTCATAAGCCACTTTGATAAGCTATACAGTAACTTATTGGTGTTACAAAATAGAGTCAAAGTCAAGATTTTAAGAAGTGTTGTATAAAATAAACTAGCAGAATATTAGTCAAGTCAAACAACAAGAAAACTCATTTTGTAACACCCCAAATTTTATAATAAATTATTTTTTTTTAATCAAATATTTTGTTGATAAATATTTTGATGTTATATTTATTTATTTTATAATTTCAAATATACTCTAATAATGATAGTATTTTAATGTGAGTATTTAAAAAATATAAGTACAATTATAGTAATTATTTTGAATATGAGAATGTTAATTATTAATGTATTTGAAAAAGATTAATTACTTTATTTTATAATATATTAGTTTTGAAAAATTAGTAATATTTTAGAAATTAAATTGTGTTTAAAAAAAAATTAAAAAAAAATTAAAAGAATTGGGAAAGATGTGTTTTATGGATTAGGCCTCTATGCAAGAGTAAAATTTAATTAATTAATTAATTAATAATAATAATAATAATATTAAATGAAATAAAGAAAAGAATGAGAACAAATACACAAAACCCGTTTCCTTCTTCTTCTCCTCCGTGTAAGCACCGCCACAAACCATTCCTTTCTTTCTCTTTTTCGTCGATCACGATCATTACGGTGAATGCCTTACAAAATTGAGACCACATTCGTGATCGTTGTGATCTCCTCTTTCATTCTCAACTTGAATCGCAAGTTGAAACGTCTTATTTCTCTTTGTCAAAAATCAAACCTCCACCTTTTAATCAAGATTCCGAGCACCATGGCTATCACCAACGAAAACCAAGGCCATATTTGGACTCCACGAAACACCCTCTTTCATTACCTATACTCGAAATCGCCAACCGTTACATTTTAAAAAATGGGTTTCCACCATTGTCGTGACTGTTTTCTTGAATTCCGGACAACACATTCATCATCTTGAAAAATTGATATCGTTTTTGAACTCCTCTCGTCGAAACCTTCAAGAAGCACTACTCGTTTGTCTGTTTTGGGGAAGTTGAAGTCGGACCTTGTCGGTGCTCCAACACGTCGGTGAGGCCTTTTCTGATAACTTGTTTCACTTTGTTTCGAATATGTTTATTCTCTTAATATTTTTATTAATTATGTAACATTGATTTTTATAATCCGCATAAATTATCAGCCATGTTTCATTGACTCTGTAAATTCGTCGATGCTTTTGGACTCGTTCGTTGCGTGTTGTCAACATCTCCTGGTTGCTGAAAATCATTATGGTCCTTATATCTTATGAAAGCGTCAAATTCAGGTATGGGGTGAGAGTGAGTTCGAATGCGTGAGTATAAATTAAGTGAGATGAACGGGAATACCGTATTTCCCACAATTCATTCGGGGCTCGCTACGAATGGCCGAAGCCTTTTGAGTAATAATTGACTAATGAGCAAACTTGAATTTTGTGAGGTTAAAATATGAATTAGAAACTTTTTTAGGATGTTGTTTGATTTGATTTTTGAAGATCGTGTGATAGTTGAATTATTGTAGAATGGTGTATTTGATGCATTATGTGCTTTGTTTATATCTATCCTTGATATTGATATATGATATAAAATGTGATGAATTGTAACTATTTGCCTTGCAATTGATGTGGTGTGTGTGAATGATCTATTATTATTATTATTATTACTATTATATGTGAGTGAAGACCCTTTATTGTTTGAGATGACGTATTATGATGATAAATTCTGAATGTAATGTATGACTATGGAAATCTGCAATGATGATATCATGAAATGCATATTGTATTTAATTGAATAGTGACAAATTTGACTCGTGCCAACTAATGGTTCTCTTAATGGAGTAAGTAACCTAGGCCAACGAGGGGAGAAAGTAATTGTTGATAATTTTTGAAGTGGAGATTATTTGGTCATCATATAGGTAGGGCCTGACAAGCTTAGTGATTATGGGGAAGTACAACTGAATGAGCCTGATCGTGGTGGTCTGCTGTTGAGCCTTAGGGCAAGATTGTTAGACCTTGGAGGTATTCGGGTGGGGAATTCCTAAGTGACTTAGAGGTAGCACTCCAAATGTCGGGAGCTACCATGCAACACACGTTTACCTCGAATGTCGCGTATATGTGTCTCGGGTTGAGTTGAGGGGATCTATGAGGACAGGGCCAATTATCCGTCCACTTGCGTGGTGGCATAGTATCAAGCCTCCTAACCAAGTACTTCAGAGTTAGAATGGTACCAAAGAAAGAGGAGGAGTCTAGAGTATAAGAGCATGCATAACATTACTTGATTTGTGTATCTACTTACTTGATATTGTGGATTATATCAATGTTTTACCTTGATTATTCTTGTTGGTTGTGATTTGATATGATACGGTATTTAATATATTTTACGTGTTCTTATCAATTATTTTATACTATTACATGTTTTCGAAGCTCACCCCTCGTTGCTTGTATTTGGCGCTTGCGAGAGCGCAGTTATTTCAGGTTATCAATTGGGGATCCACGCTCTGAATAGGTGATATTGGGTGGGAGTAATTTGTCGTATTTTGTTGAGTTATGAACCATTTGGATTTTTGTAAATTTGATTGATCAATTTTGTTATTTTATCGGTTATTCAAAGGTATAAATTAATTTTCTCTAAGTTTCAAACTTACTTTTATATCAAAAGTATTTATTTAATAAATGTCAACTATATTCGATATTAAAGGATTTTTTTTATTGAAAATTATGCAAGCATTTTATGTAAGTGTGAAAGTGACGTCCTGAACCTTAAAGTTTAAATATATATATATATATATATATATATATATATATATATATATATATATACTGTGTTTTGGAAACCGCTGCGAATCTCTTTAAAAACTAGTGTATTTTACTTTTTATTTCAATTTGGGTTTAAGGTGTCACACATTTGACCTTCAAGTCAAGATTAAAGTAGAATGTGGTTTTATGTTTCAAAAATCAGATTTCCAAACCCTTTCCATCCGGAACCAAGCGTGCAAAAATGTATGCCTATTGACTATATATTTTCCACTTTTAAGCATGATCCTTTGGAAGAAAAAATAGTGGGAATTAATGAAGAAACTCTTGCATTTGCTATTTAGTTAAAGATCATAAAAGAATACAAGTGACCAAATGTGAATTCTTCATATAAGACCCACCTCATGCTATCAACATTGAGTTTGATGAAGTGTTATCCTTCCTCTTCAATCTTGTTTCTTTAGAAATAATTTAGTTGCTATGTCCATAGAAATATGGAAATGGCCATGTGAGACTTAGCGTTTCATCTTCATCGTCAATATTTATTCCAATAGCTTCTAATTTAGAGATAATATCATTAAGACCACTTAAATGATTAGATACTTTCATATTATCATTCATGCATGATCATATACTTTTATATTATCATGCATGCTTAAGTTATGAAATTGTTCTTTCAACAACAATTGATTGAGATGTTATTTGCCAAATAAAGCTCTTCAAGTTTCTTCCAAAGCTCTTTGGCTAACGACATGTCCTACACATTCACCAGAGTATTCTTAGCCAAACACAAGTTAATTGTGCTTGGATATCTCAAATCTTGTATTTTCCACAAAACAAAATAAACTTTCCGATCAAATTTCTTTATGTCAAACTTCACAAAACTTGAAAAAAAAAATTAACATTTCAGGTGTATGTAAATTGTAAATTGTAAATTGTCATCAGATAGATTCCTAAGAAAGAGAGACTAGTCACAATAGACTACCTAAATATCAAGTATTTCCTAACCATAACCTTTTTGAAACAACATTTTTTACAATATCAAGTTCTTTTATGATGATTAGAGAATAACATAATATGAAAATTATTACAACACATAAATTTCTCTCAAATAATTCACAACATAGGTATATCCATACACTCCAACGATAATATCTAACTTATACATCACAACACCCTAAAGCAAGAGCATAAGATAAAGAAAGGAGTTACATACGATTTTAATATGTTTCTAACTAGTGTGATCGCACCTAGAAAATAGAGTTAATGTATATAGCTTTGACATCCCTCCTCCTTTATGATACTAGACAATGTGAGACTTTTTAAAGATGCTTTAACTTCAATCAACTCCAACACCTCTCTATCACTTTGTCGCTCATACTTTTTCAATTTCTTCTAATATAATTTTTCTTTCCTCTCTCTTGTATCTCCCCTATTGTAGAGGCTTTGAGGCATCAAGGGATCCAATTCTTGGAAATACTTACAAAAGAGGATTCTAATCCATATTATTGACATCACAATTGTGAGAGTTCTTTTTATATGTATATCTCTCTTTTAAATTTTTTTTCTTTAATTGCATTATTCTGAAATTTATTTTTTTAAATGTCTGACTTTTTTTTTTCATTACAAGAGAAATTTTTTTAACCTCAATAGAAGGTCATTTCTTAGGAAAGCGACCTCTAACTGAGAATTTTTTTTTTGCTATATTTTAAAATTAATTTATTATTAGAATTATTAATTTAATTATTTAAAAAATAAAAATACTAATAATAAATTAAAATAAAATAAAATACATTAATAAATTATAAATAAATTTTATATTTTAATTATTATTATTATTATAATAAATAATCATTATACTTATAATTAAAAATTAATATAATTAAAAGAATTAAATAAAAATAATTATATTATATTATAAATTTAAAAAAAAATTATATGATAATAAAATTTAAATAAATTTAATAATAATAACAATTAAATAATAATACTGATAACAATTAAAATTAAAAATAAATTAAATAATATTGTCTTAGATAATAGTGTGAATTAGGAAATCATATTAATTTGTAATTATATTTGTTAGATTTCCAAAAATAAGTTAGACAAAATCAAGATTTGATTTAATCTCTTTAATTTGTAATAATGAGATCATTGAATAGAACTTAAAGCGATCAAAATAAATCCTGATTTGTCTAACTTATTTTTTGAAATCTAACAAATATAATTACAAAATAATATTATTTCCTGATTCACCATATTATCTAAGACAATATTATTTAATTTATTTTTAATTTTAATTGTTATTATAATTATTTAATTTTTATTATTATTATTTAATTTTTATTATCATTTTATTAATTTTTTTGAAATTTATAATATAATATAATTATTTTTATTTAATAATTTTAATTATAATAATTTTTAACTATAAGTATAATAATTATTTATTATAATAATAATAATAATTAAAATATAAAATTTATTTATAATTTATTAATGTATTTTATTTTTATTTATTATTAGTATTTTTATTTTTTAAATAATTAAATTAATAATTCTAATAATAAACTAATTTTAAAATATAACAAAAAAAAAAAGTTCAGTTAGAGATCGCTTCCCCAAAAAAAAAATTCTATTGAGATTAAAAACAAAATCTTCAAGTGGTCGCTTCTCTAGAGAACGACCTCCTATTGAACAAAAAAAGTAGGGCATTTAAGGAAATAAGTTTCAAATTAGTTAGAGAAAGTTTTTTAAAAAAAGAGATATTTATATAAAAAAAACTCCATACACTACACCAAAAATGTCATTTAATAGCGCTTCTTTTATAGCGCTTACTAAATACAAGCACTATTGCAAATATATTTTAAAAATAATAGAGCCTATCACAACGCTTTTTTGACAAGTGCTGTTGTAGGGTCATATAGCATTTGCGCATAATGTTTATAAGGCTTTTACAGCGCTTGTACAAAAGCGTTGTAAATTGAAGCGCCCTCACATATTGTTTTACAGTGCTTTTTTCACAAGCGCTGTAAACGACATGGGCTTTCAAATAATTAAATTACCTATTACAGCGCTTTTTCCACAAGCACTGTAAAAGAAATGCGCTTTCAAATAATTTAATTACCTATTACAGCGCTTTTTGCAAGTGGGTCAATAATAATAATGGCGTTCGGATTGATGAGTCAGGGTTCTTGCTTGTCGATTTTAATAGGGTGGGATACAAAGACAAGCCTTTTATTTTAGCGTCGCAAGCTCAACAAGTGTTTTATGTCACTGATCCTTCTTATGATAAATGGCTTGTTGTTCTATCGACCAATAAAATAAGTGATGATAACAATAATGATGAAGATGTTGGTAATGATCTTTTATTTGCAACATCACAACAACCACATGAAATTGATTCAACTGATGATGGTTTATATCTTAGAGATGATCATGATGAGGGAATTTGGATTAATCCATCGTTTCATATTGTAAATGGACAAACAAATGTGAATCCCACCAGGAAAAGAAGAAGGGCATCTTAATGTACATGTTTAATTGTTTGAACATTTCTTTTATATAAGCAGCCATGTATTTGATTTTATGATTAATTTATTTTCTGATTATATTTAGCTTGATTTGAGTGTTTTATACTAAGCTCATGTAATTTAATATAAACTAGTAATTTACATGAACTGAATTGAATATAAATTAGTAATTTATATGAACTGAACTGAAAAAGAGTCTTAAATATAAAAATAAAAAAATAAAAAAAAAACAACGAGGCCTTTTACATCGCTTATTTGAAAAAGCACTGTAAAAGACCCTTTTAAAAATAAACAAAGGAGGCCTTTTAGAGCGCTTATTTGAAAAAGCGTTGTAAAAGGCTTTAAAAAAAATTCATATAACATAGTAAAACAAGGAGGCCTTTTACAACACTTATTTAAAAAAGCGCTGTAAAAGACCCTTTTAAAAATAAACAAAGAAAGCCTTTTAGAGCGCTTATTTGAAAAAGCGTTGTAAAAGGCTTTAAAGAAAACATTCATATAACATAGTAAAACAAGGAGGCCTTTTACAGCGCTTATTTGAAAAAGCACTGTAAAATACCCTTTTAAAAATAAACAAAGGAGGCCTTTTAGAGCGCTTATATGAAAAAGCATTGTAAAAGGATTTAAAAAAAATATTCATATAACATAGTAAAACAAGGAGGTCTTTTACAGCGCTTTTCCAAATAAGCGTTGTAAAAAAGCCTTTTTAAAATAACATAAGGAGGCCTTTTAGAGAGCTTTTCCAATAAGCGCTGTAAAAGGCTTTAAAAAAACATTCATATATTATTAAAAAACAAGAAGGTCTTTTACAGCGCTTATTTAAAAAAGCGCTGTAAAAGAGCCTTTTTAAAAATTAAATAAAGAGGTCTTTTAGAGCACTTTTCTAACAAGCGCTGTAAAAAGCTTATAAAAAAGAATTGTAAAAGGGTTTTATATATAACAGTAAACCGCTTCAGTTTCCTCTTCATTACGTAAACTTCATTATCATCTCAACCTTCATCGTTCTTCTCTTCCTTTGCAAACTCTATCATCTCTTCCATTACGAACCTTATTTCCATGATCATCTCCTTCATTTCGAACCTTATTTCCATCCACGATCATCTCTCCCATTGCACACAATATCTTTTCATTGAAATACGTAACCCTCATTACGTATTTCTTCAAACCATATTACTATGAACCGTATTTCTGTGAACTTCCTGCTAACCCTCTTTTCTTTGCATTTCGTATTTCTTCGAACCCTCATTATTCAGGTATTGCTGTTATTAATTTTTTGTAATCACTAAAATGAATGTTGAGCTTGTTTAAGATATACTAATACTGATATGTACTTAGAATACTCCATGTTGAGCTTGTTGAAGTTATCCTAAACTGCATGCTGAACTTGTTGAAGTTATCCTTTTGCATGTTGAGCTTCTTTAGAATGTCAAAATGAAGAAGTTGTCAACACTAAGACTTACGAAAATGAAGTCAAACGTGGTGCAACTATAATGCAAAAGGTCATTAAAGCAAGGAGCAATGGCATTAAATTTGAGGTATATTATACTCTATTTGCTGTTTATTTTTTATCTTTTTTTAATAGCATGTACTTACTTTATGAGTTTATTAGGTTGGCTGGAATGAGAGTGGTCAGCCAATTGATCCCAACAGCTCCATGTTTGTAAGTTACATTGGGGCTGTTGTTCGTCAAAATATCCCAATTACAATTGATGATTGGAGAGATAAGGCGTTGAAGGATGCCAAAGATATACTATGGAATGACATTCAAGTAACTTTTTTGATCAACTCTTTTGTCATTTATAATTTTTTTCATTGAAATTCTTTACTTACTCAAACTATATCATTATTTCGCTTGCATACTTCTTTTGTTCTTGATGAGGGGAGAAAAAGTTATGTATTGAGAGTTGCTGGGAAAATCCACCGGGGATTTAGATCTCACCTCTCTAATTTCTATCTAAAAGATAAAGGAAATACAAATGCTGAAGCTCCAAGTATATATAAACATTATATATCAAATGATGAATGGAGTGCATTTGTATCCAAACGTTCAGACCCCGCGTTTGTCATAAGTGATTAATTTATTAGCATTTGTGTTTTATTATTCATATTCGTAGCGTATTTTAAATTTTTACACGATTGCTATTTTTTTTATATAGAATATTAGTAAGGAAAATCGCAAAAAGGCAAGAAATCCGACGCACTCATACAAAAAATCACGTATGGGATATGCACATCTTGAGCAAAAACTTGTAAGTAATTAAACATCACTTTTATATAATGAAGTAATTTGAATTATAAACTATAGTTTCTAACTAATATTTAGTTTATGATCTTAACGAATAGCGACAAGACACCCAATCCGATCAATCCTTGGGTCGTCATATATTGTGGAAGGAAGCTCGTGTAAATAAAGACGGAGTGGTTGACAATGAAAATGTCCAAAAAGTAATAGAACTTTGTGTAAGTATATTATCACTTTAATATTTTTTAATATTGTATTTTATCACTTCAATACTTTTTAATATTGTATTTTAAAAATGATATTGAACTTATCTTTTTAATCCTACATGTACTTTAGGAGACTATCGAACAAAGTTCTGAAAATAAAGAGGGCAACAAAGCTAGCTGCAGGGATATTCAGGGTAAAGTGTTTAATGTTCCTGAGTATTCCGGTCGGGTTAGGGGAAAGGATTTGGCGTAACTCCTAAAAGCTATTTTTCCCAAGAGAAGCGCCAAAATCCATCCAATGAGGAAGTATTAGAGAAGCTCAAACTCTTTACAAAGCAAGTGGCACTTTTGGTGAAGATGAACAAAGATAAGCAACTCCCTGGTCAGCTCCAACATAAAATACAAATCGAGAGTGAAAACCCGAGTTGCAACATCGGTCTCAAAAGTCTTCCCGAGGTAATTAATTACTTACTTATGTAATTACTTATGTATTAAATATACTTATATATTAACCATACTTATGTTTTAACCATTGATTTAGGGTGTCATTCCATGCATGCTATACTTATCCTCCCCTACTCATCGGAAGGTCAGAAAGGAAAAATTGTACAATACTTCGGGAGAAGTATTGCACAACTGCATCGTAGCCGATACCGAACAATGATGGAGATATGCAATTTTTGGGCGAAGCAATTGGTAGTTACGTGGCATGGCCCACACATCTTGTTTCCCTCGATAAGGTATATTTAATTAATTGAAATGTATGTTTAATTGATATGTATATTTAACTGCTGATTTTTTTCCCCTCCTAACTTTAATTTCACATTTATATTTAGATGCTGAAAAAGCCTAAAGGGAATGATAAAAAGATTCCCATAAACGAATCAATTAAATCGCCCAAAAAGGTTTGTCACATTTATTCCCCAATGTTTGTCATTTTTTTCAGATTCAATAAACTAACATTTAACCTCATTTTTTCAGATTCAATCAAATAAACCATCCGCACAGCAAAATAAAGCCGGCAAACCTCAAAAATTGGAGGGTAATAGAGTTGGAAAACTACAAAAGCTGGAGGGTAATAAAGCTGCCAAAGTTGCAGCTAGAAAACTGGATCGGGACTGTTGCTGCTCCTAAAATAAGTCATCCATGTCTTGCTAAATACGGGGCGTGTCTTGACATCGAAGTAAAAAGGAATATGGGCAGCAACGACGATTCGCGCATCATAACCATGAATAAAGCTATATTCGGATATGAGTATGAAGAATTTCTCGAAAAGGAGCACATATACGAACATTTCAACCATAAGGAGCTGAGTGCTACTGTCATCAGCTTGTACATAAGGTAAAAAATACTTTTAATTGCATTTATTGGTAATTAATTAAATGTATTGGTAATTAATCTAGTTTAAAATTTTCATTGAAAGTTTTTGTATGAGAAGGTTGTGTGCATGCGCAAATTGTCAAATAGAAACTCGGTCCAGTAAATGTAAAGAATTACATTGTAGATATGTTATTAGGAAATATAGAAAAGGATTAATTGTTCTTCGCACCATATAATTCAGGGTACGTAATTATATATTATTTATTTATATCTTTTTTAATTGATGAAATTTTAATTTATTAGTTGTGTATAAACAAAATTGCTTAACCAAATTTTTGTTGTTGTAGGGCACATTGGATGCTATTTGCAATCAATGCGACCTCTGAAGTTATATACTATTTGGATCCTTTGCATGGCAATTACAACAATCACTCCGATATAAAGACTATGTTCGACACGTAAGTAATATTCATATATTTCTTACATATATATATAAATAATGTGTTTGTTAATGCTATAATAATCATATTTATTTATTTGATAGTGCTTTACAAGTTTTTCGAGCTCAAAGAGGTACTATAGTGTCGAAGCAAAAGTCTAATAACATCACATGGATTCCAATAAAGGTTTGAAATATATGCCTTTAAATTTTTATTTACAAATATATGCTTTTACGATCAATGCACAAATATTTTATTGACTTATATTTTTTATTTTACAGTGCCCTTGTCAAACAAACAACATCGACTGTGGGTACTATGTATTGCGATTCATGAAGGAGATTGTTGACAGGAATAAAACTATTATTCCAGAAATGGTACGGTATTTTCATTATATGATTTTCATATATAAATTATCTATATATTTGATACTAACTTAATATGTTCAATTTCTATATTGCACAGTACTTTGACAATTCCAGTTCATCATACTCTGAGGAAGATCTAATAGAATTAAAGGAAGACTGGTGTCAATATGTGCTTGAAATGAACATTATTTGATTTTCTGGGAAATAGCATGCTGCAAGGGATTTGAATATTATATGGTAGCTAGTTATATTTTGTGTATTATGTTAGTTATATGAATATGACACAATATATGAACATGTATATGAATATGTATTGTTGTACAATATTTGTCCAATGTATATGTAGTTAATTAATTTATATATATGTATCTGAATGTTCTGTTGTAAATTAATATATAAAGTAAAGTTATATAGTTTTGTTTTTGTCTACTGATTGTGTAAACTGATTCTGAATATGTATTTGAATATGTTTTGTTGTTGTGTGAATTGATTGTGAACTAATTCTGGATAAAAATAATTTTGGAAAAAAAATTAAAAAACAACGCTTTCTAAAAAATGCCATAAAAAACTAAAAAGCGCTTTTCAAAAATTTAATTAACAACGTTTTTAAAAAAAACAAAATAAAAATTGCACCTTTTACAGCGCTTATTTGAAAAAGCGCTGTAAAATATGCACTATAATGCATATATTGGGTGCATATTTTACAGCGCTTTTTAAAAAAAAAATGCTGAAAAATGTGCACTATAATGCATATATTTGGTGCACATTTTACAGCGTTTATTTGAAAAGCGTTAAAATTGTATTATAGGTGCATATTTTACAGCGCTTTTTTGAAAAAGCGCTGTAAAAGGTGCATAATAATGCATATAATGTGTGCGCAATTTACGGCGTTTTTTCAAATAAGCACTGTAAAATTTGCATAACAAGCGTGCAATATATCTACATGTTTTATAGCGCTTTTTGGTTTTAAAAAAGCGCTATTGTATCTTTTACAGCGCTCGATTCCACAATACTTTTTTTTTATTAAAAAAAACGCTATAAATGAGTTAAAAAACACCGTAAAATCCTATTTTTCGCGTAGTGACTAGGGCTGTGCAAAAATTCCGGTTTTGAAACCAAAATCCATAACCGGATATGAAACCATTTTTAATAACCGGTTAAAATAATATGGATATAAACCAATTTATTTAAAACCGGTCGGATAACCAACCACATTTTATTTTTGGATTTGGATTTAAACCGGATTTTATCCACCCAACTCCAAAAAATCCAATCTCAATCTCAGAACCCTAAACCCCCAAAACTTTCAAAAGTAAATTCGGTTGCGTTTTCTGACAGTGTTTTTCGGCCGCATTTTCCGGCAACGTTTCCCGGCAATCTTTCCCGGCAACCTGAGATATCTTGTGCTACGAATCACCATCTTCGTGCAAACTTCAATTTCTTCCGTAATGCTTTACATAGGGTAACCCTATTTTATTCTTTTAACTCTCGCTTTCTGATTCCCCTAATCAAGATTGGGGTTTTTTTTTTCTTTCAATTTCGCTTTTGATGCAAAATCTTCTGATTTTTAATTCATAATCTCATCTAGTAACTCCTTTTTCTTTTCTTCCTTTTTTCTTTATGTTTTTGTATAGTTTCTTTTTCAAAATTAGAACTACTTACCTACCTATTTTTGTATACATGGATGCTTATGGAAGAGTTTGTTAGTGTTTTGATTATGCTAATAGATTAAGGAGAAGTATTCTTGTTGATATTATTAGTGTTGCTACTGTTTAATCCCTTTTCTTTTGTTGTTGTTTTGGTTCGATTAAATTTGTAATGATTCTTTGACGAATGAAGCTAAACAACCAGAGCTAGCAGCAAGTATGATGATTCTGTAGTTTTATATATTTCCTCATTCCTTTGTTTGTGCAGAATCCTCCATCAGTTCCAACTCTGGTGGTAGTGAAATGGAATAGCTGGTTAAGGAATTCATCATTTGTCATAGATTGGCATAATTTTGAATATACTCTACTTGGACTGTCACTGGGAAGGAATAGCCGTTTTGTCTCTTTATACAAATGGTATTAGTATATCATCTTTAACTTTTATATTTTGTTGATAACAGTATTGTCAATTGCCGATCGTGAAAGATAACCGTTTGTTCAAATTGTGCATGCGACAACAAAATAGTTTTACTAAACAGTGCATTGCTAACAGTAACAATTTATTCAAATATCAATATTGTATAGCGCCGCTATAGTCTCTATTTGACAATAATGGATAATAAGGATTTTTCTCGTTGGCCTTTCACGACATTTGCTTTCTTAAACTTGTTGCTAATGTGATTATTCTTTTTTTGGTTCCAATTAGGTTTGAGAAGCATTATGGAAAAATGGCAGATGCTTCTCTATGTGTAACAACTTGATGATCATGAGTTGAAGCTTCATCATCATGAGTTGCAGCTTTATTCTTAGTCCTTTGAGCCATTTCTAGTTCCATTTTTATACACATGAGAGACTATTTTTATGTTTGTTGAGTTTTATTACTACACTTAAGAACTTTTCTCATTTTATGTGTCACTTGAAGTTAGATAAAATTGGAAAATCATTGTGTGACTTGAACTATTCATTAAATTACATTTTTTTTGTAATTGTTCTTGATATAGTTAGTATATGACTTTTGAAGATATTGACTCAATTAGTTACTTGACTCCCTTTATACTAGCAAATGTTTAAAGGGAGATGCTTCAAAAATTTACTTATATTTTGTGATTTTGAGTTGGTTTGAGAATTTTTTCGATTTTTTATAAATAGTCGGTTTTGAAATTATGCCTAAATTGTTTTTTAAAAATATCTATTTATACTAGCAAATGTTTAAAGGGAGATGCTTCAAAAATTTACTTATATTTTGTGATTTTGAGTTGGTTTGAGAATTTTATCGATTTTTTATAAATAGTCAGTTTTAAAATTATTCCTAAATTGTTTTTTAAAAATATCTATTTATACTAGCAAATGTTTAAAGAGAGATGCTTCAAAAATTTACTTATATTTTGTGATTTTGAGTTGGTTTGAGAATTTTATCGATTTTTTTATAAATAGTCGGTTTTTAAATTATGCCTAAATTGTTTTTTAAAAATAACCAAATTTTAACTGATTTTGAGAAAAAATCAATTTTAAAATTGATTTTTTAAATTTGGTTGCATAAAAAAAACCGGTTATTTAACCATAACCAATTTTACAATTGGTTTTATAACCAATTTTAGACCAAATAATAGATTTGGTTATAAATCCAAATCCACATATTAGTTTTTAAATGGATATGGTTTGGTTTTTTTTTTTAAACCAACCATGCACAGCCCTAGTAGTGACAGTTGCATAAGATGAAATGCAATTGCCACATAGAAAACATTATGAGCTCTACTGCAATTGATACAAGAACAAAGGAATAGAAAAAGGGAAGGAACATTATATAGAATTGAATTACTATATATTTTGGAAAGATAAATGAATGACATGACCCCACAATAAAGTATGATTGGACATTTTGTTAAAAATAAAAATTTACTCATTGCATAGTTACGGAACTATGGCTTCTGCAAAATTAGAAACAAAATAGAATATATGGAAGGAAAATATAGCAAAAATGCGAAAAATTTCTAGCAGAGGTCAAAGTTAGAAATATGCTATATGACAGATATTATGACTATCGCTTGATCCATGTAACCCATCCTATTTAGTGGGATAGGCTTAGTTGTTGTTGTTCTTGTTCTAGTGCATAGTTATTGAGCTAATTAAAATGATGATTGATAATTAGAATGAAACTCTACATATAAGTTTCACACATTGTCTACATGAAATATCATTTACATAAGCAAGTTTATGCCAATCAAATATGATTGATAAAGTAGAGACATTTCCACCCCTAGTTATTTCCTTCAACCATTAATTTACATGAGGATTAACCTACTCATGTTTTTTGCCTTTGAGATTTCCTTTGGGGATTTTGCTGAGCACACCGGCATCAAGCTTTCTATAGTTATTTTGTACTTGACCAAGGACCTGGAACACAAAGTTGTCAACTTCATCCTCATACTTCTCATAGAAAACTGGAAGTGTATGAGCAGCGACAATACCTTCAGAAAAATTATTTGTTTCAGCATAAGTATAACTGAATAATCAACAAGGGAAAAATATCAATATTGAACTTCTAAATGATGTCATCCCTGTTAATATTAGGTAGAAATGTACACACAAAGGAATATATATAACATTGGCCTATATTAGTTTATAATTTATGAAAGATTCAATTATTGAGATGACATTATCCGAATGAACATAATGAAACGAGCCTTTGTGAATAAGCGTCATGTTACCTTAAAAAGAACTTCATCTTTGCATCTTACCTATAGCTCATCATGTTATCAGAAGAAAAGATTTCATAGAGCTAGCTGAAGCATAAAAAAATGGATCTGTTTCCTGATTATTATCAATGAAAGAGTTTATGCGATGTGTGTCTTCGGGGTTCCCTAGTCAAGGAAAGCTTCACCGCTCAAAAAGCGCTTATAAAGGTATTCCACATACTAATCACCAATGAGGTCCTTACATTGGAAGCGGGATTCGAACTCAAGTCCTTAGGAGATATGAGTTGAATCCTTATCAAATGGACCAACTTTTAAAATGGGTCTATTTAGTTTGAGGAATCGTTTCTATTATCATTTAATATATTTTAACTTTAATTACAAAACTGGCACCTCATTTTCAATCTTTTTCTTGTTTTCATAGTGTTTTCAATTGAAAATGTGGAAGTTTTGTAATAAAAGTGACGCCTAACAACCAAATCGAAAATGTCTTTAAGTCCTAGTTAAATTGGCAAATGCCGATATTGCTAGGTTGGACTTCTTGTCCCGAGTTTGAACCCGTGACTTCGCCCTCGCAATTGTATGGTTAATTATGATGGTATTTACATCTCTTGTAAGACAAAACAAATAATGAAATTGGAAACAGATTTCTCAAAGAAAACTGACACTATATTATTCAAACTTGCAGACCAGTGTTTGTGGTTCCCTTTTGTTGGGTCATGAGGGGAGTTCAGGAAAACATCAAATTGAGCTAAAAATAACCACGCAAGTGGGTGGGTTGGGCACTGTACTTTCATCCAAAATCTCAAGACATTAAGTATATGAGTTCTTCACTTATATGTTGTTCAACATCCACTTTTTCATCTAATGTGAGACTCTTACTCACACTTGACACACCAACACTCTTGTAAGAGCTCTATATAAGCTCTAGTATATAGGACAGTAACCCTCCAGGGGGAGAGGCCATTTCCTGAACTAGAACCATTACTGCTACCTAGTGCTACTAGGTACAAGGAATCAATCATAGATTCATAATAGCTTGTGAACATATTTGGGGTTATCATATATTGATTAAAACTTAATAAAAACCCATAAAAAACTATGCAAAGAAAGCTGGTCTCACCAATATAGATGACAGTCAAAAAATTGCACCAGCTCCCAATCACTGAACCAACCCACAAACTTGCTACAACCTGAGAGTATTTCAAATTTCAACCATTGATCACAAATTGCAAAGAAAAATATATGCAACATTTGTTTGTCAAGTATAGAAATAAATATCATTTAAAGGTGCATAAATATCATAAAGCAAGCTATTGTAAAGAAGAGGATGTCACATTAGGACTGTGCATTAAAAATAACAAAACATCAATTTTGTTTACTTGTGATATAAATATTAATACACCAAATCTGGTAAAATAACCTATGCTTAATTGACTCTTCAAACTTTCAATATTCTTTTAAAAATAAGTGTATATTCCATCTTTTTCAGGTTTTCAGTTTTTGTCCCTCCCACATCCATTCTAGTTCCAACTCTATGTCACCTTGTACAATAATATTCATATCTCTAGCCAAAACAACGTGACATGATGAGGCATAACCACACAATCGTTCATTATTCACTGAAAGTTGGGTTAGCCGAGTTTTGCAGAAGCGATTCAATTTTATTTAAAAACAACATTGGGGGAAAAGGAAATTATTACTAATAATGGTGGCACTAATGGCAATTTTACAGGTGTCTCATACGGGATTTGAACTTTGTCCCTTTAAGGTTACAATGTCAAACGCTTACTGCTAAGTTGACACCTTGGTGACAAAGCAATTCTAATTGATCTTAAGTGACTTAAATATAACATGGATGATGCTGTGATTGTTGTCAACAGAATAAATATGGCGACAATCTATGAGGTATGATGTTATGATTTATGAATCATGATGGAGTTGTACAACATACCTACCACTAAGTATTAATACACATTAAGTGAATATTGAGCCTACCATACCAACTAAGAAAAGGTCAAAAAAGCATTTGCCATGACACATATCGTTAACATGCCACAATTGAAAATTTATGTTGACAACTTCAAAAGAAAATGAATTGTTGGAAAAGCAAGCACCAAGGAAAACAAACATGTCTAAAGGTTAACTCTGGATGATAAATGGTATGGCTATATATAAAGTAAATGAACATAATAAAGTGCAAACATACAATGAGAAATAGCTTCAAGTTTCCTTCACAAGAAATATCTTGAAGAAACCTCAACCCACGGTTAACCTCATTCCCAATTATAGTTCCAATGTTGACAAAGTATTCTTGTGGGATAACAAGACGCGGTACCTTAGATGGTGTACTGTGAACATAAAGCACACACTGTCATAATCAAATAACAATGTAGTGATGCAAAATTGCTTGCATTAAATTAAATCTCCTATGTAACCAAATAACTTTTAAGAAGAGAAAATGAAAAGATGTAAAGTTTCTTAAATCACCTGTTCAACAAGCCAGAAGCATTTGACCATAGAAACTGTGCAAGCATGACAAGAACCAAAGCAAAGCATAGAAGAGTAAGAAAATGATAATTGAGCCATTCAAATAGCACCCATACAATTGTTGCACCAGTTAAAAAACTTGCAGAAATCTTCTTGTTCCTCCATAACATGACATCCGCAGCTATGACATTCAAACGCACAAAAAATGTAAGAAAAAAGTGACTTAAATTTTTTAGTTGATGTCAATAATGTACATCTTATATTAAATTAGATTGAGTAGAAATAAAATGCCATACATTTTCCGCCTCCTAAAAGATGGTGCACAGGTTTCTCGCGTCCAAACAGTCTGTTGATCTGAGTGCTCACTGAGTCTGAATTCTCTCCCTCGAAGAATGATACCTTTTTTGGCTTCTCCACAAATGTGTCCACAAGGTTGTGAAGAAGGTTTTCTGCTGTGATTTTCTCAGACATTGTTCCTGTGCTATTAAGAACCAAAGAAATCATCATCAAAGAAGAGTTCTTAACTTCTTATACCAATCAGTTTATCATAATTAATAATCATTTATGAAAAAATTTACACGTAATATGAATGCACAAGGTTCAATTATTTTCAAGCCACAACCTAAGAAGTTACCATAGCTAACTATAAAATATGAATATGTACTAAGGCTCCTGTTTGTATAGTTTTAAATTGCAGCCGCGATATAAAAGTTTTAGAGGTCTCTGCAATGGCATCACGACCGCAATTGTGGCCACATTTGCTTGCACTTTGCTGCATATCAAAGTTTGTTGCACAGTCACAACCACAATTTAGAACCATATGTTAGAGCCATCAAACAACAATTGATTAGGTCACAAATGAAACATCTCTGGCTCATAATTTAATCTGTTTGTATTTCGAATTCATCAAGTTTACCATGGATAATCGAAATTTCATGATAGACATTAGACATGAAATACATCATTATATCACAATTATAAAGAATTATGTGACCAATCCCATCTCTTATGGTAATCACTCATTACAATTTACAACACAATTGAAGCAGGGGATGAACCAAACAGTACAAAGAATAGGAGATCAAAAACAATGTATACCAAAACCAAGTTGAAAAAAACATTCATAGTCTCATTGGAATGATCAATTACAGTTTATCTCCAACTCTTGAAATTAATGGTAGAGAATACGTTTTTATTTTGCTAAAAATAGTGCAAAACTTGCACACACAAAGACAGGAAGCAGCAAAAGATACAAAAGAATTTAGACTCAAAATGTCGATCTCATCACTTTTAACAATGATGATTTGAGAAGATTGGCAAATAAATCAAACAAAGTTATCTTAGATGTTTAATCAATCTACTTCAGAAAATTAACATTAAAAAATCTCAGCACTAATAAAATCATTTCTCTCTAACCATCAATTGATATAACAGTTGCCAGAAAATAACTTACTTCAGCATACAAAGAGAAGCTTAGCCAATTGCTTTTCAATTTAAATTAAATGAACTGGTTCTGGAAAGTTGCTTTTGGTTAAAAATGAGTTGAAAATGAGTCGAAGATAAAATAATTTATATTTGGATACATTTATATAAAGGTAAGTTGAATTATAAATTCAAGAGTAAAATTCAATTCTAGAGGCAAAAGCTCCAAATTCTAGATTAAAGTTGAATCAATTCTAAAGACAAAATCAATTCTACTCGAAAATAACAAAACATGCTTCCTCACCTCTAGATTCAATTTTGCTTCTTCCAAAAGTGGAACCAAACATTCACTCATGGAAAAAAAACACTTTAGCATATCAATACCAAAAACGAACACTAATATATCCTTGTACATAGATAAACATAGATATATTTCCCAGAAGAAGAAGACTTGGTAAGCAATTATCACATATAAGAAAGAATAAAATTTATTGAAAAATTATAATAAGGAAAGCAAAAAGGAACAGGGGTACCATATTTTTTTATTTTTTAAATAAATTCACAAACAAAAATAGTAAAATTAGATAACTTTTCGGTTATCATTTTCACCAATATTTCATTTCGGAGCGGGTATATGATATACCATGAGTCGAAGACATAATAAATCAATTAAGATATTATATTTATGACCACACAAATCACCAACAAGAATGAAAACCTCAAATAAAGTGAAAGCAAAATAAAAGCACAAGCATAAAACCCCAACAACTAAATTGAACACAGTAAACAAAATAAAAGCACAGGAAATAGATGAAAAGAAAAAAGAATCAACCAATTGAGTGATAGAAGAAAGAAGAAAAGAAAGTGAAATTGACTAACCAGAGTTATGAGTGGGAGATGGAAGCGAAAGGGAGAGAGAGAGATGGGATAATAATGTAACAGTTTGTTTGTGTAACTAATTGAATTGAAAGTCTAAGAAAAATTGAAGTGCATGTAAATGCTGAACGACGACAGTTACTGACCAACTGGTCAACAACCAATTACACCTAATCACGTGTTACTCATTCTATCTATTCAATTCTATATTCTAATTATATGTTCAATTCAGCAGACATTTAGTCCGGTGTAGTTTTTTTCCTGATTATTATAATTTTTTTCAAAATTCTTAAAAGTTTGTTGTCATAACAATTAAAAAAATGTACTTTAGGTTAAGCATCATAAAAATAAAATAAAAAATCTATATTTTATATTAAAAACTATACAAAGAAACGTTAAAGGAAAATTAATAAGTTCTTAAGTCTAACAAATAACTTGTTAGAGACATGGTTAAGATAAAAATAAAAAATCACCAAAATGTTTTCTTTTTATAAAAGGGTTAGCGCATATATATTTCATATGTAATGCATGAGTTTGAATATGGTAAAATCTAATATTATTATTTTTATTATTAGTGTTCGAATATTATAAACGAGTTTGTTTGTTCAGTTAAATCAGTTAAGAAATAATTAATTTTGATTTTAGTTTATTTATTTTTATTGATTCATGAAATTGATCATCTATTTTAAAATTCGATAGTTTTTATTTTTCTATTTGATATTTTAATTAAAAAATATGACGTATTATAGCTTAAATAACGTGATATATGATACAATAACGTATAATGATTAACAATTATGAAATTGAAATAAAATATCGTAAAAATATAGATTTCAATTTCAGTTATATTTTTTTATATATCACACCATTAAAAATATATCAAATAATCATTTTTCAGTTCAAAAGTCTAAGAAAGGGATCAAAACTGTCAATTTCATGAATTAGTAAAAATAAAATAACTAAAACTACAATTAAATCATAAAAATATGAAGTTACAAATTTAAAATGATTATTTAAAAAATCCAACTATTTAATTTACTATGAAGCATAAAGTCATAAATAAAATAATTTTAAGGGTAAAGTTGAA
>JBBPBS010000577.1:7363296-7463420 GCA_037974835.1 Cicer judaicum
CATGAGTAAAGGACAATTTTACCCTCAATTTCATCTATAAAACCTCAACAAAAAAAAAAATTACTTTTATTTTTCACCCAAGTCATTCGAAAGTTTCAAATATCCGAATCTGATCCAACCCATTCCTCGAAACTTTGAAAGTTTTGAATCTCAAAAGTAAGAAAACATTCGAATATTTTAAATATTCAAAATGCATGAAACCAGAACTTTCGAAACTTTGCATCAGTTTGAAATCTTTGAAATGCATGCCTCGAACATTTTGAAAGCTTCAAAACAATGAAACTTTCGAAATTGATGTCGAAAGTATTAAAGTTTCGAAATAGAGGTCGAAAGATTCGCATTTCGAAAGTTCTAAGATCCTTCAAAGTTTCGAAATTTATAGTAAATTAATAGTAATAAATTTATAGTAGTAAATTAATACTAATAAATAGTAATAAATTTTATAATTAATTTCAAAAATAGTAATAAATTTAATTAATAATAATATTATAAATTTATTTTTTAAAATAAAATTTTAATTATAAATTGAAACTTTCGAAAGTTTCACTTTTTTTGAAATTTTCGAAATTGAATTACATCGAAAATTAGAAAGTTTCAAAATTTGTTTCGAAAATTTGAAAGTTTCGAGCATTACGTTTCAGAAGTTTCAAATTCATCACAACTTTCGAAAGTTTTGATGTTTTCTGGAAAATTAAATTTCGAAAATTTTAAATTTAACAAAACTTTCAAAAATATAAAAAAAAGTAATATTTTACTATTTCGAAAGTTTGTAATTTTCGAAAGTAGGGGTGAGAAATAGAGTGATAATTTTTTTTTTTTTATAATTTTATACAAAAATAAAAAGGACAAAATGGTCTTTACCAAAAAAATAGGGGTGGGAGGTAAAAGTGGGGGGGTGCGTGGTGTGACACCATAAACCCCAAATAATTTTTTTTTTATTAAGATAAAGAATATCACATAATCATCAACATGTCCCATAAATCCAAAATTTCCATCAAACATAATGACATCGAAATCATAATACCAAACAATAGAATCCTTTGTGAAGTACACATACTTATGTTTTAAATTCAGTGCAAATATAGTCCCAACCCGGTGTCACTATTAGAGCGGGAATTCCCAAAATAAAAATACTCAAAATAACATCAACACAATGCATAATAATAAAGGTCTCCAAGACATGATGCCTTCCGCCTCTCCGATGGTACTAGTCATCACCTGCAACTTACAACTTGTCTGCGTCCATCGCAAACGCCAAACACAAACAACGAGGGGGTCAGTATCGAAATCATGTAACAGTATAAAATACACGAGGATAACACGCAAGCAATCAAATTATCACAACCTCAAAAACAGTCAAGTGTACAATATCAACGGTTTATCAAATTCATTCACAATAAGATAATCAAAAGAATGAAATGCTATGCATGTCCTATACTCTACACTTCATCATTTGGTACCATTCTACTCTGAAGTACTTGGTTAGGAGGCCTGATACTATGCCACTACAAGAGTGGACGGACAATTCACGAATGACCAAGTTCTCATAGATGCCCTCAACTCAACCCGAGACACATATACGCGACGGTCGGGGTACTCTTGTGTTGCACGGTAGCTCCCGACCTTAGGAATAACCCACTAATCCACTTAGGAATTCCCCACTAGGTGTACCCCCAAGGTCTATCAGTCTTACTTTATAGTTCGACTATAGCCCTCCACGATCAGGTTCATTCAGTTGTACTTCCCCGAATCACTAGATTTGTCAGACCCTCTCTATACGGTGACAAAATAATCCTAACTCCAAAATCTACAAAACATATCTCAGACTTACTCGACCATCACAACTCAATAAGTTTTAATTTGACTTCACAATATTCATCATTATATATCTTCATCAATCAATCACCATAAAGTTACAATATTTGATTTACACTATTCACAATACACAATCACCAATAAAAGATCAAATAGTAGCATATTCAAGTGATATCACGATTTCATTCAAGTAGCAAGAATACTCCAGTACATATCATTAACATATTAACAATCAACATAATATTCATAAAATCATACAACATATAATCATTGATATAAATAATTTCACGGCAATTCTATTGGTTGCTAAATTATATTTTAATCCTCACTATTACCACTCACATTTTATTAATTAATTATTATTACTCAATAGGGCTCAACTGTACGTAGTAAGCCCCGAATGAACATCTGGGAATTTCAATATTCCCGTACATCCCACGTTATTTTATACTCATAAAATCGAACCTCATCTCACCCCTTACCTTAGCTGAAGATTTTTCCCAACGAAGTCGATCCGCTGATTTAATGTGTCACGTCTTCGCCAACCACCGTCTCTAACAGTCCACGAGTGAGAATAAATCAACGCAACAACCAATTACAAATTAGTTACTTACTCCGATAGATAATTAATTAATTTATTAATAATACATTGATACTTCATCTAATAATACATTAATGCATTGTAATATAATTCAAAAATATATTCAATATCTTTAAACACTCATATTACTATAATAAGATTTTATTTAACAAAGTATGATAGAAAGAATTTAATATTATGTCTATATTATATATATATATATATATATATATAGTTCTGATTTATAAATATATTTATACATGGACGCAAATAATAATTAATTATTACTTATTATTGACTATACTTAATTTTTATAACATAATCAAATAGATTAACCCATTTAGGTGAAAGAATTAATTTGCATCTAATGGTTTAGTTACTAACTTCTTTTCTGGAATTTGTATAACAACAATTCTTATATAGCATAATCCGTTTGTTGACAGAAACAAAGGCAAGGTTTCTACAATTCTAAAGTAAACTCAAATCATGGCTATACAAATTTATTTTGGGTTTGTGGTTTTCAATTTCTTAACTTTCATATATATATATATATAACAAAATATGTATCATAATTAAAGCTAATTGAAGGAATTAGTGAAACATACCTTATATGATTTGGTATTGAAATTGGAATTGGGATTTGAAATTAGAATTGTGATTGGAGTTGAAATTGGAGATCGGAATTGCAATTGGAGCTTGAAATTGGAATTAGAATTGTGATTTGGGATTGAATTTGCAAAATCTCAATTTAATGAAATTGGTTTATGGCTGGAAGGATGAAGGAATTGGAATTTAAATTTAGAGTTGAAATCCTAATTTGGAATAGGAATGCGGCCGCTGGAAGGATGTTGCAGCTGAAATTGGAATTGTTACTATAACTTCCGTAACCTCCTAACCCATATATATATATATATATACTAGTATGTTAACCTAGGTCTTCTCCTTATTGTTACTACTACTACTATTATTATTATTATTATTATTATTATTATTATTATTATTATTATTATTATTATTATTATTATTAACTCCTGGTATTATTTTATTTATATCTATATACATATCTATTTATTTTATTTTAATTATTTTTTTGTAATTTAAATATGGTTAATATTAATAATTTAAATCGATTACTAAAGCAAACACACAGACACACCTAAAGAAGTTAGAGCACATATTAACACTCATATATATAAAAAAAAAAAATAGTATCGTATCATTATACTATTTAAAATACGATCGTATCATTTCTCCCCCAGTTGAAGAAAATTTTGTCTCGAAATTTACCTGACGAAAACAGTTCTGGATAAGAATCGCACATATGGCTTTCGACCTCCCACGTAGAACTTTCACCAGTAGCACCTCCCCAGACAACCTTAACCAATGAAATCGTCTTACCCTTTAATTCTTTGGTCTTTTGATCCTCAATCCGTACCGGTAAGGTTTCCAAAGTTAGATTCTCTTTTATTTGGACCTTGTCTAACTCAATCACGTGTGAGGGATCAAAAATGTACTTGCGAAGTTGAGACACATGAAACACACTATGAAGATTAGAAAGAGACGGAGGCAACACGATCTGATATGCTACGTTACCGACACGTTTAAGAATTTGGTACGGTCCTATAAAACGAGGTGTAAGCTTTCGCATTTTGAATGCCCGACCAACCCCAATTGTTGGAGTAACTCTCAGAAATACATGATCACCTTCTTGAAATTCGAGGTTTTTCTTTCTTTTATCATGGTAACTCTTTTGCCTACTTTGAGATACTCTCATATTTTCCTGAATCATATTTACTTTATCTGTAGTTTGTTGAACAATCTCAGGTCCTAACACAAGGTTATCACCCGTCTCAAACCAACACAGAGGGGTCCTACATCTTCTCCCATACAACGCCTCAAAAGGGGCCATTCCAATGCTAGAGTGGAAACTATTGTTATAGGTAAACTCTATAAGTGGAAAAAAGTTATCCCAACTTCCATTTTGTTCTAACACACAAGCTCTCAACAAGTCTTCTAGGGATTGATTAGTTCGCTCAGTCTGACCATCTGTTTGTGGGTTAGGTTGAACTCATCATAAGGTTTGTACCTAAAGCGCTTTGTAAACCTTGCCAAAACTTAGAGGTAAACCTAGGGTCTCTGTCTGAGACTATACTTGAGGGATTCCATGCAACTTCACAATTTCCTTTATGTATATTTCAACTAACCTTTCCATAGAATAAGTTATGTTTATCGGAATAAAGTGAGCAGATTTAGTCAGTCTATCCACAATAACCCAAATACTATCGTACCTTTTTGGAGTTCGAGGTAAGCTTACAACAAAGTCCAAAGAGATGCTATCTCACTTCCATTCGGGAATACTCAAAGGTTGCATCAAACCTGAAGGTTTTTGGTGTTCTACCTTAGATTTTTGGCAAGTCAGACAAGCATACACAAACTCAGCAACATCTCTTTTAATTTTAAGCCACCAAAATATCTTCTTGAGGTCCTTATACATCTTTGTGACTCCAGGGTGAATACTTAGACAACTCCTATGTCCTTCCTCTAAGATCATCTTTCTTAACTCCTCTATATCGGGAACACAAATTCTCTCCTTAAATCTCAGAATTCCATCCACACCTATTTTAAAGTCGGGTTCTCTCCCTTGGTCAATCGACTGTAACTTGTCTAAAAGGTATAAATCCATCTTCTGATTCTTTTCAATCTCTTCCAATAGTCCACTAGTTACCTTCAACATTCCCAAACTAAACTAAGGTCTCTAAACTATTCCAACAATTCACTATGCTTAACCAATAAGGCGGACACACTCAAAGTCTTCCTACTCAAGGCATCGACCACTACATTGGCCTTTCCAAGGTGATAGTTAAGCTCAAAATTAAAATCTTTAAGAAATTCCATCCACCTACGTTGTCTCATGTTCAACTCCTTCTGATTAAAAAGATACTTAAGGCTCTTATGGTCACTAAAAACCTCAAATCTAGATCCATATAAATAATGTCTCCACATCTTAAGTACAAAGACAACTACTGCTAGTTCTAGGTCATGGGTAGGGTAGTTCTTCTCATGAATCTTCAGTTGCCTAGAAGCATACGCTACCACCTTCCCATCCTGCATAAGTACTCCACCTAATCCGGAACCACACGCATCACAATATACTACAAAGGGTTCATTTAGGTTAGGTAGTACTAAGATCGGTGCAGAGGTCAATCCTTTCTTAAGCTCTTGGAAACTATTCTCACAATGAGTATCCCATACGAACAATTCCCCTTTTCGGGTCAACTTAGTTAAAGGTAAGGCCAACTTGGAGAATCCTTCTATAAACCTACGGTAATAACCTGCCAATCCTAGGAAACTTCTAATCTCAGTTACTGACTTAGGTGCTTTCCATTCTAATACACTCTCCACCTTGGCAGGATCAACAGCTATTCCACCTCTTGAGATTACATGTCCTAGGAAACTCACTTCTTCTAACCAAAATTCACACTTAGACAACTTGACAAATAATTGTTTCTCCTTAAGGGTTTGCAAAACTATCCTTAAATGTTCGCCATTCACTTCCTTAGTCTTAGAGTACACTAAGATGTCATCTATAAACACAACCACAAATGAGTCTAGGTAAGGATGAAAGATTCGGTTCATGTAATCCATAAACACTGCTGGTGCATTAGTCACACCAAAAGGCATAACCAAATACTCATAATGACCATAACGGGTTCTAAAGGCGGTTTTAGGGATATCAGAAGACTTCACTCGGATCTGATGATAACCTGATCTCAAGTCGATCTTACTAAACATACAAGATCCTCTCAATTGGTCCATAAGGTCATCTATCCTGGGTAGGGGATACTTATTCTTTATTGTCACTTTATTAAGCTGGCGATAATCCACACACAACCTCATAGAGCCATCCTTCTTCTTAACCAACAATACAGGTGCACCCCATGGTGAAATACTAGGTCTTATAAATTGTTTATCTAAAAGCTCTTCCAATTGCTTCATAAACTCATACAGTTCTAAGGGAGACATCCTGTACGGTGCCATGGATATGGGTCCAGCACCTGGTACAAGGTCAATGCTAAATTCAATCTCACGCTCTGGTGGTAAACTAGTGACATCTTCAGGGAATTCACATACAATAGGAATATCTCGGATTACCACTTTTTCTTCAAATTCCAATGAGGCAAGGATCATGTATAACTGGGCATCTTCCTTCAAGAGGGCCTTCACATGGTTGGTGGATATATTGCTAGGGGTATCCCTCTCTTCTGACTCCATGAATTCAATGGTTTTACAAAAAAAATCTACGCGGACACGGTTGGCAGATACCCAATCCATACCAAGAATCACATCAACTAGATGCAAAGGTAGACACACTAAGTCAACTCGAAAGTCCCTTCCACACACATGGATGGAAATGTCAAGACAAACACTGGAGGTATTAATAGAATCACTTTTTGGGGTATTCACAATCAAATCATACTGTAAACGAGATACAGGTAGTCCTAAACATATAACACAATCAAGAGACACAAAGGAATGAGTGGCACCACAATCAAATAGCACAAATAAGGGAGTATCATTTATGAGACATGTACCTTGGATCAAGTTGTCTTTCACAGACGCTCCTACACCATTGAGGGTAAAGACTCTTCCATTGGATTTAGGTCGGTTGGCTTGGGAACTCTGGTTTCCAGGTGGTGAAGTCTTCTTTGGGTAGGGGCATGTGATGCTAATGTGGTCTTGTTGTTGACAATTAAAACAAGTAATTCCAGCATCTCTACATTCATATGCCCTGTGATCCTATTTACCACACCTGTAACATCGAATAGGAGTAGTTGGATCACCATTATTACCATTGTTGTTGCTCGAGACTTGACTCCTATTGTTACTATTTCCGTTACTAACTCCTCGTCCATTGGGGTTTCCTCTACCACTACCATCACTATGACTGTTTCCATTTCCTTTTCCGTTACCACTACTAGCTCCTTTTCCAGTTGAAAAACTATATTGTTGATAATTCTAACGACTTCCAGATTGACTAGGAGGAAAAGGGTAAGGTTTTCCTCTATTATGCTGCATAGGTCTCTTGTCCTTCATGGTACTAGTATTTCGGTAATGTGCCCTTTCAGCACGACTATCCTCATCATAAATCCTACTCTTATTCACTAGGGTAGGAAAGTCACGGATCTCTTGCATTCCAACCTATTTCTTAATCTCTGGTCTGAGTCGCATTTCAAACTTGATGCACATAGACTTTTCTCCTGCTTCTCCAACATAGAGTGGATAGTACCTGGATAATTCCTCAAACTTAGCAGCATACTCCGCTACCGACATATTCCCCTGTTCCAATTTAACAAATTCCATCTCTTTTCTATTACGGATATCTTCAGGGAAATACTTAATTAGAAACATGTTCTTGAATATATCCCAAGTAATTGCAGTCCCTGCATTATCTAAATGTTGGCGTGCATTATCCCACCAATGTTCGGCTTCCTCCGTCAACATAAAGGTACCAAGATGCACTTTCTGACCTTCGGGACATGCCACTCCTCTGAAAATTTTCTCAACTTCTTGCAACCACTTTTGAGCTTCATCAGGATTATAGTGACCTTCAAATGATGGAGGGTTAGCCTTGTGGAATCGATCCAAGACCATGAATTCATTTATTTGCACATTTCCTTGGCCACCATTGTAGCTAGTAGCTTGAGCAGGCAGCTTGAGTAGCAGCTTGCGCAGAGGCTTGTGCAATAGCTTGATATTCAATCAAAGCTTGGAGAGCCTGCACTATAACTCCTGCCATGGACTCTAGAGCCTCAGCAATCGCAGCATCATTCCTTCCACTAGCCATCACTACCTACATCAATTAGACAAGCCAATTGAATATATGAGACATTCAGGAAAGTGAGAAGCTAACTTAGTTCTACAACACTAACACAACAATGACCATAACCACAAAACGCATAACAGAGTACACAAGGAAACATAGCAAACACATAACACATTTACGGTCTGAATGGACAGACCTGGCTCTGATACCACTAATGTGAAACCCTAAACCCCAAATAATTTTTTTTTTTATTAAGATAAAGAATATCACATAATCATCAATATGTCCCATAAATCCAAAATTTCCATCAAACATAATGACATCGAAATCATAATATCAAACAATAGAATCCTTTGTGAAGTACTCATACTTATGTTTTAAATTCAGTGCAAATATAGTCCCAACCCGGTGTCACTATCAGAGCAGGAATTCCCAAAATAAAAATACTCAAAATAACATCAACACAATGCATAATAATAAAGGTCTCCAAGACATGATGCCTTCCGCCTCTCCAATGGTACTAGTCATCACCTGCAACTTACAACTCGTCTGCGTCCATCGCAAACGCCAAACACAAACAACGAGGGGGTGAGTATCGAAATCATGTAACAGTATAAAATATACGAGGATAACACGCAAGCAATCAAATTATCACAACCTTAAAAACAGTCAAGTGTACAATATCAACGGTTTATCAAATTCATGCACAATAAGATAATCACAAGAATGAAATGTTATGCATGTCCTATACTCTACACTTCATCATTTGGTACCATTCTACTCTGAAGTACTTGGTTAGGAGGCCTGATACTATGCCACTACAAGAGTGGACAGACAATTCATGAATGGCCAAGTCCTCATAGATCCCCTCAACTCAACCCGAGACACATATACGCGACGGTCGGGGTACTCTTGTGTTGCACGGTAGCTCCCGACCTTAGGGAATAACCCACTAATCCACTTAGGAATTCCCCACTAGGTGTACCCCCAAAGTCTATCAGTCTTACTTTATAGTTCGACTGTAGCCCTCCACGATCAGGCTCATTCAGTTGTACTTCTCTGAATCACTAGGTTTGTCAGACCCTCCCTATATGGTGACAAAATTATCCTAACTCCAAAATCTACAACACATATCTCAGACTTACTCGATCATCACAACTCAATAAGTTTTAATTTGACTTCACAATATTCATCATTATATATCTTCATCAATCAATCACCATAAAATCACAATATTTGATTTACACTATTCACGATACACAATCACCAATAAAAGATCAAACATTACCATATTCAAGTGATATCACGATTTCATTCAAGTAGCAAGAATACTCCAGTACATATCATTCACATAGTAACAATCAACATAATATTCATAAAATCAAACAACATATAATCATTGATATAAATAATTTCACGGCAATTCTATTGGTTGCTAAATTATATTTTAATCCTCACTATTACCATTCACATTTTATTAATTAATTATTATTACTCAATAGGGCTCAACTGTACGTAGTAAGCCCCGAATGAACATCTGGGAATTTCAATATTCCCGTACATCTCACGTTATTTTATACTCATAAAATCGAACCTCATCTCACCCCTTACCTTAGCTGAAGATTTTTCCCAACGAAGTCGATCCGCTGATTTAATGTGTCACGTCTTCGCCAACCACCGTCTCTAACAGTCCACGAGTGAGAATAAATCAACGCAACAACCAATTACAAATTAGTTACTTACTCCGATAGGTAATTAATTAATTTATTAATAATACATTGATACTTCATCTAATAATACATTAATGCATTGTAATATAATTCAAAAATATATTCAATATCTTTAAACACTCATATTACCATAATAAGATTTTATTTAACAAAGTATGATAGAAAGAATTTAATATTATGTCTATATTATATATATATATATATATATATATATATATATATAGTTTTGATTTATAAATATATTTATACATGGACGCAAATAATAATTAATTATTACTTATTATTGACTATACTTAATTTTTATAACATAATCAAATAGATTAACCCATTTAGGTGAAAGAATTAATTTGCATCTAATGGTTTAGTTACTAACTTATTTTCTGGAATTTGTATAACAACAATTCTTATATAGCATAATCCGTTTGTTGACAGAAACAAAGGCAAGGCTTCTAAAATTCCAAAGTAAACTCAAATCATGGCTATACAAATTTATTTTGGGTTTGTGGTTTTCAATTTCTTAACTTTCATATATATATATATATAACAAAATATGTATCATTATTAAAACTAATTGAAGGAATTAGTGAAACATACGCTATATGATTTGGTATTGAAGGAATTAGTGAAACATACCTTATACAAATTTCTTAACTTTTTTATTAATTTATAGCAGTTAACTTTATTTTAATTTATTAAATAATAATAATTTTGTAACCATTAGCTTTTTTTTTAGTTAATATACCACCGTTAGCCTTTTTTTTCCTTTAATTACTATTGTTAGCTCATTAATAGGAACAATTTGTTACTCATACTTTTTCTTCACAATTTTTGTTACAGAATTTTATTAAAAATTTTATTAACGGTACTTTTTTATTTATTTTTTTCATTTTATTATTTCAAACAAAAATTATTTGTACCAAATGAATCCAAATCAAAATATTAATTAAAATAATGTATAATAATATTAATTAGAATATTTAAATTAATATTTTAAGTTATAATAAAATTAAAACAAATTAAATATTAATGTATAAATTAAAGTAATAGAATATAATATGATTTTTTAAAAGTTAAACCGTAAACAATGAATGAGTTGATTTAGGGTGATGTGACATAGTAGAACTTGAATCACGTTGAGTCCACCCTTGATTAGAAAATGAGTGAATTGCATGTGGCACAGTGGACCTCATCTAAAGAACCCATATTGAATTTACCGTTGGAGATGCTCTAAGTATACAAAAATTTATGGATTTTTTGATTTTGATGACTTTTTTTTTAAAACTTTTCAAATTATGAAAATTTTCCCCCTCCAACAGGTGAATTGAGATCAATAATTAATGAGTTTGTGAAATTGACAACTCTACCTTAAATTATTTATATATTTATATATAATATTTCTATCAAATGAGGGTAACGTTTAATATCCATACAAATTTGAATATTGTACAGGATACGGTCCAGTTTATACTAACAACCAAGTACATGTGAAAACATTTCAGCAAAACATTAAATTTCTATCATTAGCTCATTTAATGTTATTTTAGAAACACATTTTTTTTACAGCATGATAACTTAAAAATTTGAAATTAATTTCTTCTGTATATAGTTATTAACATTGCATTTTTTTTTTTACATTCACAAACAAAATCTTAGAGTATATATCCATCTTATTTGAACTAAGCCTTCACTAAAAGGTAAAATGGGGGTTTTTATTTTAAATAACCCTATTTTCAAAAAAAAATTACTCAAATACTTCTTTTTCAAATTTATTAATCAAAATACTCTGACGACTTCCTAAAGAGTTTTTTTAATAAAAAAGTTTAATTTTTTTTTTAAAAAATTTATTCAAATAACAAAAATAATATAGTTTATAAAAATACATAAATACAAATTTTTAAATTACATAGATTGACTAGAGTTGTCTGTAATATTTTGATAATATTTTCAAGTATGGCCAGTTAAACGATATAGTCCATATTTTATTGGTACTTTTTCTTTAACGTTCATTTCAGTTCTAATACAGATACTATCTGAACGACTTTTTTTAATTACCCGCATTTCAAGATTGTGATACAATGTTTCACTTAACAAAAATAATATAGTTTGTAAAAATGCATAAATACAAATTTTTAAATTACATAGATTGACTAGATCAGTTGTATGTAACATTTAGATAATATTTTCGAGTATGTCCAGTTAACCGACATAGTCCATATTTTCTTGATATTTTTTCTTTAACGTCTATTTTAATTCTAATACAGGTACTTTCTGGACGACTTTTTTTAATTCTCCACATTTCAGGATTATGATACAATGTTTCACCTTCATATGTGGATCAATATCCTTCATTGGGTATAGGTGGAAACTCATATTTATAGATGTTAAGTACATTAACAACCTTGTACACATCAGGTAGAAAACACTAAATAGTTTTGACGAGCGTAAGAAGATGTAGCTATGACATGTAAACAAGGAACATGTATAACTTGAAATTTTCCATAATCACACCATTTTCTTTGAAGGTTGACTTCAAAATGACCAATTGATCGCACCTCTCTTGGGTTTACTATTTTATGCACCATGAAAGAATAACGATTTCAGTCGAATTGCATGATTTTGTGAGTATTAGATTTACCAACTTCATATTTAATTTTGTCTATGCAATCGTCTGTGTATACTCAACCAGAAGCTAATGATGTCTGATGTTGTTGTCATCTTTCTGCATATAAAACTCTCAATCTATAGTATGTTTATTGTACTTAAGTAGTGATTAGGAGATTGCGTATATCCTTGAGCACTGCGTTGATAGACTCGAAAATATTTGTTGTCATGTGTCCCCATCGTCGACCTTAAGAATAAGTCATAGTCCATTATTCTGGGGATATTATTGATCCATCTTAAAGCCTCTGGATTTTGCAATACTGATTTCATTGCGGTAATATTTGAATGATAGCTCATTCAATTTTTTTTAATTATTAAAATTTGTTTTTTTTACTAGACTCAATTTTTAAGATTAGGACATGCCTCCAAAACCTTTAATACACCTTAGATCAAATATATTAATTTTTATATTTCAAATTATAATCCAGATGTCTATTATAAAAAATCAGAGGAAATACTTTATAAAAAAATTACAAAAACAACTACGATAATTATAAAATAAAATAAATTTTCTAACCTAAATTCCAACTAACTTTTAATTATTAAAAATACCAACTAAAATTTCATCTGCTACATCTCTTCAATATATTTTTATAAATTTTTAACTTAAATTTTTTTTTGTATAATAAAATATTATACTTTTATTTATTTATAAAATTTAAAAAAATTTAACTATCTAATGTTTCGGTTCAAAATCCACCGACGACAGACGTTTGGAATTGAAAGAAAAAAAAATTAGTGCTTTGCTATGATTTTCAGGCGGTGCAAATGAGATAATAAGTTTGTTTGGCGGTTTTCCCTTTTACTTTTCAATTTTAACGAAATTATTTATCATTTTTATTTGTATACGTGAGATGCTACAAGTTATAATTTTACATGTTAAAATTTTGGTGAATAAGAAGTTATTTTGTGTCAATGCATAAATTCGTGGAGTTAAGTGTATACTAATGTTGTTTTTGAAAAAATTTCAATGACGTAAAATTGAAAATGAAACAATCGACCATGTTCAATCTCGAAGTTGCTAACAATTGTAACTTTCCTTCATGAGTTATAATCAATTTTGGTGGGACATTAAAAAAAGCAAGATACTTATCGAAGGAATAGAAAGAGAGGATGATGACACTACAACATTTTTGTTTTATAACAACATTTAAAAAATATTGTCAAAACACACAAAAATGTTGACAAAGAGAATAGGATTTATATAATACATGAATCATAAGAATTAGACTTATATAATATAATAAATTTATTGTTCAAATTTTGGTCGAGAGAGATATTTATATTTGATCAAATACTGTTTATATAAAATTATGTCAAAGTGAAATCCATTCATATATTAAGGTAATTTATATTAAATTATTTTTATCAATAACAATTGATTTAAATAAATAAATTAATTTTATTCATAAAAATATATAAATCAATCAATCAAATTTTTTTGCTAGAAAAAAATAGCAAAACCAAGCAGAAGAAGTTAGGGATATTCATATTGTAGTTTGGATTGGTTTTAAGGCAAAAATTTATTATATTCAAATATAAATTTACATCTATTCGGTTTAGATTATAAATTTTAAAAAAATTTGAACCAATTCAATTTTAAAGTGTTTAATTTAGATTGATTTTTAAATATTCAAATTATAATTGTTAAAAATTATTATTATTATTATTATAAAAATATAATAAAATAATAAGTTTGATGTAAAATATAATATATAATATATTCAAATTTATTATCATAAAATGACAATGATTGACTATTTAAAATACGTGAAATAACAATAAAAAAAAATAATTTAAATTAATAAGTATCATTGAAAAGAAAAAAAATTAAAAATCAACAAATAATATACAATACAATATATTATACTAATAAAAAATAAATAAATATTAAGATTTATAATTGTGATTTGGTTCAATTTTAAAAATAAAACTGAAATCTTATCTGATTTATGTAGTATATTTTCGGTTTATACGCTTTCTTAAACCAATTTACAGTTTTTTTTAATCGTTTTTTATGTGATTATCCGTAAAATGAGTTTTCTAAAACATTCACATCAAGAGAAGTCTAAACTATGGTGAAGCTAACAATCTAATTTGTGCATCTGTTGCATAATAAAATCAATAAGACATCATCATCCCGTAAAATATGATATAATCAACATATAGGATTTGTTTGATATGAAAAAAGAGTAAGTACAGAACATGATATACCTATAGATTTTTTTGTATATAATAATTGATGGACAATACAAATAAAATAATATAAAATTTCCTACAATATCCTTTATAATTAATATGTATAAATTAATATTTATGATAACGATTATAAATATTAATAGAAGGGAGAGATGAGATGGAGAAAATATCTAGATAAGAGAGAGAATGAGAAAACAAAGGAGAGAAGAGAAGGAGGAGAGAAATTATAATTCTAGTAGAAAAAAATAGTATTTTAATATTTTAGATAATTTATCTAACAGGCAAAAATTTGTCTCATCGTTGAGTGAGAGAAAAAAAAAATTATCTCATAATTGAGGGAGAGCAACTTTTATTCAATTCCTTATACACCGACTTATCTAATTAATTCCACAACCAATTTTTACATCAATACATGATACGAGATGAGTTGTTGTGTCTTGTTCATCGTCTTTTAGCAAATTAAATGGATTTATAAGATTTTTTGGTGGAGATATTGAAAAGAAATCATACTTTTCAATATTACGTTTTAAAATAATGTTATTAATTTATTCATGTTTTTACCACTACTAGGATGATAATTTATTTTTTAATTATTTTGTGTGGTGTATTTTTCTCAATATAGATAGTAACTATGTGCAAATAGCACAATAAGTTAAACTTATAAGGGTCCTTACTAAGGCACACGTAATAGAGTGACGAGTTGATTTTTATTAGAAGAAAATTGCCAATACATATTGGCTATGTTTCAATGCATAAAAATATAAATATGAAAATACAAATATCTATTTTGGATATCAATGTCAAACTATTTTATATTGTCGATACATATTTGTTAAACTTTATAATAATATTACATTTATAATATAATTTTTAATTTACATATATATAATTGTTTTTCTATTTTCGTACCGAGCTGAGCGTTAACTGTGACAGTTAAAATTAAGGGCAATTTATTGCAAGACAAAACTACATGTATCCTGAATCAAGAAGGTTAGCCAAAATTAAATATTTTGATGGAAATTGGGACTTAAATATTTTTACTACCCTACTTTTTGGGTCGAATTTGTTAATTTTTGTTACAATATTCTGATGGAAATTGGAACTTAAATATTTTATTTTCGAAAAAGTTTTTCTTTTCTTTTTCTTCAGTTTTTGCAAGGTTTTTTATTTTATATATAGTCAATTAAGATAAAATTTATGTACAATTTTTGCAAAAATATTAATCAGAATCTTCTAAGTAGATTAAAATGTAAAAGAGATTTCATTAAAGATAATCAACCAAATTAAAATGAAAAAGATATTCATTCAAAATAAAAAACGATGAAAAAGATGTATAAAAACCCTTCCAAAAATAATTTATAAAAAAATGATACATCAAAAAATGTTTGAGACGTTGTAACAATTTAAGAACTAAACAATTCCATAGAAAATCAACATAAGATTTTGACTTTGTTTTTCTTCTTAAAAATATAATAAATATTATTATAATGAATTTACACTACACTACGCAAAAAATAGAATTTTACATGGCTTTTTTTAACAAATTTACACAGTTTTTTTTTTAAAAAAAAAAACGTTGTAGAATCAAGCGCCGTAAAAGATACAACAACACTTTTTTAAAACCAAAAAGCGCTATAAAACATTTACATATATGCGCGCTTATTATGCACATTTTACAGCGCTTTTTAAATAAGCGCTGTAAAATATACACCCATTATATACATTATAATGCACCTTTTACAACGCTCTTTTCAATAAGCGCGGTAAAAGGTGCATAATAATGCATATAATGGGTGCACCTTTTACAGCGCTTATTTAAAAAGTGTTGTAAAATGTGCACCCAATATATGCATTATAATGCACATTTTACAGCGCTTTTTCATATAAGCACTGTAAAATGTTCACTCATTATATGCATTATAGTGCACATTTTACAGCGCTTTTTCAAATAAGCGCTGTAAAATGTGCAATTTTTTATTTATTTAAAAACGTTGTAAATTAAATTTTTGAAAAGCGCTTTTTGGTTTTTTATGGCATTTTTTTAAAAAGCGTTGTCTTTTAATTTTTTGCCAAAATAATTTTCATCCAGAATCAATTCACACAAGAATAGAACATATTCAAATACATATTCAGAAAAAGTTCACACAATCAGTACACAAAAACAAAACTATATAACTTAACTTTATATATTAATTTACAACAGAACATTAAATATATATATATATATATATAACTTAATTAACTAAATATACATATTTAGATATTGTACAACAACACATATTCATATACATGTTCATATATTGTGCCCTATTCATATACATATAACTAACACAATACACATAATATAACTAACTACCATAGATTCAGATCCCTTGCAGCATGCTATTTCCCAGCAAATTAGATAATCTTCATTTCAAGCACATACTGACACCAGTCTTCCTTTAATTCCATTAGGTCTTCCTCAAAGTATGTTGGACTGGAATTGTCAAAGTAATGTGCAATATAAAAATTGAACATATTAAGTTAGAATCAAATATATAGATAATTTATCTATGAAAATCATATAATGAAAATACAGTACTGTTTTTGGGATAATAGTTTGATTCCTGTCAATAATCTCCTTCATGAATCGCAATACATAGTACCCACATTCGATGTTGTTAGTTTGACGAGGGCACCATAAAATAAAACATATAAGTCAATAAAAGATTTGTGCATTAATCGTAAAGGCATATATTTGTAAATGAAAATTTAAATGCATATATTTCAAACCTTTATTGGAATTCATGTGATGTTATTAGACTTTTGCTTCGACACTGTAGCACCTCTTTGAGCTCGAAAAACTTGTAGAGCACTATCGAATAAATAAATGTGATTATTATAGCATTATCAAGCACATTATTTATATATATATATGTAAGAAATAAATGAATATTACTTACGTGTCGAACAAAGTCTTTATATCGGAGTGATTATTGTAATTACTATGCAAGGGATCCAAATAGTATATAACTTCAGAGGTCGCATTGATTGCAAATAGCACCCAATGTGCCCTACAACAACAAAAATTTGGTTGACAATTTTGTTTACACAACTAATAAATTAAGATCTCATAAATTAAAAAAGATATAAATAAATAATATATAATTACGTACCCTGAATTATATGGTGCAAAGAACAATTTATCCTTCTCTGTATTTCCTAATAACATATCTACAATGTAATTCTTTACATTAACTGGATCGAGTTTACACATCGAAATTTATGCGGAGACAAAAATGAATATCTATTTGACAATTTGCGCGTGCACACAACCTTCTCATACAAAAACCTTCAATGAAAATTTCAAACTAGATTAATTACCAATAAATTTAATTAAAAGTATTTTTTACCTTATGTACAAGTTGGTGACAATAGCATTCATCTCCTTATGGTTGAGAAGTTCGTATATGTGCTCCTTTTCGAGAAATTCTTTATACTCATCTTTGAATATAGCTTTATTCATGGTTATGATGCGTGAATCGTCGTTGCTGCCCATATTCCTTTTTACTTGGAAGTCAAGACACACCCCGTATTTAGCAAGGCATGGCTGACTTATTTTAGGAGCAGTAGCGACCGATTGTCCCCGATCCAGTTTTCTAGCTGCATTTTTGGCAGCTTTATTACCCTCCAGCTTTTGTAGTTTTCCAGCTCTATTACCCTCCAATTTTTGAGGTTTGACGGCTTTATTTTGTTGTGCGGGTGGTTTATTTGATTGAATTTGAAAAAATGCGGTTAAATGTTAGTTTATTGAATTTGAAAAAATGACAAACCTTTTCGGGCGATGTAATTGATTCGTTTCTGGGAATCTTTTTATCATTCCCTTTAGGCTTTTTCAGAATCTAAATATAAATGTGAAATTAAAGTTAGGAGCGGAAAAAAAATCAGCAATTAAATATACATATCAATTAAACATACATTTCAATTAATTAAATATACCTTATCAAGGGCAACAAGATGTGTGAGCCATGCCACGTAACTACCAATTGCTTCGCCCAAAAACATCATATCTCCATCGTTGTCCGGTATCGGCAACGGTGCAGTTGGTTCCAAAGAAATAATTGGTTATACTTTGACATGACCCGCATGGATCAGTGTGTTGTGCAATACTTCTCCTGAAGTATTGTACAATTTTTTTTCCGACCTTCTGAAGAATAGGGGAGGATAAGTACAACACGCATGGAGTGACACCCTAAATCAATGGTTAAAACATAAGTATGGTTAATACATAAGTAAGTAATTAATTACATTGGGATGACTTTTGAGACCGATGTTGATACTCGCGTTTTCACTCTCCATTTGTATTTCACGTTGGAGCTGATTCGGAAGTTGCTTGTCTTTATTCGCCTTCACCAAGAGTGCCACTTGCTCTAATAGGAGTTTGAGCTTCTCTAATACTTCCTCATTGGATGGATTTTGGTGCTTCTCTTGTAAAAAATAGCTTTTAGGAGTTACCCCAAATCATTTCCCCCTCACGCGATCGGAATACTCAAGAACATTAAACACTTTACCCAGAATGTCCCTGCAACTAGATTTTTTGCCCTCTTAATTTTCCGAACTTTATTCGATATTCTCCTAAAATACATGTAGGATTAAAGTGATAAAATACAATATTAAAAAATATTAAAGTGAAAATATACTTACACAAAGTTCTATTACTTTTTGAACATTTTCGTTGTCAACCACTCCATCCTTATTTACACGAGCTTCCTTCCACAAGATATGACGACCCAACGGTTGATCGGATTGGGTGTCTTGTCGCTATTTATTAAGATCATAAACAAAATATTAGTTAGAAACTATAGTTTATAATACAAATTACTTCATTATATAAAAGTGATGTTTAATTACTTACAAGTTTTTGCTCTAGACGTGCATATCCCGTACGTGATTTTTTGTATGGGTGCGTCGAATTTCTTGCCATCTCGCGATTTTCCTTACTTATATTCTATATAAAAAAAAAATAACAATCGTTTAAAAATTTAAAATACGCTATGAATATGAATAATAAAACACAAATGCTAATAAATTAATCAATTACCACAAACGCGGGGTCCGAATATTTTGATACAAATGCACTCCATTCATCATTTGATATATTCTTGGAGAAGTATTTCCTTCTCAATCTTATAGATAGAAATTAGAGAGGTGAGATCTAAAACCCCGGTGTATTTTCCCGGCAACTCTCAAGACGTAACTCTTTCTCCCCTCATCAAGAACAAAAGTAGTCTGCAAGCGAAATAAAGATATAGTTTGAGTAAAGTATTTCAATGAAAAAAATTATAAATGACAAAAGAGTGGATCAAAAAAGTTACTTGTATGTCATTCCACAGTATATCTTTGGCATCCTTCAACGCCTTATCTCTCCAATCATTAACTGTAATGGGGATATTTTGACGAACAACAACGCCAATGTAACTTACAAACATGGAGTTGTTGGGGTCAATTGGTTGACCACTCTCATTCCATTCAACCTAATAAACTCATATAGTAAGTATATGCTTTTAAAAAAAGATAAAAAATAAATAGCAAATAGAGTATAGTATACCTCAAATTTAATGCCATTGCTCCTTGCTTTTATGACCTTTTGGATTATAGTTGCACCACGTTTGACTTCATTTTCGTAAGTCTTAGTGTTGACAACTTCTTCATTTTGACATTCTAAATCTTTGGTGGTATCCATTTATCTACAACAAGTTCAACATGCAGTTTAGTATAACTTCAACAAGCTCAACATGTAGTATTCTAAGTACATATCAGTATCAGTATAACTTAAACAAGCTCAACATGCATTTTAGTGATAACAAAAAATTAATAACATCAATACCTGAATAATGAGGGTTCGAAGAAATATGTAATGCGTATAAATGAGGGTTCGCAGAAATACGATTCGCAGAAATATGGTTCGAAGAAATACATAATGAGGGTTACATATTTCAATAAAAAGATATTGTGTGTAATGGGAGAGATGATCGTGGATGGAATAAGATTCGAAATGAGGGAGATGATCGTGGAAATAAGGTTCGTAATGGAAGAGATGATAGGGTTCGCAAAGGAAGGGAAGAATGATGAAAGTTGAGATGATAGTGAAGTTTACATAATGAAGAGGAAACTGAAGCGGTTTACTGTTATATATAAAACCCTTTTACAACGCTTTTTTTCACCATGTCTTATCCAACATGTATAGCTTTGATCAATTCCATTACATACTAAATGTCTTTCCAATTCATCTTCTCTAACGCGTTTTCCGAAACAACATTTTAAACAAGGACAAATGACTCTATTTGGATCTTTTGCATTCTTCACTGCAAACTCAACAAACTCCTTGACTCCATTTTTATACTCTGTTGACAATCAATTGGCTGACATCCATTTCCGATCCATATTATATGACCTATATAAATGCAGTTACAAAAATAATAAGCTACTGAACAGATTAACAAATTTCAAAAAGAAATCAATATCAACATATCTAATAGCAACATATCTAATAAAAATTTGAAAATAGAAAATATTTCAAAACAGAACAAATCAACAAATTTCAAAAAGAAAAGATTTAATATGTAACAATTTATTAGTTTTCAATTATTAAAAAACTAAAGATTTTTTAACAACAACAAATTAATAAATACCTAAGACAACGTAGATGAGTGCACAGTACGTAGAGGATATGAGGGTTCCCAGAGTAGAGGTGATTATGGTTCATAAATTTGTTTTAATTTATTTAAAAGTAAATGATTTTACAGCGCTTGTAGAATAAGCGCTCTAATAGGTCCTTTAATTATGTAAAAGCGCATGTCTTTTATAGTGCTTGTAACAAAAGCGCTGTAATAGGTAATTTAATTGTTTGAAAGCGCATGTCTTTTACAGCCCTTGTGAAAAAAATATTGTAATGGGTAATTTAATTATTTGAAAGCGCATGTCTTTTACAGCGCTTGTCCTAAAAGCGCTGTAAAACATTATGTGAGGGCGCTTTAGTTTACAACGCTTTTGTATAAACGCTGTAAAAACCTTGTAAACATTATGCGCAAACGCTATATGACCCTACAACAACGCTTTTTTCATAGCACTTGTCATTAAAGCGTTGTTATAGGCTTCGTGTTTTTTTAAAATATATTTACAACAACGTTTGTATTTAATAAGCGCTGTAAAATGAGCGCTATTAAATGACATTTTTCGCGTAATACTAATGCAACTTTGATGTTATATTATTGATTAAAGATCAAATAAGAAATTAAAATACAAAATAAGAAATTAAAATATAGGTATGAAATTAAGGATGAGAATCAATAAATAATTAGTTGTCATATGCTATCTCACTTATTGAATAGAAAAGATATTCATGCTCTATCCATATGCATTTTACAAGTTGTTAAGTATATGCGTGTATTAATAAATTTTCTTTTAAATATAAAACTTATTTATGTATTAAAAATATTATTATTATTTAATTATATACGTAGAATGTGTTTCCCCTCTTTTATCAACATATAATAAGATTAAAAAAAAAAGATTAACACTTAAAAACATTAATATATTACAACAAAAACAAAATGTATTGTAAAATTCCATTATAAAAAATAATAATATATTAATACATAAACAAAATGAACGACAACATACTAATTTTATTAATTTATTAACAAATAATGATATTTGTGAAAACGAGTACTAATACATTCACCTTCATTCCATTAAAGAATGGACAGGTAAATTATCTATTTATTTTGCCCGCATATAATTGTTAAACTATCCACCGGTAGACATCATATATTTTATTCGAAGATATCATGCATATTGATGTTTTTGTCCTCTCTACTTTAAATAATATAAAAATAAAAATAAAAGTCTAAAACTGATTGGATTGGCAAATTGGGGAATGTAGATGTTTTTTTTTTATACAAGGAAATTATAAATAAAAAATACTTAAGAGACGGAATGAAATTAAAAACATTCATCTACAGTCACCATCAAATAGAAATAATATACATTTGGAGAGGAACTAAATATATGAACAATACTAAAATCTTCACTAAAATTAAAATTATTTAAATTATCAACACAACGATTAATCTAAAAATAAACATGATTTACCATACAAGTTAGATTGATTTTAACCAAAAGACTCCAAATTTAAATTACAAAAATAGCGGATATGATGCACTAACTTGCTGGTAACATTTAACACCTACAAACTTTCACCTAAATATTTTTAAATTACTTTCTATTCTAAAATAGATTTTGGCATGTTACTCTAAAATAGATTTTGGCTTGTTGTGAACTATCAAGCCATAACTGGTTGCATTTCATTTTGACAAAAAATAACATGCTGTTCATTAATACAAACTAAAAATACATATATTTAAGAATTAAAGCTACATTAATATATTTTTGTACCAAAAAAAGAAGATTACTTATATAAGTTTATGAATTAAAAAGAAATAAAATTAATTAAAACATAAATTTAAAAATTAGAAATTTGAAAAAATATCTATCCTGTTTAATTTTACATGTGATATTGCTTGTAATAGTTAAAAAAAAACTTGAGACATAAACCAAAATAAAATGGTAGAAAAATAACAAAATCATATTGAAACATAATAGTTGTTCCTAAAAACAACTCTAAAAATATAAATTTACTTATTAAAATTAATAAATATTACAACACATACATAATTAAATAGGATATTCGCTAATGTTTATCAAAATTTTATATTTTAAGATAAACTAATATAGAATCGTAAACTTGTAATGCACTAGTAATATCGAGAGTTTACTACTAATTTTATTAAAGTTTCTTATAGTCATAAAAGTTTCTAAAAAATAAAGTTTATATGTGAGTTGACTCATTTTTATGACATAAAATTGTAGACTTGTAAGAGTTTAACAACCTTGCTAGCAAGTCAAAGTCTTCTAGTCTTATGAGACATAAGAAAGATATAAGTAATCATTAAATAAAATAGGGTTAAATAAACTTTTAATCCACGTAAATATATTATATTTTATTTTTAGTCCATTCAAAAAATTCCTTAAAACAATGGTTTCTTAAATGTTTTAAAAAATCCAAACAATGAGATATCATTCCATACTCTATTTCACCTTATTCCATCAATCCAAACAATACCTTAGGGATGGCAAAATAGTTGAACCTACTAACCCAACTCATTTGGCTCGCCATTTTAAGAGAATTGAGCTAAAGATGTGACCTCACTTATCTAAGTTCGTCAGTCTTGTTTAACCTGCTAAAGAAATGGGGCAAACACAAGGAAGGACAAATTGGCTCTTTCGACCAAATTAAAAACTTACTTTTCTTTACGAATTTAGTTTTTTTTTTTTTTTTTTAACTTACACAACCAAACTCAAAGACTAAAAGTGGTGAGTTTATGTACCTAATCCAATTAAAAATCACCTCCCAAATTAAAAGCTAATAAGGATATGATTTTTTCGAGATTGTTTAATATTGATAAATTTATTTTGAGACATTTTTTATGTTAGTGATAACTTTGTTTTAATATTTAGTTTTGTTGATTGATTATGATTCCATTTATTAAACTAACTAGAATAATAACTAGATCGCTTAAACCCATACTAGAAAAATATTAACTTTCATTTTGCATAGAAAATGAAGTGTTTCTCTTACATTTACCCTTAGAATTCATATTTTCGGATGGAATATTACATGTTTATTAGCTTACAAACGAAAATTGTGACCTGAATTTGAATAACTTTTTTAAGTTCAATATGAGGATGAGCTAAAACTCTAACTCTATTTCTTTGATTTGATTATTTTAATTTTAAATATGTATAGTCAATTTTATAACCGAGTAACAATAATATTTTATCTGATAACATCTTCCCTCATTTATGTCAAATATGATTTTATTTAGACTTTATTAATGTTTGAGAAGCATAAAAAAGAACACAACTCGCTAAAAGATGATAAAAAACAAAATTAAATAAAAATGATAAAAGACAAAATTTAAAAAACGAACAATGAAAATATTAATTAAACCTAAATAAACAAAATAAAAGTAATCATTTTTTAAGTGTCGTGAGCACAATTATTTTTTTTAAAAAAAAACATGCACATAAATTTTTCACACAAAATAAGTGCATAATTGGAGCCTTAAACAAAAATAATGGTATCCTCGACTCTCAAACAAATCATAACAATGTCCTCTAGCACAACAATAAACAACAAACAAAATGAATGTACAATATGCCACGTGGAACCAATCACAACCCAAACAACCTTATCCCACATCACAAATGTAATCAAATGTTACCAATCATCCATTTCAAATCCAATATCCAAAACCAACCACATGTTCAATGCCACATCATAGACACCATATCTAAATCAAATTATTCAAAGTCCACACACACTTTGCCTAAACTCTTAGCAAACATTTAATTCACAAAAGAGACTATAGTGTGTATAGACTTAATTTCATCGAGACTCAACAAAATGGCCTCTACACAATGTTTCTTGCACCACCAATATGCTCTTACAACTCCAACTACTAGAATTTCATCTCAACGACAAATTGTTAGCACCAAACCAAACATTGTTGTTTGCAAGGCACAGAAACATGTTGTGCAAGAAGATGATGATGATGCTGTGAGTTTTGTTTCACGTAGGTTAGCACTTTCTGTTCTCATTGGTGCTGCTGCTGTTACTTCAAAGGCTTCACCTGCTGATGCAGCTTATGGAGAAGCTGGTATTTTTGCAAACGCCTTTTTTTTTTCATGATAATTTTTTATGGGATTTTAGCCGTTGGATGAAGATTTGATGACTCGTATTCTAATTTTATTTAACCTATTTTGAAATATAATTTAGAATATGAGTCGTCTGATCTTTATTCTAACGGTGGAGATCTAAGACTAATCATGCCGTCAAGATTTCAACCGTTGGATGAAAATTAGATGACTAGTATTCTAATTTCATTAAGAAATCAAATGAAACCAAGTGCTTTGGTTTTGATTGAAAAATTTTATTTATAGTAAGGAAAGTGTAAATTTTACTTTTGGTTTTCTTTACAATGCTCATTATGTGCTTGATAGAGTTTAAGATTTAAGAAATTTGAGTAATCATTAAAAAAAAAAAAGCAAGAAATTTGCATAGATCTAAATATTGCGCAAAGAGTAATCAATAACAACAACTACTTGATTACATTCAATTAATTCATTTTGTAAAATTATTATCAGTGTTGACCTGGCTATGTCAGTGTCATGTCCACTGTTTGTGTCAATATCCGTGCTTCATATTCTATGTGAAAAGTTTGAAATGGTTTGAGAATGATAAATTTTTATGTTTGATTATTTTAATTGCAGCAAATGTGTTTGGAAGGCCAAAGACAAACACAGACTTTCTTCCATACAATGGTGATGGATTCAAACTGTTAGTGCCATCAAAGTGGAATCCAAGCAAAGAGAGAGAGTTCCCTGGTCAGGTTCTTAGATATGAGGACAATTTTGATGCTACAAGCAATGTTTCTGTTATGGTCACTGCTACTGATAAGAAGTCCATCACTGACTTTGGTTCACCTGAAGAGTTCCTATCTAAGGTCAAAAAAGAATCCGAACTTTTCGATTCTTTTATACTTATCCTAAAGTTTTTATAAAATCAAAAAATTCATATTTAATTATATATTATTTGCCTCAACATTCACTATACGTTGAGGCAGCTAAAATATTAAGGCAAAATACATCATGCAGTTACAAAAATACACAAGTAGTTGTTATGTTATTGACGGGACAGTATCACACTTTCAATTTGATACATTTTCAACATAAGATAAGTGACCAACCTCGTTCCTGCCACGTCAATAACATAATGGAAACTTGTGTATTTTGTAATAGAATGCGTAAAAAAGGATAGATAAAATTAAATAGAATGCCACTAGTAGAAGTTATTTGTGGGTATCATGCAGAAAAAAGTTAGTTGGGTGATTTTTGTACTACATTGAAAGATTCTTCTACTTGATATATAAGGAAGGAAGGATAACTACATAAACAAATTAATATGCTTTGGTTTTGAGTGAAACTTTCAATACTCAAATGAACAATGTCTTTGAACTTTAAAGGCAATAACAACAGTTCTTGGCTGAAAATTGAAATTCAACATTTGGTTTTTCTCTTTGCAGGTGGACTATTTGCTTGGAAAACAATCCTTCTTTGGCCAAACTGATTCAGAGGTAATTGGTTAATGATTTAAGACTACCATTGTGACAACATGTACTGTCCTGCCAGATTTCCTTATAGAATAATGCCTATTGGTGTGAAAGCAATTTGTAATATACGAAGTATTGACACAACACTGATTTGTAGACACCAATACTAATTTAAGAAAACTTAATGTAACCATATGTGTCAGTGTCATGTCGATGTTGGACACTAATACGTGTCAGACACTAGACACAACTTCAATTTGAAGTGTTAGGACACAGTGCTACATAGTTTGTAACTTTTGCATTTGCAATTCATCCTTCACCAATTAGTACAACTCAACTGTTTGTGAACTTGAATTCCACAGGGTGGTTTTGATACAAATGCTGTAGCTGTGGCAAACATCTTAGAGACTTCAGCACCAGTGATTGGTGGGAAACAGTATTACAACTTGTCAGTTTTGACAAGGACTGCTGATGGAGATGAAGGTGGAAAGCACCAGCTAATTATAGCAACTGTAAATGGTGGCAAACTATACATTTGCAAGGCTCAAGCTGGTGACAAGAGGTGGTTTAAGGGAGCAAGAAAGTTTGTGGAGGACACAGCAAGTTCTTTCAGTGTTGCTTAATTAAGATAATTAAGAACTATGTGAAGGGTTGTTATGTAAATCATTTTCTTAAAAGATTTGTGCATCTCTCTTTGTTGGAGTAAGCACTTGGATTTTCCATTTTGAATGGCTTTTAACCTTCTCTCTAATTAAGAATTTTAAGTTGTTACAAGCCATTGAGAAGCATTATTATAATATAAAAGATAGTAATATATCAGAAAGCCTCTTAAACAAATATAATATAAGTATCTCAAGGGATTAAGGGATTTCATCCAACAAATAAAAGAAGCATTATGATATCTTTAAGAGTTCAAGGTTTGACTAAAAAAATAAAAGAGTTCACGCTTTGTACATAATAAGGTTAAGGTGTTTTATGATCATGTGGGTTGAAAAAGTGTATTTTTTTATTAATGGAAAGAGTGTGTTAGAGATAGAGGTGTTAAATGGGTTAGTCTAACTTCGTTCTGGCCCAATGGGCCGGTTTGCTTGTAATTTGGCTGCACATTCTTAAATTGATTCAATTATTATGGATTATGTGAACTAATAGGTCAATCTAACTCATTTAATATTTTTTTTATGTCACTTTTTTAGCATTAATTATGAATATCAATAAATTTACGTTTTATTTATTTAGTTGAACCAAATTAATAATTTAAAATATAAAGAATTTAATATATATATATATATATATATATATATATATATATATATAAATCTATTATGTAAAGGTTTTCATATCTCTTTTAAATAATATTTTTTTCTTCCAAAAAGCATACAAATTTTTTGGAATTAAGTCGGCCTAAGGCCTCACAGACCAGCTCAATCAAACCCAAATTTTATTAGAGAGTTGTTCAACCCCACTCCCATTTTCCACACTATTACCTAAAGGTCCCCCAATTTTTTCAATGTACTCTTTACCGGATCCAACTTATGAGCATGTAAATTCTCAAATGTGTGAATCTGGTAATTTAAGTTATTAGATTTTGACATCTAGAATGCACCAATACATAAGTCATGTTAACATTATCACCAAACACTTCTTCTAAACTGAACCTCAAATTCTTCATCTATTTTCACGTTTTTGGATTTCAAAAAACCCATTCTTCTATCTATTGGCATCATCAATTCTATTTTTCTTCATTGCAAAAGTAATGTAGCTCTAAAACTATCGCCATTGTCATTTTGATTGTTAAAGTTTTTGGAGTTTTGTACTAAGTTGTATTAGATTATGGGATCTGGTTTTGTGTTTTTTAAAAAACTTCCACTACCGGATTCATGCATCCAGTATTATGTTTTTAAAAAATATAACACGACTGGATTCGCACATCCGATAGGTGTTAATGCAATCCAGAATTGTCTGTTGTCAACATGATTGAATTTTAATTTGTGTTAAATGTTTGTAATTAGTTATGGTTGAGCCTGAAGTTGAATCCAAACATTTGCCAGCATCTAATTTGAAACATGAGTCTGCAATTGAACCAAAACCTGATCCTGCAGCTGAAGAAATACATGACCTTGTTCTGGACTTGAAACCAAACGAAATAGCTGATTTGAAACTGGATATTGCAGAGCAAGTGGTGATTGAAATTGATGTTGGGATAAACTTTATTATTGATAATAAATATAGATGTCAAGATGATTTGATTGCTTGGGTTCGTCGTTAGGCTGATAAATTAGGATTTTAAGTAGTAATTACAAAATTTGATCATGTTTTTTCTATATGAAAACAATTTTTTGAAGTGAGTTGTGAAAGGGGTGGTGTGTATAAAGGAACCAATAAGAATTTAAAACGTGAAGACACAAGATATAATAAATGTAAATGTCCATTCAGGTTTTGTGGTTATTTCTTGACAACCAAAAATGTTGGAATCTTAGTGTTATGCCAGGATCACACAACCTGTAATGATTAAAAAATTAGAAGGTCATTTCATTGTAGGTTGTTTAAACGAGGAAGAGAAGGAACTAGTTGGTGAGATGACGAGGAACATGGTCCCACCAAAAAGTATTCTAATTATTTTAAATGACAGAAGAAATAAAAGTGTGATTACAATGAAACAAGTTTATATTGTGTGCCAAAGATATAAGAAGAATGTAAGGGATCTGAGATTAGAAATGAAACATCTAATTAAATGCTTGGATGATCACAAACATGTATACCAATATAAAATGGTTGATAAGTTTGAAACTAAAATTCAGGATATATTTTGGGCTCGTCTTGAATCAATCAAGTTGTTTGATATGTTTTCGACTGTGTTGCTGATGAATTCAACTTATAAAACAAATTTGTATGAAATGTCTTTGTTTGTGATCATTGATATGACTTCAAGAGCATTGTTCTTAAGAGCACTGATAAATTATTCCTTATTAATAGTTTTTGTTATGATCAAAATTCTTAAGAGCATTGTTCTCAAACCAACATGATATGGTCTTCCTTGTCATGAATAACTTTTAGGATCGTTCTAGCTTGAAAACTTACATATTGGAGCCAAAATCATGTTTTGTTAAAGAATACGACAACTCAAGCTACACAACTGAAAATCGTACGATTCTAAAATGAGTCAACGAATACGTTTTGAAAAGAAAATTATGTTGTTGAATCACCGAAAAAGGCTTTGTAAAACACGAGATATGAGCGCAGGTTACTGATCACAAAAATTAGTAAAATTTGTATATTATGGTTTGATATAAAGGAAATTGGGAATTACAATTCAGGAAAACAATCAAGAACGGAATGACGCCACAATCTAAGGATTAATAAGTTAGAAAAAAATGCCACAAGGATCAAAATCATTGATAAGTTCAAAGTGAATTCTTTCAAGAACTCTAGAGAGCAAAACCTCATAATGGTGGACCGAACACTTGTTCCTACAAGTTCAGTGATGATGATGAATCTTTTATTTGACAAGATTATGTATTAAGCATATAGATAGATGTGATATCAGTTGAAAGTGAGAGAAATTAACATTAAAAAGAGTTTATAAAAACTTCACTTTAAAATCTCTATAAAAAATTATTCTCAAAAGATTAAGTGTTATACACTTAGTTGATATGAAAAAAATATTTTAATTTACGTTGACACAAAAATATTATTGAAAAAATGTGTTAGTTATAAAAACCAGGTGCAAAGACAATAAACATATGTTAGAGAGAGTTGCAGAGTAGATGCACACTTTAATTTATCCTACTTCACTATAAATATGATAGCTACGTTCAATCTGTTATTTACTTGAATGATTTTTTTTGTCAGTATAAGCCCTAGTGCCAATTTATTTTATATAAATTATTATTCGTATCATGAATTTAAATTATATATCTAATTTTGGTTATATGTACAAGACATTATTTATTATGTTAACTGTATAATATAATAAAATTCTTAGAATAGATAGTTTATTTAGTAGAATATTAAGTGTAGCATGATTGTGAAATCATATTGTACATTAGAACACTATTAGTAAAATATTTTTAGTCAAAGTATTTTTGTTAATTAGGACAAAAATAATAAATTGAGACTATTATGTGAGTAGACTGATAACCACATCTCACGAGTCATAAATATGAGATATCAAGTCGTTACATAAGTATAAATATTAGGAGTAATAATTATACTGGTTTTACCCGGAATGAGAATGCTATATAATTGTTGTGTAAATGTCATTAGCGATTCTCATGCAATCATACTGAGTAGTCATTTGACTTGAAGTCACTACAATCCCAATGTGGGAAATTGTAGGTTTTACAATCATAAATGTGGTTATTGGATATGTAATAAACTATGTGGAGGGGTGTAGACCACTCGATATAGTGAAACCATGAAAATGCATTGCCATGATAGAATGAATCAATATGTGATATTGAGTCCATTGATTTAATGCACCTACTTTGGGAGAGACAAATAAAGAATTGAACATTGCAAAGATGACACACATTATGACTTGCGTTCAATTAGACATTTGAACAAAGAGACAATTACTGCACAATAAATAGTGGTCGAGGTAAGTATTAAATTGTATCACTGATTTTCTCATGATTTGAGTGGCAATGTTTTATTGTTATATGCAAATCATTGTTTACAATATTTTATATTATATAAATTATATATAGCATTTAATATTATTACCATTTCAGAGAAAACATATAAATGTCACACGCATAATACTGACAGTAGAACAAATGATTTCACTAAATAAGATTTAATTTGATTAGATGTTAATCGTATTAAATATAATTTAATACAACAATATATTTAGAATTTATTTAATTGAATATTATTTGATTAAATAAATTATGATTGATAATTAATTTAGTTAAATATGATTTATTTTAATTAATAATTTGTATTTAATTGAAAGTGTGGCATCTATCTCACTACCTTAGAAATATTTATAGGATTTAAGTATTAATTAGAATTTCTAGAATTTTAGTAATTATTAATGTTGCATTTTTAGTAATATTAATTTAGGATCAAGTAAAATAGGAAAATAATAGTATGAACAAGTCCAAGTAGCAAAGAGATGACATGTGACCTATATTTTTCTCTCATTCTCTTTCACTCACGGGCACTAGCTCATATTCCACCTTCATTTCCTTCATTTTCAGATACACGCTTCCATAAAATAACTCTTAAAAAAGACCAACACTGTTAGTGTTCACCTTCTCTTTCAAATCCTCCATTTTTCCTTCTCTTCCAAATCTTCCAAGATTAAAGATTCACTAAAGTCTCTCAAATTTGCCCAACAACCTTGCATGTTGGATTCAACCTCTTCAAATTCGAGAATCAAGTAAGATCATTGAAGTAGAAAAGGAACAAACCAACAAAAAGGGGACTTTGAGCTGAAATAGAGAACATAACTTGAAGAGGAAACCAAGACTGTTGGGACAACTCCTTCTTCAATTAATGAAAATTCTGAAAGTTGTGAGTTCTTTTACATTAAGTGTTTAGCATGAGGGTTATGAGAGTTTATTCACTGAAATCCTTTACTTGTTGTCATAAATTTGGGGATTTTACGGGTTAGAAGAACTTAGATGTGTGAGAAAAATGTAATTTTTAGCATATAGGTGTTTTGAATTTGCTCCCAAATGATTTTAAATTTCGATGCACGTTGTTGGTTTGTTTGTTGCTTGATTGTTGTGTTTATAATTTAGAAAACCTCATATTTTTTAGAAAAAGAAATGTAATTCAAAGTACGAATCTTGCTATTGAAGGTAAATGTGTACGCCTTGGATGTTTGTCCACCCTTGCCTCTACAATTTTGCCTTTAGGTGTCATTTTTATAACTTGGACTTTTGTCTTTGGTAAAATATTCCTATTTTTGTATGATGTGTTGCTTCTTTTCTACCTCTGAATTGTCGTCCTAATATTCTAAGTGTTTTGCCTCTAATGGTTGTATCTCTTTTTGCCTTTAATTTGTCATTCTAAAACCCTATGTGCTTTGCCTTTAATGGTTGTTTCTCTTTCTACCTCTAATTTATGTTCTTTAAATTCTCGGTATTTTTCCTCTGGTGAAATACTTCTAAACACAACCTCTTCTTATCATGTTGACCTCTTGAATATTTTCTTCTTTTAACTAGATAATAGTCACATGAGAGTGAACAAATAATGGTTCTTTAAAGAGTTCACATATACTTTAGTGTCTTCTATAAGAGGCATGCTTCTATTTAGCTTAACTAGAGGCAAACTTATATCCTTCTATACTAGAGACAAGCTTCTCATAATTAGATCAAGAATATATATCAAATACAAAGTAATGATTTCTTTTCATCTTTTCTTGTTTTGAAGTCATTATTCTTCATTATTTATCAACTTATTCTCAATGGATAAAATCATCTATATGCTAAAAAATATAAATTTTTATTTACTTGAGTAAGCTCATGACATTTCATTCAAAATAATATACATAATACATTAGGTATGTAATTGAAGTTATTGCGAGAAGCATAGGAGGTAGACGCTCTAGCCAAAGCATGGAAAACTACCATTTGCTGAGTACCTAGCAAAAACAATTTGATAATTGTTGTACAAGTGAAGTAAATGTTTATATTTATTAACCATAGAACCATATTATGTGTAATTTGATTTAACTTTGAGCACATCATCCACAACTTTCTTGTAGTCTATCTTACAAACAACATGTGGTAATCCATAAGATGTTATCCACTTGATCGCTTGAAACAGTCCCTAAGCTTCCACCTCTTGTGCAATCATTTTCCATGGGTGCCACTCTATTTGAGCACCCAACACTCTTCCCCATTCGTTACGTAAACAAAAACCCATTTCGATGTGACCTATGTAACACCCCAATTTTCCATTATCTTATTTTAAATAGTATAATGATACGATATTTTTTTTTTTATATGAGTGTTAATATGTGCTCTAACCTCTTTATGTGTGTCTGTGTATTTGCTTTAGTAATCGATTTAAATTATTAATATTAACCATATTTAAATTAAAAAATAAATAAATAGATATGTATATAGATATAAATAAAATAATATCAGGAGTTAGCTCTAATAATAATAATAATAATAATAATAATAATAATAATAATAATAATAATAATAATAATAATAATAATAATAATAATAATAATAATAATAATAATAATAATAATAATAATTGTTATAACAACCTAAGCTATTATTATGTAGTATATATATATATATATGGCCATCCAATTCCCAACCGTAGTATATGGGAGCCTCATTCTTTCACCAAATTAGGATTTATAATAATAATAATTGTTATAACAACCTAAGCTACTATTATGTAGTACATATATATATAGCCATCCAACCCAGCATACGGGAGCCGCCTTCTAAAAATTAGGATTTGCAACTTCAGCCTTCTAACTTCAGTAATTAGGATTGCAACTTCAGCCTTCTAACTTCAGCCTTGTAAGTTGCAGGTGATGACTAGTACCATCGGAGAGGCGGAAGCCATCATGTCTTGGAGACCTTTATTATTATGCATTGTGTTGATGTTATTTTCAGTATTTTTATTTTGGGAATTCCCGCTCTGATAGTGACACCGGGTTGGGTTGGGACTATATTTGCACTGAATTTAAAACATAAGTATGTCTACTTCAAAAAGGATTCTATTGTTTGATATTATGATTTCGATGTCATTATGTTTGATGTAAATTTTGGATTTATGGGACATGTTGATGATTATGTGATATTCTTTATCTTAATAAAAAAAAAATATTTGGGGTTTAGGGTGTCACATTAGTGGTATCAGAGCCAGGTCTGTCCAATCAGACCGTAAATGTGTTATGTGTTCGCTATGTTTCCTTGTGTACTCTGTTATGTGTTTTGTGGTTATGGTCATTGTTGTGTTAATGTTGTAGAACTAAGTTAGCTTCTCACTTTCCTGAATGTCTCCTATATTCAATTGGCTTATCTAATTGATGTAGGTAGTGATGGCTAGTGGAAGGAATGATGTTGCGATTGCTGAGGCTCTAGAGTCCATGGCAGGAGTTACAGTGCAGGCTCTCCAAGATTTGACTGAATCTCAAGCTATTGCACAAGCCTCTGCTCAAGCTGTTGCTCAAGCTACTAGTTACAATGGTGGCCAAGGAAATGTGCAAATAAATGAATTCATGGTGATGGATCAATTCCACAAGGCTAACCCTCCATCTTTTGAAGGTCACTATAATCCTGATGGAGCTCAAAAGTGGTTGCAAGAAGTTGAGAAAATTTTCAGAGGAGTGGCATGTCCCGAAGGTCAGAAAGTGCATCTTGGTACCTTTATGTTGACGGAGGAAGCTGAACATTGGTGGGATAATGCACGCCAACGTTTAGATAATGCAGGGACTGCAATTACTTGGGATATATTCAAGAACATGTTTCTAATTAAGTATTTGCCTAAAGATATCCGTAATAGAAAAGAGATGGAATTTGATAAATTGGAACAGGGAAATATGTCGGTAGCGGAGTATGCTGCTAAGTTTGAGGAATTATGGCTCTATGAGGTTGTGTGTGGATTATCGCCAACTTAATAAAGTGACAATCAAGAAAAAGTATCATCTACCCAAGATAGATGACCTTATGGACGAATTGAGATGATCTTGTATGTTTAGTAAGATCGACTTGAGATCAAGTTATCATCAGATCCGAGTGAAGTCTTTTGATATCCCTAAAATCGCCTTTAGAACCCGTTATGGCCATTATGAGTATTTGGTTATGCCTTTTGGTGTGACTAATGCACCAGCAGTGTTTATAGATTACATGAACCGGATCTTTCATCCTTACCTAGACTCATTTGTGGTTGTGTTTATAGATGACATCTTAGTGTACTCTAAGACTAAGGAAGAGCATGGCGAACATTTAAGGATAGTTTTGCAAACCCTTAAGTAGAAACACCAATTATTTGCCAAGTTGTCTAAGTGTGAATTTTGGTTAGAAGAAGTGAGTTTCCTAGAACATGTAATCTCAAGAGGTGGAATAGCTGTTGATCCTGCCAAGGTGGAGAGTGTATTAGAATGGAAAGCAGCTAAGTCAGTAACTGAGATTAGAAGTTTCCTAGGATTGGCAGGTTATTACCGTAGGTTCATAGAAGGATTCTCCAAGTTGGCCTTACCTTTAACTAAGTTGACCCAAAAAGGGGAATTGTTCGTGTGGGATACTCATTGTGAGAATAGTTTCCAAGAGCTTAAGAAACGATTGACCTCTTCACCGATCTTAGTACTACCTAACGTAAATGAACCCTTTGTAGTATATTGTGTTGCGTGTGGTTCCGGATTAGGTGGAGTACTTATGCAGGATGGGAAGGTGATAGCGTATGCTTCTAGGCAACTGAAGATTCATGAGAAGAACTACCCTACCCATGACCTAGAACTAGCAGCAGTTGTCTTTGTGCTTAAGATGTGGAGACATTATTTATATGGATCTAGATTTGAGGTTTTTAGTGACCATAAGAGCCTTAAGTATCTTTTTAATTAGAAGGAGTTGAACATGAGACAACGTAGGTGGATGGAATTTCTTAAAGATTTTGATTTTGAGCTTAATCATCACCCTGGAAAAGCCAATGTAGTGGCTGATGCCTTGAGTAGGAAGACTTTGAGTGTGTCTGCCTTATTGGTTAAGCATAGTGAATTGTTGGAACAGTTTAGAGACCTTAGTTTAGTTTGTGAAGTAACACCAGAAAGTATTAAATTGGGAATGTTGACGGTAACTAGTGGACTATTGGAAGAGATTGAAAAGAATCAAAAGTTGGATTTATACCTTTTAGATAAGTTACAATGGATTGACCAAGGGAGAGAACCAGACTTTAAAATAGGTGTGGATGGAATTCTGAGATTTAAGGAGAGAATTTGTGTTCCTGATGTAGAGGAGTTAAGAAAGATGATCTCAGAGGAAGGACATAGGAGTTGTCTAAGTGTTCACCCTGGAGCCACAAAGATGTATAAGGACCTAAAGAAGATATTTTGGTGGCCTAAAATGAAAAAAGAATGTTGTTGAGTTTGTGTATGCTTGTTTGATCTATCAAAAATCTAAGGTAGAACACCAAAAACCTTCAGGCTTGATGCAACCTTTGAGTATTCCCGAATGGAAGTGGGATAACATCTCTATGGACTTTGTTGTAGGCTTACCTCGAACTCCAAAAAGGTACGATAGTATTTGGGTTATTGTGGATAGACTGACTAAATCTGCTCACTTTATTCCAATAAACATAACTTATTCTATGGAAAGGTTAGCTGAAATATACATAAAGGAAATTGTGAAGTTGCATGGAATCCCATCAAGTATAGTCTCAGACAGAGACCCTAGGTTTACCTCTAAGTTTTGGCAAGGTTTACAAAGTGCTTTAGGTACGAGCCTTAGGATGAGTTCAGCCTACCACCCACAAACAGATGGTCAGACTGAGCGAACTAATCAATCCCTAGAAGACTTGTTGAGAGCTTGTGTGTTGGAACAAAATGGAAGTTTGGATAACTTTTTGCCACTTATAGAGTTTACCTATAACAATAGTTTCCACTCTAGCATTGGAATGGCCCCTTTTGAGGCGTTGTATGGGAGAAGATGTAGGACCCCTCTGTGTTGGTTTGAGACGGGTGATAACCTTGTGTTAGGACCTGAGATTGTTCAACAAACTACAGATAAAGTAAAAATGATTCAAGAAAAGATCAGAGCATCTCAAAGTAGGCAAAAGAGTTACCATGATAAAAGAAAGAAAAACCTCGAATTTTAAGAAGGTGATCATGTATTTCTGAGAGTTACTCCAACAACTGGGGTTGGTCGGACATTAATAATGCGAAAGCTTACACCTCGTTTTATAGGACCGTACCAAATTCTTAAACGTGTCGGTAACGTAGCATATCAGATCTCGTTGCCTCCGTCTCTTTCTAATCTTCATAGTGTCTTTCATGTGTCTCAACTTCGCAAGTACATTTTCGATCCCTCACACGTGATTGAGTCAGACAAGGTCCAAATAAAAGGGAATCTAACTTTTGAAACCTTACCGGTACGGATTGAGGACCAAAACACCAAAGAATTAAGGGTAAGACGATTTTATTGGTTAAGGTTGTCTGGGGAGGTGCTACTGGTGAAAGTGCTACGTGGGAGGTCGAAAGTCAGATGCGTGATTCTTATCCAGAACTGTTTCCGTGTGGTAAATTTCGAGGACCAAATTTTCTTCAACTGGGGGAGAAATGTAACACCCCAATTTCCCATTATCTTATTTTAAATAGTATAATGATACAATATTTTTTTTTTTTATATGAGTGTTAATATGTGCTCTAACTTCTTTAGGTGTGTCTGTGTATTTGCTTTAGTAATCGATTTAAATTATTAATATTAACCATATTTAAATTACAAAAAAAATAATTAAAATAAAATAAATAGATATGGATATAGATATAAATAAAATAATATCAGGAGTTAGCTATAATAATAATAATAATAATAATAATTGTTATAACAACCTAAGTTATTATTATGTAGTATATATATATATATATATGGCCATCCAATTCCCGGCCGTAGCATACGGGAGCCTCATTCTTTCACCAAATTAGGATTTATAATAATAATAATAATTGTTATAACAACCTAAGCTACTATTATGTAGTACATATATATATATAGCAATCCAACCCAGCAGCCGCCTTCTAAAAATTAGGATTTGCAACTTCAACCTTCTAACTTCAGCAATTAGGATTGCAACTTTAGCCTTCTAACTTCAGCAAATTTGAAAATCCAATTTCATTTCAAATCTAAATTCCAATTCCAATTCCTTCCAGCCGTAAACCAATTTCATCAAATTGGGATTTTGCAAATTCAATCCCAAATCACAATTCTAATTCCAATTTCAAGCTCCAATTGCAATTCCGATTTCCAATTTCAACTCCAATCACAATTCTAATTTCAAATCACAATCCCAATTTCAATACCAAATCGTATAAGGTATGTTTCACCAATTCCTTCAATTAGCTTTAATAATGATACATATTTTGTTAGTACAATAGGATAAATAATTCATATATATATAGATGAAAGTTAAGAAATTGAAAACCACAAACCCAAAATAAATTTGTATAACCATGATTTGAGTCTTTACTTTGGAATTTTAGAAGCCTTGCCTTTGTTTCTGTCAACAAAAGGATTATCCTATATAAGAATTGTTGTTATACAAATTCCAGAAAATAAGTTAGTAACTAAACCATTAGATGCAAATTAATTCTTTCACTTAAATGGGTTAATCTATTTGATTATGTTATAAAAATTAAGTATAGTCAATAATAAGTAATAATTAATTATTATTTGCGTCCATGTGATATATATATAAATCAAAACTAAATATATATATATATATATATATATATATTATATAAACATAATATTAAGTTCTTGCTATCATACTTTGTTAAATAAAATTTGATTATACTAATATGAGTGTTTAAAGATATTGACTATATTTTGAATTATATTACAATGCATTAATGTATTATTAGATGAAGTATCAATGTATTATTGATAAATTAATTAATTACCTATCGGAGTAAGTAACTAATTTGTAATTGGTTGTTGTGTTGATTTATTCTCACTCGTAGACTGTTAGAGACGGTGGTTGGTGAAGACGTGACACACTAAATCAGCGGATTGGCTTCGTTGGGAAAAATCTTTAGCTAAGGTAAGGGGTGAGATGAGGTTCGATTTTATGAGTATAAAATAACGTGAGATGAACGGGAATATTGAAATTCCCAGATGTTCATTCGGGGCTTACTACGTACAGTTGAGCCCTATTGAGTAATAATAATTAATTAATAAAATGTGAATGATAATAGTGAGGATTAAAATATAATTTAGCAACCAATAGAATTACCGTGAAATTATTTATATCAAGATTGTATGCAGTCTGATTTTTTGAATATTATGTTGATTGTTACTATGTGAATGATGTGTATTGGAGTATTCTTGCTACTTGAATGAAATTGTGATATCACTTGAATATGCTACTGTTTGACCTTTTATTGGTGATTGTCTATTGTGAGTAGTGTAAACCAAATATTGTGATTTTATGGTGATTAACTGATGAAGATATATAATGATGAATATTGTGAAGTCAAATTAAAACTTATTGAGTTGTGATGATCAAGTAAGTCTGAGATATGTGTTGTAGATTTTGGAGTTAGGATTATTTTGTCATCATATAGGGAGGGTCTGACAAACCTAGTGATTCGGGGAAGTACAACTGAATGAGCCTGATCGTGGAGGGCTACAGTCGAACTATAAAGTAAGACTGATAGACCTTGGGGGTACACCTAGTGGGGAATCCCTAAGTGGATTTGTGTGTTATTCCCTAAGGCCGGGAGCTACCGTGCAACACAAGAGTACCCCGACCGTTGCGTATATGTGTCTCGGGTTGAGTTGAGGGGATCTTTGAGGACTTGGCCATTCATGATTTGTCCGTTCACTCTTATAGTGGCATAGTATCAGGCCTCCTAACCAAGTACTTCAGAGTAGAATGGTACCAAATGATGAAGTGTAGAATATAGGACATGCATAGCATTTCATCCTAATGATTATCTTATTGTGAATGAATTTGATAAACCGTTGATATTATACACTTGACTGTTTTTGAGGTTGTGATAATTTGATTGCTTGCGTGTTATCCTCGTGCATTTTATACTGTTACATGATTTCAATACTCACCCGCTCGTTGTTTGTGTTCAGCGTTTGCGATGGATGCAGACGAGTTGTAAGTTGCAGGTGATGACTAGTACCATCGGAGAGGCGGAAGCCATCATGTCTTGGAGACCTTTATTATTATGCATTGTGTTGATGTTATTTTGAGTATTTTTATTTTGGGAATTCCTGCTCTGATAGTGACACTGGGTTGGGACTATATTTGCACTGAATTTAAAACATAAGTATGTGTACTTCAAAAAGGATTCTATTGTTTGATATTATGATTTCGATGTCATTATATTTGATGGAAATTTTGGATTTATGGGACATGTTGATGATTATGTGATATTCTTTATCTTAATAAAAAAAAAAAATTATTTGGGGTTTAGGGTGTCACAACCTATATCTTTGAATAGTGTTGCATCAATGTTGCATTTAACCGTACTTATTAGGGGAGACTGCCAAGACATGTGACCTTCTTGCTAATGAGAAGCCATTTGTGGGACTTGTTGCTAGCACTGGTTTGGTAATGAAGCAAGTGTCTGGTTCACTTACTGGTGCACAACTAGTTGCACTGGCTAATGTGTTACATGTTGTCGGAGGTAGAGCGCGAGTTTGTCATAACACTAAGTTGTTGTCCAAATAGCTAGCAATCCTTTTGCGCGATGACGTACGTGATTGATCATGTCCCTAATGTTATCCCAAATGATCAAGTTACGTTTCTTCCAAGTTACATTCAACATCTTTACTCTGGAGTCTTGATCTAGTAGGGTGACAAGTCCTTCCTAGTCACTACATAAAGTTCTTTATCACGGTAGGACTTTCATACTCCATAATTTGTTCCAATCACCAACCACTTTTAATTCCTCCTTATCGATTAAAGTATCAACACAAAGCTTATAGGTACTCTGACTTGTATAGTCACCATTAGAGCTGAAATGCCAAATAATTTCTCCATTAGTGTATATAAGGTGAAAGTGGAACAATTGGGAAGTTTTGTGATGAGAGATGATATATATCACTTGACCACTACACGCAATTGCATATTTATGTATATATTGGTATGGGGATCTTGCCCCTACCAAAGAAAAATATCACATACAAATGGCTAATAATATTTATTGTACCCCAATAAAAAATAGTTTTTACCTCTCAACAAAATAATTTTTTTGAAAAAATAAATGTTGAAAATTTATAAGAGACTGATACAAATTTTTATTATATATCCTTCTAATTAGTTGATAGTAAGTTTTATCATATATAAATTGGTAGCAATTTGTGTCATATATCCTTATAATTTTGTCAAGCCTTTATAAAAACACTTAGATTGATACAAAATATATCATATCTTAAAATGAGAAGACTTTCCTACATATTATAAACTATGTTGGAGTGCTTTAGTGTCATAAAATTTTATTTTGTAGAAACTTAAAATATTGTTTCTTTCATAGATATAATGTAGATTATTTTCTTGTCCCTTCGATCTCATAGTGATCCTAATAGCATTGTCCATTCGGTTTTAGAGTGGTCTTAGAACCATAGTCCTTTTGGTTTGCGAGTGGTCTTAACACTATATTTGCAAATGTAATTCTAGAACGAACCTTACAATGCAGTGCCACCAAACATCTTAAAGAGCATGACCTAATACACGACTCATCCCAATAATCTATTTGATGACAACGATGCTTTTCAGAACAATTTCATATAAAAAGCAACAATTTTTGTTTCAAGAGGATGAAACATTGTTAGTTGAGTAGGAAATGATTCTTTTAAAAAAACTATTTTTTTAGGTGTTGCATTGACATGGCTTGTTGATAGGACTTCATTCACTTAAGTAGATGGCAATCAATCTTGAAATGACCAAATAGTGATTCTTTGAACAGTCCAAATGCACTTCCATGTTTTCCATTAAAGGCAAACATCTTTAAGTTATCAAATGTTAGACGACCTTATTCTTTAGTTGATGGAAAACGCATTTTAGTAGAGGCAAAATTAACTTTTCTTTCCATTCTTGAAGTCATGGATCAACTTTATTTCTTGCGTTCTTCAATAATGATTATAATCACATATACACTCAAATAAATTTATCAAATAACCTACGATAAATTGTTTTCATAGAATGCGTGAGTTATCATCAAAATTATTTACGGACGTCTCTCTTTAATGCTTTTTACTGAAAAAATAATATTGTTACCCAAACATAATCCATAAACAATACAAAACAAGACCCCAATGACCCTAATCTTATAATCCTTAGAAAAGATTGCAAATGACAAACTTCGTTTGCTTAAAATCAATTAACTAGAAATCAAATTTGTTTTGAAGTGTTAGAACTTTGTCTATGATATTTAAATTCAATCTTATAACTTTTAAGAGGCAGAATTTAAGTTTCTATAAAATCATCTAAAAAATGATCATTAGTGTTACTTTAACAAAAAAAAATTTCTTCTCTTTGACTACCTTTTTAATAAGCATTAAGTTTAGTCGATATAGACAAAATAGATGATTTTTTATGATACAAAGAAAAAGAAAATATAATGAAGCTTTTTTTTATCAAATAAAGTACAATGTAGTTTGGAAAGGAGGCTTTGCCATCTATTGTGAGTTTACCCTCAGTCGAGTGATTACTCTCATTATGTGTGGAGAATTGTGTGTAGAGAATAATAGGTTTAAAAAAAAATGCTAAGAATATATTCCTTTGGTTAGTAATTATAAGTTCTTTTTTCACATTTTTTTGTCCTTTAATATAAGAAGATCAAATTTGCTTCCCACACCCCTAAAATTTTTTTGAAACCCATAATACCAAAAATGCCCTTCCCTCTTTTTTCAATTAAAACACTTTTTATCAACCTTCTTCAACCTTCATCAATTTTCTTCAACCTTCATCAACCATCTTCAACCTTCATCTTCTCACTAACTACCAACTTCAACCTTCATCATTTTGATGCATTTCATGTTCAATATAGTTCAATCACTTTGAACATCTTCATCATCATCTTCATCATCATCATCATCATTAACGTGAATCTAAACAAGCAGGTAAGGAGTTCTGCACTGTATTTTTTTTCTAGATCTGGGTATCGTACGTGAACTCATTTCACGTACCTTCACGTGAACTGAGTTCACGTAGCTCACAAGATGAAATTTTTTTACAATTTACGTGAATTAGGTTCACGTAGGCATACGTGAACTAGGATTGCGTATGGTTATGGAGGCTGGTTGATTTTATAGAATACGTGAACTGAATTCACGTAGCACACAAGTGAACTGAATTCACGTAAACATACGTGAACTCAGTTCACGTAGCCAATGAAAATGTTGCCAAATTGTACATACGTGAACTCAGTTCACGTAGCCAAGGGAAATTTTGCCAAATTGTTCATACGTGAACTCAGTTCACGTAGCCAAGGGAAATTTTGCCAAATAGTTCACGTAGGGGACTGAATTTGAGTTCACGTGAGTGATACGTGAACTGAGTTCACGTAGGCTGCTTGAAGTTCACGTAGGCTATTTTCAACATGCAATTTTTCATTTTTTTTATTGTGTTTAACAATAGTTATATTATATTAATGTAATTTATTGGATGCAGTTAAATGGATGAAGGGTGAGACAACAGTGATGAAATGTATGAAGGTTTGGAAGGTTTGGAACATGATGTGTTTGAAGAAATGTATGATTTTGAAGAAATGTGTGATAATGTGGAACCTAATTTTGACCCTATGAATGACGGAGTTGAACCTGTTATGATTGATTTGACTGATGTGTTTACAACCAGCGTGATGTTTGATACACGAGATGAATTATTTAAATGGGCTAGAAAGGTTGGAAGGGAAAATGGAATTGTTGTTGTGATTTTTAGATCTGAAAATGCGACCGCACGACCAAGAACAAAGACGAAATTAATTCTTGGTTGTGAAAGAAGTGGTAAATATAGACCATGGAAGAATCCAAATATTACGAAGAGTACTTGGACTAGAAAATGTGATTGTCCATTTAGATTGAGAGGAATACGATCAAGTGTTGGTGATGGATGGTATTTGCATGTCATATGTGGTCTCCATAACCAAGAGTTGGCTAAAAAACTGACCGGTCACTCTTTCTTAGGCCGATTGTCTCAAGATGAGAAAAATGTACTTGGTGATATGACAAAGAACTTTGTAAAACCAAAAAACATTTTAATCACATTGAGGGATCACAATGTTGAAAGTTTGACGACAATAAAACAAGTTTACAATGCACGTCAAGCATATCGTTCATCACTTAGAGGTAATAGAACAGAAATGCAACATCTTTTGACATTGATGGAACGCGACAAATACGTGTATCGATATAGGAAAGTAGAAGGTTCAAATGAGTTAAGGGACATCTTTTGGGCCCATCCAGACTCTATCACTCTTGTAAATAATTTTCACATTATATTGATTATGGATAGCACTTACAAGACTTGTAGATATCGAATGCCATTACTTGAGATTATCGGTGTTACATCTACTGAAATGACATTTTGTGTGGGATTTGCATATCTACAATCTAAGCGTGTTGATAGCTTCATATGGGCACTACAAATGGTGAAAGAACAGATTACAAGTGGTGAAGTTGAAGTAATTGTTACTGATAGAGACCTTGCTTTGATGAACGCGGTTGAAAATGTTTTTCCAAAAGCAGTGAATTTATTATGCTTGTTTCATATATGCAAGAACGTGAAAGCCAAGTGCAAGACGACCGTGTTTCCAAAAAAGAAGCAAGTGCAAATAATGGAGGCATGGGAGGCTCTTATTTACAGTTATGATGAGACTCAGTATTACACGAAGTTGGCTATATTTGAAGGAATTTGTAGTAGTTGTTCTATTTTTTATGATTATGTACACGAGCAGTGGTTAATTCCTCACAAGGAAAGGTTTGTTGAGGCGTGGACAAATAGAGTTATGCATTTTGGGAACACCACAACACAAAGGGTTGAGTCGGCGCATTGGAGTTTGAAAAGGATATTACAAGATAGTATTGGTGATCTATGCAGTGTTTGGGAAACCATCAATAGTATGATTGCATTACAACACAATGAAATAATTGCATCATTTGAAAAGAGCATAATTCAAAAGGTGCATCGATATAGTAACAGATTATACGCGAATTTGCGTGATGTTGTGTCAAAAAATGCAATTGATCACATTGCGGTAGAGTATGACCGCGTCAAGTATGTAGGTATTGATCAGACTGAGTGTCGTTGCACAATTAGGACAACTCATGGTCTACCTTGTGCATGTGAAATAGCCATGTATAGTATGATCCCACGTTCCATTCCATTGATTGCTATTCATGTTTGGTGGAGTAAACTAACTTTTCATGTTGATGCATTGAGTAAACCTTCAGAGTTATCTGTGAAACATGAAATAGATGTCATAGTGAAAAAGTTTGAAGATCTTGATGTACCTGGCAAAATTTCACTTAAAGGTAAATTACGAGAGATCGCGTTTCCATCGAAAACGTCGATGTTTCCACCGGTTTCCAAGGTTAAAACAAAAGGTGCACCAAAAAAAGTAAAAAGTAAGGTATCAAATAGAGATAAATCAACGAAGCATGATCCATCTTGGTGGGAGTATGTGGATGCAAGTATTCGATGTAGTGGCACAAATGCATGTAGCACTATTGATACCAGAAAATTACAAAACGTGGCACCTCGACCATCAGTCGAAAAGGTCACACCTCGACCATCAGTCCAAAAGGTCACACCTCGACCATCAGTCCAAAAGCTCACACCTCGACCATCAGTTAGTAAAGTTCAACAACCAAGAGTTCTCGTCTTCAAAGATTGGTTGCCAGTTGAAATGCATAATTTCATAGATGATATTATTGATGTCGGTGATGATGGTAATTGTGGATATCGTGCTGTCGCAGCTTTACTTGGAATGGGTGAGAACTATTGGGCATTCATCCGTCAACAGTGTATCAATGAGCTTCAAGAGTTCATGTCTCATTATGAGATACTATTTGGTGGAGAAAATTATGTTCGACAACTTATATACAATGTGTATGTTGAGCAAGTTGCAACGAAGGATAAATGGATGACATTTCCAGAAATGGGATATGTGATTGCTTTAGTTGACGTACGTGAACTCCAAGCCTTCCCTTCCTACGTGAATTCAGTTCACATACGTGAACTCCAGGCCTTCCCTTCCTACGTGAATTCAGTTCACGTACGTGAACTCCAGGCCCTTCCTACGTGAATTCAGTTCACGTACGTGAACTCCATTTTCATAATTCCTGCCTACGTGAACTCAGTTCACGTCCACGTACGTGAATTGAGTTCATGTAAAGCTTCTCAGTTCACGTACACCTTCAACCTTTAGAACACGTGAACTGAAAATCCTTAAACCCATAAAACCCAGAAAACAATCTTCAACCCAGAATGTTTAAAAGATGAAGAATGCCTAACCCATTAAACCCAGAAAACAAAAAACAATCATCCCCCATTAAACCCACAAAACAGAATTTCTTGAAGAAGGTTAACCCAAAAACCAAAAACAACAATGCAATGCCTTACTCGAATGTGTTGATGGTTGAAGATGATGTTGAATGTCTTGAAGATGTGTTGATGGTTGAAGGTTAGGTTTAGTGAAGATGAAGAAGGTTAGGGGAAGATGAATAGTGGTTTGAATAAAGAGTGAAGGGGGGTATTTTTGGTATTTAGGGTTTGAAAAAAATTTTAGGGGTGTGGGAAGAAATATGAGGGGTGTGGGAAGCAAATTTGTAAGAAGATTTTTAAAATTCTACATTCTTTCATGATTTCTTTATAAAAATGTCCATCATTAATTTACTACTAAAAAATATAAATTATTTTTCTTTTTTTTATGATATTTCTTTTGAGGAACTTCCTTACAATATTGATTAATTGTAAGAGTAATAATAGAAAAATAACACACTTTTTTGGATTAAAGTTTATGCGGCCTCTTTTATCGAATGAATTTCTGCATTGATGTTTTTACAATTTTCTAATCTCATTCATCCTCAAAATCATAAAAAGTAACACATTTTTTTTTGAATAAATTTATTATTAAAACTATTTTTTTAATGAAAAAGTTCATTATACATCGATAATATAAACCAATTTCATCTTTGTAATTTTCAACGATCAGGACTCAAGTTAATTGTCAATATAAAAATTATTTACATAGACAATTTATCATTAAACTCTTTTTTAATTGTAGTAAATTTTATTAGATGGTCTTATAAAAAAACATAAAACTTCTTATAACCATTTAAAAAAAGAAACCAAAATAAAAAATAAAAAAGATAAAAAAAACTAAAGTAAAATTTAGGCCATGGCAATAGCAAACAGGTGAGGTGGGGTGGTGTGGTGAGAGGAAGAGATAGAGAAGAAAGAAAAGGAAAAGAAAAAGAAAAAGAAAAATTAGAAAAAGAAAAGAGAAATTGAGTAGAATAATTGATGAAAATTTTCTCTACATATATAAAACACATAACCACACCATCCAATCCATTTCTTCTTCTGCTTCGGTAACTGCAAAGAGAAATTCGGTTAGAGACCACAGAAAATAAACAAACACAACGACGAATCGGCGGTGCTTCACCGGCGATCGCCCGCCGAACTTCAGATCGTTTCTCTTGCTTCTCTGGTAAGTTACCATTTCATGGATCTGCGGTTTCCGATTGTTCTGATTCTTGTTTGTTTCCTTAGAAAGTTAATTTTTCTTGTCTTATCAATTGCCGAGTTAGCTTAAGATTCCGATTCTTGCGAAGTTTTATAGGTATCGTGTCTTTATTTCGGATTGTTGTTGTTCACTGGTTCAATTTGATGAATTTGATTTTCAGGTTATTGTAGTTTCAAAATGCTTTATTGAGTTATATATAGTATTTGATTATTTATTATTGCTGTTTCTGTGATGCTTTTTGTGTGCAGAATTGGCTATTTTTGGAAGCATTTTGTTGTTGTATTCTTACTGTGCACTGTGTTTTATTGCTCACTGCTGGAAAAATATTATATATGGGCTTTTCATGGGAGGCGTGGAAGATGAAGAACCAGCTTTAAAACGAATGAGATTGTCATCTTACAGCAGTTCATCTTCTGTGGAGTGCATTGTAGGCTCTTCAAGTGACTTGATGGCTCGACCCCTATCAGCTGAAGGGGACGACGAAGTTATTGGTTCGATAGGGATCATAAAAAGAAGGGAGTTTGTAAGGATAATCACAAAGGCGTTGTATTCTCTTGGTTACAAAAAGAGCGGGGAACACTTAGAGGAAGAGTCGGGCATACCTTTGCAGTCGTCTGTGGTAAATGTGTTTATGCAGAAGATACTTGACGGCGATTGGGATGGAAGCTTAGCCACATTGAATAAAATTGGTCTACACAATGAAGGTATTGTCAGGGCCGCCTCATTTTTAATATTGGAGCAGAAATTTTTTGAGCTTCTTGATGGGGATAAGGTCATGGATGCATTGAAGACATTGAGGACTGAGATTACACAACATTGTGTTGATAGTACTAGAATTCGTGAACTTACTTCTTGCATAGTATCTCCTTGTGGCCTAAATGGCTTATCAAGACGAGAGTTAGTAAGGGTGAGGACTCGGCTGAAACTACTGGAGGAACTACAGAAATTGATTCCCCCAACTGTAATGGTACCTGAAAAGAGATTGGAACGACTAGTTGAACTAGCTCTCATCTTTCAACAAGAGGCTTGCATGTTTCACAACTCATTGGATAAGGAGATGTCAGTATATTCTGATCATCACTGTGGAAAAACTCAGATACCTTCTAGAACATTACAGGTTAGAAAATGACATGTCGAATACGTGTTGAGGTTTATATGGGAATCTTTATAATTTACCTTTCTACTTCATTCTAATTGTCTGAAAATTTTCATTGTTGACTTGTTAGTTGATAATGGCAAAATATGCTTTGTTTTTTTGTTTGCTTTTTGCAAGCTAGAACTCTCTGATAGCTTTTTTTGTTCCTTTACTTCTTTTCTCCAATATGATGCGAGTTGTTATTGTATGATGAGAGGCTACTATATGGTCAGGTTGAATGCCTGTTTATCCTTCCATGTATTAGAGTCAGGGACATGTATTGAATAATGACCAAATTATTCTGTTATTTTCTGATTAGCTGACACAGTCAGCATTGTGTTGGGCCAATGTTATCATATAGCCACTATAGCGCTATAACATAGCAGAATTTGAACAAATCACCGTTGATCCACGATATGCTATTTAGTGCAAACTATTGTCAGATAGCCGCTATTGTGGCGCTATAGCATAGTGGGAATTTGAACAAACTGCCATTTTCCACGATACGCAATTGACAACACTGTGTTGGGCAAAGTATTGATGTAACCATCAATTGTCTAATGAAATAAGAAGCCAAAACTTTTGCGCCTTATATTGCAGTTTAATTTCAGTTTACTTTCCATTTCTACTGTTGTTGTTACCTTGTTAAATTTGATAGTTGTACTAAATTATCAATTGATGTTTTGAAGTAATAGATTTTGTAAATATTTTATGGAGTATCTTGCAAACACCTGTAAATTTATGAAAGACAAAAATTACTTATCTCTTGTGTAGTTGTCTATCTCCTCCTTTGAAGCCTCTTCTAGCTGTGGATCTATTGTTTCAGTTCTCAATCTTATCCTCGGCTATTCCATTCCCGTTTCCATTTGTGCTTGTTGACTTCAATATATGTATGCTATTGCTTAATTGAATCCCTGTTCATTGTCTGTTGCAATCATTCACGTTAATTGGAATTTTGCAATTGCGTTTATTCTTTATGACCTGATGTCTTTCAAATGCTAATTTCAAACCCAATGAAGAGAAAAGATGACTAAATAGAACATTTAAGCTATTTTTGCCATTTCCTTCATTTTAGTTATTTGTTTGTTTTTTGATTTAATCCTTTTGATATTAGAAGTAGATAAGTTAAGTATGTTTCAGCAAAGGCGTGTTAGTGGTTTTTTATGGTTATCTGATTTGAAGGTAAAGTCGGTGGAAGTACTCGATGATTTTGTTAGGTGAAGGTCTTGAACGGTTTTAATATCTAACCCATGCTATGAAAAGATGCCTTAGTGGATAGCTTATATTGTACTTTTAATATTTGGCAAGGTTAAACTGGTAGCTTATAGTGGATAGCTTATATTGTATAAGTTCATATGATCAAAGTAGAGTGCTTGATAACAGATTTCTTCGACAAACTTTTTTAACGTTTTTTCTCTGATTATAGCATTTCATTGAGATGTCACTTCATGTAATGTTTGAGCTTATAGTTTATAACGTATCATATTTTGACTCTCATTATCTTAATTGAAAGTTTTTAAATATTAATTAAAAGTATCTTTTTGTCACTTTATATTTACGAATTAGTTCAACAGCAAATATTACCAAACACTTGAAATTGAACCAATTAACTTATCAACTATCACCTAGCTTATTTGGTATCCACCATACACTCATTCGCTATTCGTTCATCTACCATCAGCTACTTTTTACCAACCAATGCCTAAACCCACCAAATGGGATGGATAAGGAAGTTAGATGGGAAGGTCTGATGTGGCAGTTAGTCAGAAGAGGCACCATTTGCAGCAGACATAGGCCTAGAGTTCACTTTCTGTGAATAATTTCAAATTTGCTTTACCTTATAATATAATGTTGTGCATATATCTCATCATCCTATGACATTGTGACCTTTATTTTCTAGCATAATGTTTTTAGTTTTGACTCATGATTCACAGTTCTTCTTCCTGTCTATAAATCTAATCATTTACAATCCTCCAACTACATATTTTTTCTCTCTAAAGTTATGGTGTAAATGTAATTTGAAAATAAGGCTTTGCAATTTGGGATGGGATGTTCATCATTATGATTTATTGTTTGAGTCATAAAACATCTTGTGTTCCTTCTATGAGATATGAGGCTTGGGTATTTGGTCTTTTAGAGTTGGGTTGTTTGAGCATTTTTTGCATAAAGCTTAGTATTTTTCTTCAGAATTTTGGTCTAGTCATTGTAATAATCAGTAGTAGATGAATTGATCCTTGAGACCTTGACCCCATCGAGTCGTAAAAAGCTTTTGTTAGACTGAAATACATCATTAAGACTTACATGTTTTTAATATTATTCTTGGATCATCCTTTTGTTATATAAATCTCATGTTCTTTGTTTTGGCTAAACAAGAATTACCAAGCCTTTCTCTATTCGGAGCAACATGCCAACATTTACATGGATCAAGCAGTTCCATGATTTTTTATTGTATGGTATAGTAATTTTAAAGATAAACTATTTACCTATAAATTTCTCTTAATGGTTTGACGTATGGTTTTTCATAGTTTCCCTGTCTCTTACTATTCAACTATTCTCCATCTGGTCATCCCTCTTCACCATGTTGAAACCTTTGACGGGACGGCTGTGATGGGAGCTGCATCAACTTTGTTTCTAATAATAATTGAATTTTTAATCTTATCTTCTCTGGTGCAACCAGTAATGCATCATGACATTCAGACCATGAAGCATTGCAGATCTTAGAGTTGTGCTGTAAAATTTTCCTTTAAATTCTCTCTGTACTTCTCTATCGAGATCATTATAATGTATGTTTATCTATTGTTAGATTTGCACATCGTATGTATTTAATGTATGTTTTGATCTCTATTAATCATGGAACATTAAACATTACAGATGACTATCTGAAACTGTATTGAACTGTTAAACATATACTTTATATCAGTTGTACAAAGATACTGTCTAACCTGCATTGTAGTATCTGTATAATCCCTATTTTGTGGCTTTTGTGGTCTTTTGTTTTTCACTTTTGATCTTTCAAGATTTTATTTGCTGCAAAATCTTTTGAATAATGAATAGACAATAGAAACCTTTTTTTTAACCATGATTGTCCTGTGTTTCTTTATATAGCATGAGCAGTATCTATGTTCTGATGCTATTTTCTTATCCTTCAAATATCTGACAGATTTTAGAAGCACATGATGATGAAGTTTGGTTTGTACAATTTTCACATGATGGGAAATATTTAGCCTCAGCATCAAATGATCGAACAGCAATCATTTGGGAGGTATTATCTGTTGATGAAAATATGCTTCTGTTCTGTTTTAAATATCAGATCCTTTATGCAGAGGCCAATTGTAACTTGTTATTCACGTCATATAACCAAATTGCACTCTTTCTTTAATAGTTACAAAGGATATCTGCATCTGTTGGCAATAGCATAATCCGTGATCCAACACTGTCCAATTCTATGTTACCTTTTCTTTACTTTTGTGTAGTTCATGTTTTATTGAAAAGTAATAAAACAGCATAACCCTCTTTATGATGTGTCAAAAGGTGATAAATCATCTTTCAAATAAGATGCCAGTTTGGGCTGTTAAATTAAGTGTAATCTATTGGTATAGTGAAAGCCAGAGCATGGAGAAGATTGACCGAATGTTGACTTACTAATTTCAATCCAAGAGGAGAAAAAGACAAGGAAAAACATGTATTTTTTTTGTTATGAAACAGTGATCACTGGTATTAGTTTTGTTGAACCAGGTGTGGGAAATGGTGACCAGATGTTGCCCTCTGCCCTGTCTATCTGTCTCTCCTTTTCCCTTCCTTTGTATTCTCGTTTTTGAGCATTCATTAATATTATCCTCCATGCTTCGACCATTGTGCACTAGGAACCACGGACATTCCTATCAGGTTGCCATACCGGTTTCGACGTGGCTTCAATTCTAGTATGCAACCAATCTGGCCTGTTATGAAATCAGACCGTGACTGGCCTTTTTTTCTGTGTTTTCCATCATCCACCTAGCTGACATGGGTAAAAAAGTTAAAAGATAAAGCTGTTGGTTTATTTAAGTATGTCACAACCCTTTCATATTTTTACTCCTAAGCTCTGGAGTCTCACTTACAAAGTTGAGCATTTACTTTTTGAAGTTTATTGAGCTGTTGCCCTCAATTTGGAAATCCTCCTTGTCCAATGCTGTTGTCCCATAATTTATGCTTCTCTAAATGTTATTTCATTTTCTTATTCACTTACAGTAAGGTAACTTTCAAAATTCGTTCAAATCTTGCTCTTGCTGTGCTAAATAAACTTTTAAAAGTACCTCTTTTGGAATCTTGTTTCAGATCCTTGTCCCTCATACCACTTACTCTTTTGCATGCAAGTCAGCAAAGCATTATAAAATTAAGAGCATACTAGCTGAATTGGCAGAGAAAGTTGAAAGATTTTTTATTTGCCTTTATACTATGATTTTGGGTTTTCATAAACAGGATACATCATTATGATTATAGTTTTTTATAATTATTAATTTTATGTTTTATTATACAATGCATCATAGCCTTGTCTATGTCAATCATGTCCCTGTTGCATCTTATTTGTGTTTCCCACTTTATATAAATCGAATTCATACAATTGAGGTGAAATAAAACTGTGTTAATCATCCTGGTGTTTATAACATGTAAATCATCAATAACAATAGAAGATAATCAACACAGCTTTAAATTATTTATTTGACACCAAACTCTGAAGCAGAAGCTATCAAGCTTTCAACTTGTCACAAACAAATCTTTCCTAACTGTAGCCAACACAGCTAAATCTTAGCCAAGCAAACCCCAAGAACCCAGCAATAACAGTAGGACGGAGACAATAGATCAAATACAAGTCTGACGGAAACAAATCAACATAGGATGAGTTGTGGTCAATTCACAGTCAAGCAACCTCTCAGGGAGGTACAACGGAGGGAAATAGTGAAAGAACAACTGAGCTCTCTGCCCAAGTGTCAGCCAGAAAAGGTGGATTAGGGCAATTGACCAGTAAATGTTTATCTGAATAAAGAAAGAAAAAGATCACTGCTTATGGTGTTTGATGCATATCTTTTGTATCTTTCTCCTTAAATATTTGTCAACATTCAAACAGACGTAGAATATCACTTATGCTATAATATTGGGCTTCACATTTTTTGTTTTTTCCCGTTCCTTTTATAGGTTGACACAAATGGTGGACTGTCTATCAAGCATAAACTATGTGGGCACCAGAAACCTGTTTCATCTGCTTCCTGGAGTCCTAATGGCCAAGAGCTCCTCACATGTGGAGTGGAGGAAGCGGTTAGGCGTTGGGATGTCTCTACGGGTAAATGCCTGCAAGTTTATGAAAAGGATGGTCCTGGCCTGATCTCCTGTGCATGGTTGCCTTGTGGAAATTATATACTTTCTGGCATCAATGACAAGAGCATTTGCATGTGGGAATTAGATGGAAAAGAAGTGGAGTCTTGGAAAGAGGAAAAAACCCTCAAGATTTCTGATTTGGAAATAACAGGCGACGGAGAATATATTATCAGTATTTGTAAAGAAAATGTAATACTGATCTTCAACAAAGAAACGAACGATGAGAGATTTATTGAAGAGGATGAGATTATAACTTCCTTCTCTTTGTCAAAGGATAGCAGATTCTTGTTGATTAATCTTTTGAACCAAGAAATACATCTTTGGAATATAGGTGATCTTCAGCTTGTTCGCAAGTATAAAAGTCATAAACGTGCCCGGTTTGTTATAAGATCTTGCTTTGGTGGGTTTAAACAATCTTTTATTGCTAGTGGAAGTGAGGATTCACAGGTATTAATCTAATTGGTAGTCTAATTGGCAGTCTATAATAACATTGTTTTTATTTTTGCTTTTAGGGGTGCCTTTTGTTAAAGTTGATTGATGAGTGAATTTTGGTCCATAAATTGTAGGGTCTTGCTAGAGTAGTCTCTGAAATGAAGAAATTGACAAAAATGTATTGTTAGTTGGTGTTTTAGTTTACACATTGGAGTAGTATTTTGAGTTTTATCTATTTCGACATTTATAGGAAGCTTTTTAGGGTTAGTTTGATTTTAAATAAACTATAGGGACTAATTGGAAATATTTACCAACATAAGGTAGTATCGAGAGGCTAAAATGACCAACAATTTATAATTTCAGAGACGTTTTGTCAATTTCACAAGCCAAGTTAGAGATTTATTCTTTGATTGATTTTCTCTTTTCATCATAATTTCTATAAATTCTTTTGCCTAGCCATTTTGAGTTTATTGGATTTCCATGTTTATTAGGTTTACATATGGCACAGAAACTCAGAAGACCTAGTAGATGTATTGCCTGGTCATTCTGGAGCTGTTAACTGTGTGAGCTGGAATCCAGCTAATCCCCACATGTTGGCCTCAGCCAGTGATGACCGCACAATTCGGATATGGGGCTTAAAGTGTCTGAATATCAAGTACCCAAATGCATACAGCAATGGCAACCATCACTCCAATGGTGGGGAACTTAGATGAAGGCCAACTATTTCAATTGCATTTTCTTTTTTTACCATTGCAATTGTGTAAATAAATACCTTTACTATGCTTACAAGTAGAAATTCATACCAAACGCCCATCTGACTTTTCAGCAATCTCAAAATAAACTTCATGTTTCATTTTAGTGTTTGTTTGTCTTTATTTCCCTTGAATTTTGATTAATTGACTCACAAGTGATCAAAGGATTTGCAAGAACCGATAACAAAAGTTAGTGAAGCAATGTTTTGGAAAGCATGTGTTTCCATGTGCTAGTATGAAGGTATGTCTGTTGAGTGTTAGGATACCCCGCACAATTGGGGTAATGCAGATGTTCAAACAAGCATGCATTTATTTGAGATTGCTATAATGTCGTTGGACCTTGTGATGTGCTTCAATCTTATTTGGAGCCAAATTAGTTTGAGAACTCAAATCTTATGCATTGAGAGTGCATTTTCTATTAGGACCTGTTTCATTCAACATAAGGGAGAAATATATATATATATATATATATATTTGGTTTAAACGAGGAGAAGGGAGGATAAATATTTTATTATGTTTGGTTTGAGGGGAGATATACATTTTAAATCATTTATAAATTATTTTGGTCTTCTCCCTTTTAAATTTCTCAAAAATAGATAACAAAAATATATTTCGAAGATTTTTGTTCTCTAACATCCTCTATTCTTTTTTTAAAAATTGAACCAAATAAATATTATTTAAAACGTTTGTTCTAATCCCTCTTTCAAATCTCTTCAAACAAACGGATCCTTAACCTCTATCACTTTCAAAAACTAGTAGTCCTATCATAGTTTAAAATAAATTAACGCATGCACACCTCAGTTTGCTCCTTTGCAAATGTGAGTCACTTATGTTTTTCAATTAGGAAGACCTATCACAGCTCAAATATCCTTGAAATATTGTTGTAATAAATTATGTGAACAACCCAATTTTGGGTCCATTATAAAAAAAAAAAGTAATTTTAACATTATATTTCTAAATATAATTTTTTAGCGAACTTACTAAAAAATAGTTGAAATTATTTCGAACTCATTTGTTACTGATTAAAAAAATAATTTTGATTTTCAATAACTTACATATTAATTATTAGATATTTTAACATGATAAAATTTATATTTTTTTTAAAAAAATATCTTTCAATAATAGTTTATCATTTTTAACCATTTTTTAAAATTTCACTGTTCAAAAAAAATTATAGCAAATAGATAAAATACTTAAAGATGATATCTTATGATAAACTATTTAAAACGATTTTTCATTTGAAATTTTATTTTTAAAATTTATCTTTTAAAAAATTATAACAAAACCATAGAATACTATAAAAATCAGTTTTTTTAAAAAAAAAAAAATACTATAACAATGACCCTTTATTGGTTACTATCACTTTAGAATCCATTTTGAAAGTGATCAATTTTATTGGAGTAAATGGTCATCCACCCCTTCATGTTTGTCTATCCGCTCTCAATATAGTATCAAAAATTCTCAAGATCCGATAAAAATGAGTAAACATAAGAGTAATATGAACATCTGCTTTATATCAATTACAAACTAATTTAGCTATAAGCGAATAACCTAGAGCCCAACCCACACTATGTAATACACTTTAAGATATAATTGAAAAGATAGCATTAGTAGATTTGCCTTTGAACATTGTGGTTATGCTTTTAAGTGTTATGATTTTCTTATATATACGGAGATAATGTATTTATCTCTTCGAAATATTTTTAAGCTCTATTTACACTCTCTCTACTTAGCCGGATAAATAGGTGGCTGCAACTATAGCAGTTAAAAAACCCTAACTACAAGATACTTTTAATTTTTTGTTCTCTTATTAGATTCTTTAATAAAATAATTTTTTTTAAATTTCGGTTTATTATTTTATAGGGTTTAAGGGAGGGGGTTCTAGTAGCCTATAGGCCCTTAATATTTTGTTAATTTTCAGAACTTTTTCTTGAAAAAAAATTTATTCAAAAACAAATGAAATTTTTTTATCGAAAAAAATAGGAATTTTTTATCCAAAAAAAAAAAAATCAGAAATTTTTTATCGGATATTTTTTATTGAAAAAAACTCAGAAAGTTTTATAGAAAAAAATCGAAAAGTAATCTAAAAATTTTATAGAAAAAAATCAAAAAAAATTTATCGGTGAAAAAATTGAAAAACTTTATTTCTAAAAAAAAAATCAATTTTTTTTAAAAAAAAGTGGGCCTATAGGCCTCCTAAGCCCACAAAATTATATAGAGTTTTTAGTTTATGGGCCTTGTTTTTGGGGACCTTTTAAATTATTAATTTTTTTGACCCCTCCAAAATGTGGGCTAGAGCCAATAATTAGGGGGTTTGTTAAATTGACAGCTCTAGCTGCAAGAGCTGCAACCCCTCTCCAAAATCAAAATACTATTGTTATTCCTCTTTTCTCCTATTAACATACTATATTATTATAATATTATATATGAACTATTATACTACTATATTATTTCGCCTGATCTTTTTAAAAGATAATTTAATTTTTATATAATAATAAAATTTGATATATTTAATATGCAATATAAAATATTAATCTTTATTGAATAAATTATAATTTAAATTGTCTCTTATAAAAAAAAAGATGAGGTAGTATATAATTATAGAATATAAATATGTATATGCATTATAATATTTATTTGATTTTTTGTCCAAAAAAAAGTTATGATAATTTGATTTTATAGGATATTAATTATAAAAACAATCTCAGACTCTCCATTTCATTAGATCTTTAGATCTACTCATCTATTTAGTTTTTAAAATGTATTTATATCTCTGTACTTATAAAAAAAATGTATAATATTCTTTTTCCGTCACACTTACAACATTATCGGTTAGTTATAAAAAATACATTAGAATACACACTCCGATCTTTATAAATTAAAGTGAAAATTTTAATTGTCATATAATAAATAACAAAAATATATGTAATTGTGACAAAAAAAAATTTGATGTTGTTTTTTTTTTTTTAATGAGTATAGGGGTGAGTGTTTGTTAAAACTAGAGAAAATGTAAGTGTATGAAAATTCAAAAAAAGTCAATGCAATTTCTCCTTTATATATATTTATGTCTTGCAAAATGTTTTAAGTGTTTGATTAATCTCGTTTAATATACATTTTAGATATCTATTTGTCAAAATCAAACTTAGTATTCAGAAGTTTACGATACTCAAATATATTGTCCAAGAACCATTTGCGCTGGACTCAAGTGGTATGGTATCTTAAGTACTCACGTAAGATTTGTATCACAATCTTCTTAGTGATTGTAGTGGCACCTACTACTCACTTATCATCTATTCCATTTGTTTCTTTTGATTTTCCCACCTTTAATTCATCTATCCTTTCTTGTTTTGAATTCTTTTTTATACTTTGCTTGATTGAATTGGATGCTTGTTGGACTGATTCTAGGAAATGTGCATGATTTAAGGCATAACATATTGCATAGTCTCAAACACAAATATAAGTTATTTAGACATTTAGACACACTCGTAAATAAAAAATATAGGGATGAAAGAGTAAATTTTTATTATTATTAAAAAAAAAATTAAATAATGTATATTGTGTATGTGTCTAAATCATTTTGATTCGTGGTTGTGACCACACAATAATTATTCCTAAAATATTAAAGATCAATTTTTTTTATAAACTCATTCTCAATGTTATCTTTTTAAATGTGCATGATTTGGAGCATAACATTTGGTATCCTAGGAAATTGCAATTTTTTCATTCAAGCTTAAAGAAGATGAATTTTCTTAAAAACTCATATTCAAGACTTGCTTCAAATCGGGCCTGAGCTTAACGATTGCACGATCTTGTATTATTTGGAGTTTTGCTCTTTAATCATCCATTGTTCATATGTTCGATCATATTTTTTTTCAAATTTGGATTAATCTTTTTCACCTTCATTTTATCTCCATTTTTAGAGTTAATTAAATCTCAATTTTGGTTAGGGATGACAACATAATTCGCATTAGCGGATTCTCATCCAAATCTGTTTCATTTGAATGGAGAAAATCTGCTTTGATTGAATGTGGGTCCAGATTTTTCTTGAAATTAAATTTCGGGAGTAAGGACGGGTTTGGGGTGGTACATCTACCTCACACCTGCACCGGAACCCGCCACGCAAGTAATATTATAGTAATTTTTAAATTTTCTATATATATATATATTGAATATATTGAATATTTTTTTAAATATTAAAAATTATATCTTATCTCTATAGAAAATAATTTTTTAATTTTATTATTGTCTAATAATAATTATTTTATTATATTAATTATAATATATATAATTTTTAAATTTATAATTTTATATATAATAGGTTCGGATGTAGGCGGGGAAATTCAAACTCAGTTGTTGGCGGGGATGAGAGCCTAAATTTCACACCCGCTATGAAACGGATACAAGTGTGGTTTTTTCCCGATTAATCGAATGCGAAAGTGAAGGAGGCAAAATCTGCTTCTGACCCGCCCTGTCGCTATACCTAATTTTGATATTTGATTTATTTTTTTATATAATATATGTACACTTTTAGGCCTTTATTTTTTTTTTCTCCCGATTTGATCATTTATTTTAATTTTAAGTGACAATTTGATCTTTTATGTTTTAAAATGTCAACACTGTTATCCTTATTTTTTTTGCAAAGTTTCAAAAAATTCATCAAAATTTTCAAACAAAACCCATAAAATTAATTATCATCCTCAATATAATGCAATTTCATCAAATTCATAACTTAAATCTTTAAATAAACTCATATTTTCATCTCTAACAACATCAAATAAAGAATAACAAATATGAGTTTATTTGAAGATTTGAGCTACAAATTTGATAAAGTTTATTTTATATTAAATAATATAATTAAATTTATGAGTTTTGTTTGAAAATTTTGATGAATTTTTGAATTTTTGTAAAAAAAAAAAGGATAACATTGTTAACATTTTAAAACATAAAAGATTAAATTATCACTTAAAATTAAAATACAGGACTATATCAGGAAAAAAAAAGATAAATGACTAAAACATTAACTGAAATTAAGTTAAGGGACTATAGGTGGTATTTAACATACACTTTTTTATGTGTTTTTTTAGTCAAATTTGAGCCAGACTTAATGAGAAAATGGCCCCAAATACTATATAATAAAAGCACAAGAGCATATTATGGTCTTAAAATTTTAGGTGATGCTGACCTATTGAGAAAGTGGCCCCAAATACTATTTTTTTTTTCTTATGAAACATTGAAAAAGACACTCAAGACAACACTGCGTTGGCACATCACCAATAATAATTTAGAAGATGAAAGTAATTGAATGAACCTGTATATGATATCGTGCCAGTGTCGAATATCAACATATGTCAGACACCAGACACGCTTTCAGACACACTTTCAATCTAAACTTTTAAGGGTCTCATCAATGAGGCCAATAGTTTTAGACTATTTAAATAATTAAATGCATGTACTGTCATTATTATTGAAATATTATATGATATCAGATCTCCTGATTTTGGGGATCTTATTTCCACATAAATCCAATTTGCCATCATGGCAGCTTCTTTTTCTTTTATTCTCCATTGCGGAGAGTTGATCCTTTACTGAAAGTTTTGTAGTTTATTCCGTTCACAATATTGTTTATCCAACATTGTTATTGGTATTGTTCTATGTGGAATATTGTATGTGCGACACTTTTCATGATTGAGACACTATTAATCTATTTGTAAGTTTACCATGAATCATAATTAAGTAGTAATATTTTTTAATTCTTATTGTACTTTTCATGCTCTTGCAACGGGGAAGATCAAGATGATTGCAGTTGTGAAGGAATAAGAAGGGTTGTACAATTTGTCTAATAAACGAACTGATAAGAATGTGTTGTCTTTGGCGCTCTAGTCTCAATCAAACTCTCATGCCTCACAAGTTATAGGAAAATGCTCTAGTCTCAATCAAGCTCTAGTCTCAATCAAAGTCTCAATCTTTGGCGCTCTAGTCTCAATCAAAGTCTCAATCAAACTCTCAAAGCCACTCTAGGAAAATGACTCTTGTTTAAAAGAGGTGGAAGCCTAATTATGGAGGTATATATCGATGTTGATTATGTAGGTTCAATAAGTGACTATTGTACTTTCTTGTGTGGGAACATTGTTATTTGAAGGAGTAAAAAACAAAGTGTAGTGGCTCGATCAAGCGCCAAGTCAGAGTTATGGCACAAGAAATTTGTGAGTTATGGTGGTTGGAAATTGTGCTAGAATATATGAAAATAAAGTGTGAAGACTATGAAGTTATTTTGTGACAATAAATCGAAAATCAGTATTTGCTCATAATCTGTTCAACATGACAAAACAAAACATATTGAAATAGTTAGCCATTTCATCAAAGCAATGTTGAATAGTAGCTTAACAACTACAACCCTACATTGCTTCTGGATATCAGTTGAAAAATATATCTTAATAAAAGAATTACCAAATCAGTTTAAGGGAGTGTATTATATATATATATATATTAACCCACCAATGAGGTTAATAGATTTAGACTATTTAAATGAACTAAACATGTACTATCATTAACTATTGAAATATTATTCGGATATATTTTCTACAAAGCGTTCAACTTGACACTAAATAATTAATAGTAGTTGTCAGAAATGGATAAATAAAGCTAAGAGTTGCAATTAGCAACTTAATCGATTTCACAAGACACCCCAAACAGTATGCATCCTTTAATGTCAAGCCTCCACCCACACATTACAAGCAGCAGAAAGAATCAAAGCTTTAACACATTGCTCAACTAAATACTTTGGTCCAATCATAAGCTGTTAAAATAGGCCGGATCAAAGGAGTCGGACCGTTTGTTTTACATATTAATATAGCTCGAGCTTTAGAAAATAGACTAAAAAATAATAAACTTTTTTCACCCAGACTATTCCGCCCACATTTAAAATGGGTTTGGGTCGGGCAGGTCCAACGGGTTACGGCCTGACCCACTACAACTAGAAAATACTACAAATAAATTTAAGATGACTCATAATAGTTTATTTTGTTATTTTTGAATTGAATTTTAAAAAATGATCTTTTTGAGCTGGTTTTGAAAAAAAAAAAAGTAATAGATCAACAATAATTAAAAAAGAAAAGAAAACCAAATTTACTAAAAATATTAAAAAAGTGTATTTCGTTCAAAGTCAAGAACAACATAGTATTGTTGTGGTATTTTTGCCGCCGACTAAGACTATAATCATCAGTCCAACACCTTCACCAGTTCAGCTTCGTTAGTGACTATCGTCTGTCGACCAAGACCAATATTGATTATGATTCCACTCTCCTGCTTTGAAGACTGAATGTGATCAAATTCTATGTGGTGGTAGTGATATTATTTATTACTATTTTATTTTATTGTCTCTACTGTTGTAAATGATTGAACGGGCTACGGCCTGACCCACTACAACTAAAAAAATACTACAAATAAATTTAAGATGACTCATAATAGTTTATTTTGTTATTTTTGAATTGAATTTAAAAAAATGATCTTTTTGAGTTGGTTTTGAAAAAAAAAGTAATAGATCAACCATATTTAAAAAAGAAAAGAAAACCTAATTTACTAAAAATATTAAGAAAGTGTATTTCGTTCAAAGTCAAGAACAACATAGTATGGTTGTGGTATTTTTGCCTCCAACTAAGACTATAATCATCAGTCCAACACCTTCACCAGTTCAGCTTCGTTAGTGACTATCGTCTGTCGACCAAGACCAATATTGATTATGATTCCACTCTCCTGCTTTAAAGACTGAATGTGATCAAATTCTATGCGGTGGTAGTGTATTATTTCTTATTATTTTATTTTATTGTCTCTATTGTTGTAAATGATTGAACGGGCTACGGCCTGACCCACTACAACTAAAAAAATACTACAAATAAATTTAAGATGACTCATAATAGTTTATTTTGTTATTTTTGAATTGAATTTTAAAAAATGATCTTTTTGAGCTGGTTTTGAAAAAAAAAGTAATAGATTGACCATAATTAAAAAAGAAAAGAAAACCTAATTTACTAAAAATATTAAGAAAGTGTATTTCGTTCAAAGTCAAGAACAACATAGTATTGTTGTGGTATTTTTGCCTCCGACTAAGACTATAATCATCAGTCCAACACCTTCACCAGTTCAGCTTCGTTAGTGACTATCGTCTGTCGACCAAGACCAATATTGATTATGATTCCACTCTCCTGCTTTGAAGACTGAATGTGATCAAATTCTATGTGGTGGTAGTGGTATTATTTATTACTATTTTATTGTCTCTATTGTTGTAAATGATTAAACGGGCTACGGCTTGACCCACTACAACTAAAAAAATACTACAAATAAATTTAAGATGACTCATAATAGTTTATTTTGTTATTTTTGAATTGAATTTAAAAAAATGATCTTTATGAGCTGGTTTTGAAAAAAAAAGTAATAGATCAACCATAATTAAAAAAGAAAAGAAAACCTAATTTACTAAAAATATTAAGAAAGTGTATTTCGTTCAAAGTCAAGAACAACATAGTATTGTTGTGGTGTTTTTGCCGCCGACTAAGACTATAATCATCAGTCCAACACCTTCCCCAATTCAACTTCGTTAGTGACTATCGTCTGTCGACCAAGACCAATATTGATTATGATTCCACTCTCCTGCTTTGAAGACTGAATGTGGTCAAATTCTATGTGGTGGTAGTGGTATTATTTATTATTATTTTATTTTATTGTCTCTATTGTTGTAAATGATTGAACGGGCTACGGCCTGGCCCACTACAACTAAAAAAATACTACAAATAAATTTAAGATGACTCATAATAGTTTATTTTGTTATTTTTGAATTGAATTTTAGAAAATGATCTTTTTGAGCTGGTTTTGAAAAAAAAAGTAATAGATTGACCATAATTAAAAAAGAAAAGAAAACCTAATTTACTAAAAATATTAAGAAAGTGTATTTCGTTCAAAGTCAAGAACAACATAGTATTGTTGTGGTATTTTTGCCGCCGACTAAGACTATAATCATCAGTCCAACACCTTCACCAGTTTAGCTTCGTTAGTGACTATTGTCTGTCGACCAAGACCAATATTGATTATGATTCCACTCTCCTGCTTTGAAGACTGAATGTGATCAAATTCTATGTGGTGGTAGTGGTATTATTTATTATTATTTTATTTTATTGTCTCTATTGTTGTAAATGATTGAATATTTTGTGTGTTTTAATTTTGTTTTAAATTTTATTAATTAAAATAAAAAATATCAAGAAAAAATGGATTGGGACTGAATTTAGGAATGTCCATGGTTAAAAATTAACCTGAATGACAGCACATTAATAGTTTGGTTCAGATTTTAAAAACCATTTCAAAAAATATGGTTAATTTTCGAACCAGTTACAATTCAATTCTGAACCAATTTAAAACTAATTTGTAATTAAAAACCAATTTAATATGTTTGAACCTCTTTCAAACTGATTTTTATTGAAACCAATTAGAACTGATTTTCATTGAGTTGTTTAACTGTGTCTTTCAATGAATTTTTCAAAAAATTGGTTTTAAAATCAGTTTGTAAGTAATTTTTTTTTATTTCTAAAACTAGTTTAGTTGTATTATTTGTAACAAAAACTGATTTTGTACAAATATAAGAACCTTATTGGATTGAAGTTCACCATTGTTCAACCAGTTCATGAACTATATACCTCAACAGTATCTATTATTTAAATCCAGTCTGGATAGAGTTCGGCCAGTTACAATCTAAAGCTACCATCTATTTATATATTTGTAGAAGATATCAATTGTAAACATTAAAAAAAAAAAATGAAAACTACATAGAAGTAATAACATTTAATACTACTATTACAAAATTCCAAACTAAGCTAAAATGTTCTGCCAAGATACGCCAACAAGTATTTTACAATGATGTTTTGCTTTAATATATAACCATAGCAACTAAATTACCATGACAAACATGAAGTAAAAAAGCTTCAGATAGGCAACAGCTGCTAAGTAAAGATAGTTTGCATAATATTAAGAGTTACAAGTGTCTTTCAAACCAACATATATTTGGATTCCTGTATTTTTAAGCCCCTTCTGCTAGAGTCCTCTTTGAGGTAATGATGTATAGAACTGCATCAAAGGAAATAAACTTTCAAATATTTTTGCAATCAGATATAAATCAATAAAGAATCAAGAGTATTTTATTTCAAGCACTAGTACCATACCATTATTCCCTTGAATTAAATCATCGCCATACTTGTTCTTGAGTTGTCCATTGACATATTCCTCTGTTCCATTGCAATATTCATATAATCATCTAGACAAGCTAGGATACCTGCTAGATTAACCAAAGGGGTCGAGCTTAGTTTGTGTTACTAGAAGCATAATGTTACAACCTGCTAGTCTGCTAGATACCTATCAATTATCAAAGAGTGTAACAGAGGCCGAACAACTAAAGGCATCTTGGGGAAAAAGTATTTCTGCAAAACATTCAAGCCTAGCATAGTTTATGAGAAATGAAACTTTTCAAGTGGAAAGCAAATGTAAAGAAATTTGAATAGATAACATAATTTTCCATCATGCCATGCTAACTAATTAAACACTGAACTTGTCAATATTGCTCCTGTTGTCAAGCATCATTAATCCTTGAGCTATTTGTCTAAGTATATTACCAACTAGTCAATAATTCAAACATTTTCACCTTCCTATCTCATTTCAATATTCTCAACCAAACATTACAAAAACACACATTTTACCTAAGATTAAACATGTTGGTGGGATCTATTCATGGGTTTTAACTCTAGATTATGAGTTTTATATAGTGTTTGTAGCTATGATTATTTAGTACACCTAATTTGAAGTAATGTGGTTAATTTTATGTCTTTTGATGAATTTATATCATAGTTGAAAGACTATATTAGCATTTGGCAAGAACTGAAAGTATGAAACATAATGACCCATGGCTTGGAAGCAAATCAAACTGGGAAAGGAACCATGATTCAATTAACTTAGTTTCATAATATCCAACCGTTCAAGTTTTATTAATTTCATCAACATTTTGCAAATAGTTTATTCAATGACCAAGAGAAATTGAAAAAACAATTTGAATGAAAATATCAAACATTGATCAAGAATTACATAATCATGAATACTAACTCTCACAATGTACGTAATAATTACACAAAGTAACAAAACAATGAACATAAATAGCAACAAGATGATTCAAAAAACATGTGAAAAATTTGGGGGAAATATTTCAACAATTAAAGAACCTTCAACCAACAATATCAAATAAAGGAACCGTTAAAACAATCTAAATTCTTCCTTAAACCAGCAATAACAAAGAAGGAAAAACAGAAATGAGATTGGAAATTGAAACGGAAAATGAAAATGAAAAAATGAAACAGAAAATGAAACACTAGCTATTTGCAGAAGAAAATGAAAAAATGAAACAGCAACAAGAATGGTGAGAAAAACAAGTGGCGCATGATACGTACGATGGCAAAGAAGTTGAGATGTGATGGCAGCAATGAGGTGGCGAAGTCACGTCGGAGACGTGGTCGCACAGAGAATGGTTGCGTTGGAGATGAGATGCAAAGAGTTACGTGGTCAGAGAGGGTTACGCCGGTGAAAGGTTTGGGGATTGGAATGAGATGCGACAGTGCCGGAGATGCTATACCGCTGCCGGAGAGAGAGTGGGAAGGTAGAGCAGAGGCGAGTTTGATTTGGGGCTACGTTTCAGTCATTTTGAATTTTGGAGGCTAGGCTTAGTTTTTTTATGTATTCACTAGAAAAAAATTATTGTATGATTTTGGTTAAAAAAAAGTTTAAAAGTGGTTCAAACTGGTCTTTTAATAAAGTTTAGTTAACTAGTCTTTTTGAAATTTATGGTTCAGTTTATAAATCATTAAATTGGTTTGGGCATTTTTAGTGCAGTGCACTCTAGTTTATCAATATAGTTCAATTAACCATATATTATCCGCATCCCTAACCGAGCCATTGGCCCGCATAGCCCATAATAGGTGGGCCAGTCTTGATAAAACACAGCTCCATAACAAAGTGGGTCGGGCCAAACTGACCCATTCATGTGTACAGGCCCTTCGAGCCAGAGTGGGTTGGGCTGAGCCAACCCATTTAACAGTTTTAGTATAAAATACACTGAACAATGATGGGCTATTTATTTATTTATTTTTGTATTTTAAGTTTTTCAAGCAGCAAAAAGAAAAGCAGTAGAATTTTGAAATAAAATTACCGATAAGTATACTCATGTAAACATGGGATGGAAGGAAGGATTACTTGCAAAGGACGAGCTATATCTCTGCTACTTTGAATAAATTGTTTTTCAAGAAAAAACAAATACAGAGAAAAATAAATTGTACATTTTGCATCAGTACTGTGGTCATTTCATAATTCTTGGATATGCTAAATATAGCTACAGTATTAAAGACAAATAATTACCTTCAAAATAGAGTCCTCAAAGAAACAAATTCTTTATGTTTTGCTCTGTAGCGAGAAGTAGAAAATGAGGGACAGAAATACATACAGGAATTATAAGTGTTTATCCAAAATGCAAGTTTCTCCCAGTGAGTTATCCCTTTGAAGTTAAAAGAAGCAAGCTTCCCATGTAGCAGCAACATGAATATGTTATAGATACTCATAGTCCCAACTCAACAGTTCATAATCCTTCTCAACTTTAACGTATGGATCAGAAATACAGCAATTCTCGTCCAAGTGGATATCAACACTGGAGGCTTTAATCTCACACAAACTATTATATTATTCACTAACATCTCTTGTTTGGGAACTGAACAGATACCTTACTGATCAAGTAACTGATCATTTTCTTAGCTGCATAACTCACTAGGTACATATTGCCACAAATTTAATTTGTTACGTGTATGAATAAACCACTTTGGTTAAAAGTTCTGTTTAGCAATGTGTCAGACTACCAGTTTAATATTCGACCTATTTCTCTGGAATAGATTGATAGACGATAGAGACTGACGGAAGGTTCTATGTTAAGTGCATCTATTTGTACGCGTAGACACACCAGCACTTTTAAAACCAAATCCATATATGATGAATGAGCATATGCAAAAAGTGAATTTTCTTTCAGATGTTATGAATGATAGCTCCAATCATCCATTGTGTTGGTAACCCTTGGTGAAATATCCAATCAAACAAAAGAAAAAACAAGTTTCTTTATGATTTTTGTGATCCGAGTTGGATTTTGATAAGTTAAATTTAAAGATCAGTTGCATGCACCAAGGATCATTGGCTCAAGATCCTCATCATTTCCATCTGCTAAGCTTTTCGCCGTTTGCTAATTTGAGATGGTAAAATCACACTGTCTTTTAACATAAAAAAGATATGTAAATTGGTTTACACTCATCTTCCATGTGACTAGTGAGATATGAAAGGCACTTATTAATCACTTCTAGATGATGGTGTGAATTGTCTTCAACAAAGAAAGGCTCGATCTTCTGGTTAATCTCAATCCAACTACACCCTGGATTCTTCTTCAATCCAAGCTCTTTCATCTTTGATCTCACCATTCGTACCTCGTCCCATCTACCGAAAGACGCATACATATTTGATAAGATAATATAGGTCGACGAATCGTCAGGATCCTTGTCAATAAGTTTTTCTGCAATTTCAACCCCTAAATCAAGATTTCTGTGCAAACGGCATGCGGAAAATAAGGTACTCAACAGCCCAACATCATCCCTGATTTCAGGGTTTCTTTGAAGAATCTCATATGCTTCGTGTAATCTTCCAGCACGTCCAAGAAGCACAATCAAGCATGAATAATGTTCAACTCTAGGTTTGATACCATAAACATTGATCATTTGATTGAAATGATAGAATCCATCATCAACCAAGCCAGCATGGCCACAAGCAGACAGTATGGCAAGAAATGTAACTCTATCAGGTTTCACATTGGACTGAAGCATTTCAGCAAAAAGCTTCAAAGCTTCATAGACCCGACCATGAGACCCGTAAGCAGTAATCATGGAAGTCCAAGACACCAGATCTCTTTCTGGTAAACATTTGAAAACGCCAAATGCTTCATCCACAGCACCACACTTTGCATACATATCAAGGAGAGCCCCCATAACTACTTCATTATTTCCCAAATTTTTCTCAATAATCAGATTGTGAATTTCTTTACCCTTCTCTAGTGCCGCTAGTTGCGAACAAGCTGCTACAACACTTGTGAAAGTAATAGCATCTGGTTCAGCATATGATTGTCTCATTTCACTGAAGAGGTTAAGGGCTTCAAAAAGTCTCCCTTCGGTTACATATCCAGAAATCATAACATTCCAAGAAACTGCCGTTGTCTTCGGTATCAATTTAAAGATGTTTTCAGCTGATTCAACTTTTCTACATTTGAAGTATAGATCCATGAGTGAGCTATTAATAAAAATATCAGGCTGTATTCTGTTGCGTATTATATATCCGTGAACAAACTTTCCTTCTAGTAGTCGCGCTGATCGTGAACAAGCCATTATTATACTGCTCAATGTAGTCAAAGTTGGCTTGACTCCTTCGTCGTACATCCTCTTAAAAAGTTGAATGCATGAAAAACAGTCACCTTTGAAACCATATCCTGTAATCATGGAATTCCAAGCAACAACGGTCTTTTTTGGCATTTGTTCAAAAACCTCTATGGCCATTTCTAAATGACCACATTTTCCATACATGTCAACAAGTGCAGAGCTAACAAAACTATCCAGTTCAACCCCACTATTAATCAACTCCTTATGAATTTCCCTTCCCCTTTCCAAATCAAAAAGCCTAGCACAGGATGAAATAGCAGTTGTTATCGTAACCGAATCAGGCATAAATCCAAATCTTCTCATCATGCCAAAGTAACGTAGAGCTTCTTCAAACTCTCCGCTTTGGTAATAACATGAAATCACTGTATTCCAGCATGCCACATCTTTATCAGGCATTTCATCAAACATCGTTACCGCATACTCAAATGCATTGCATTTAGCATACATACCAACAAGAGAGCTACCAACAACTATATCAACCATTAAACCAGTTTTCATCAAACACGTATGAATCATTTTTCCCAATAAAACTCTACAAAGCCCCCCGCATGCCTTAAGAACACTCGGGTAAGTATAACTATCAGGTTTCAAATAAGGGTAATGCATCAACTTATCAAAAAGCTCTAGAGCTTCAACATACATGTAATTCTTAGTGTAACCTGCCATAAGGCCATTCCATAAAGATATCTCACAAGGGTTTTCAACTGCATCAAAAACATGCTTTGCATAATCATACATATGGCAAGAAACATATAGACTAATTAAATTCTTGCAGAAAAAGACATCATTTTGCAAACCAAAAGTTATAACTTTTTGATGGATTAGTTTGCCTTGATTCAATGACTTGGAATTCACACAAACCCTTAAAAGGGGTATTAGTTTTCTTGTGTCCATTCAACAATAACACTATATAACAAAAGATACAATGAATAAATACCAAAGGGTAGTGGAATCAATAGGTCTAAGAGCACACTGAAAATGGGGTTGAACAAGCAACAATTGGTTAAAGCTTGAAACTTTAAGAGCCCAAAATCATTTACATTTCAATGTGATTGAAAATGGATTCACCCTAACTTTTTTTTTTATGAATTTGGGGTTTTTTGTAATTGGATGGACTGTGAAAGGGTTGATTAGGATTCTACTGTAAAAATCTCATTGGTACTTTCTGAGAGTGTAACAATGGAAGAGGGGTTTTGATAATAACTCTACCGGTCACCGGCGTTAACTTTGGTTTCCGCTTTGAGCGGCGGATGCAGTGGCGGCGAAATTCGTTTCCCTCTTATTATTGTGGACGGTGTTGCTGAGCTGACTTTTTTTTTCTTTCAAATTAAATAGCCGGTTTAAATTAATTTTAATTAATATTTTAGTTATTTATTTATTTATTTTGATTTAGTCTTTATTTTAATTTCAATTCATAATTTGCATTATTATAATTTAAAATGTTAATGATATTATCATTTATTTTTATAAAATTTTAAAAAGTCAATTAGAATTTTTATATCAAATTCATAAAATTAATTATCATTTTTAATATAATGAAAATTCTATAAAATTTATAACTTAAATCTTTAAATAAATTCACATTTTTATTGTTTATTTGATGAATTTGATATTATTAAAAATGAAAATATTAATTATGCATTTGATGAAATTTGTATTATATTAAAGATGATAATTAATTTTGATGAATTTTTTAAATTTTTGTAAAAAAAAATAACATTATTGATATTTTAAAATATAAAAGATCAAATTATTATTTAAAATTAAAATAAAGTATCAAATTGAGAAGAAACAAAAAAGATAAACAACTAAAAAGTTAATTGAAATTAAATTAAAAGATCCCATATATTAATTAACTTATTTTTAAATATATATTTATTGTTCAATATTCATTATAAATCGAATATTTGTATTTAAATATATATTTAAAAATTGTAATTAATGATATAATTGTTAAATTAAATTTAATTTGATTTTTAAACAAAAAAAGTAAATCTAATACAAATAATCGATCTAATTTAGTTTAGTTTTTGTAATATATTTTCATGAAATTTGAGTCAAGTTAGATTAATGAATAACCAAATATTTTAATTCCATTTGACATTTTTAAAAGAAAGTAAATAAGCTTATTTTCTAAATCTGAAACAAATTAACATTTTTCAAATACTATATAATTTTCTATAATATTAATACAAATATACAAAAGTTGAGAAAAGTATACACATCGACGTGTGATAGTGGATGAAAGGATAAAGTGTGTTTTAGTTGGAGAGGGATGGACAATGACCCGCAAAACGAGATACTCAGCTACAAATGCAAGGAAATGAACATGGTTAACAACAGATTTGCACGGTCGGATACGGTCCAACAAATAAGAACCATCGATATTTGAATCAATCGAGCCAACACTTCTATTTGTATTCTTTAAAATGCACGTATACAACTCAGAAACTTTTTTTTAAAATGCACGTATCGCTACTTACTTAATTGAAAAGTGGTTTTTAATTATCAACTTCATCATTATTAGCCTTGGTAACTCAAGTTCTACGTTACTGCTATTAAAATATCTTTATGCGGTAATAACAAGTTATATTTTATTTCTACAGTGGCTATATGGTAACTGTGAAGCTCATGTTGGAATACTCTTCTCTTGTTATACTTTCTCTCATTCGTTTTGTTCTCTCTTCCTTTCTATCTTTAAGATTTTGTAGTCGGAAAGAAAAAATTGAGTTTAAAACCTCAAACTTGCAACAACCCACCCAATAAATCTGTTTTCTTTAAAATGTTGTTAAAGCTTAAGTTTGGTGTAGTGGTTGTAGAGATTGTACTCGTATGTTTGGACACTTTTCATCTTATCTAATTATGTTGGAAATGATGATGTTTTAATAGAAGATTGTTAGAAATAAAGATGACATTAATGAGAGTTAATGTTTTTGTGAATTGAAAAATAAGAAAGCTCTACATGTGAGGGATATCACACCGTAGTAGTGTATATAAGGTGGAGGTATGAAATTTGGGGTGTGTCCCAAGGGGTACCCAAATTTTGTAAAGGAGGAATAACACATACAAAATTGACCACCACACATGCGCGCGTCGCCGCTGTTCGACCGGCCGACTCGGCCTTGACTTTGGCTTTGTTGGTCAAAACCATAATCGTTGGTCTCACGTGTTTGTTATTGTCCGGTAAAAAACGTAAGTCAAAATTGAGTGCACATTCTGTGGTCAAACAAAACGTGGCACATGTTTTTGTGGTCAAAACCTGAATATCGGAGCGTACATTTAGTGTATCAAACCTAATGGATCATACTTTCCCTGTGATGCAGTTGCAGATTTTCTCTATAAATAGAAGATTTTCCTTAGTTGGAAAAACACAACAAAAACACTTTATATATGAGGCTTTTATCTCTTCTCCATCTTTCTTACTTACTTACTTCTTCTTTTTCTTTCGAGTGGTCTTAGTGCCATATTACGAGTGGTAGTCATTCGACTACCATATTGAGGGTGTAATTCTAGAACGGTTTTCTACGGTGCAGTAAAACTTTGATACAATGATTTGGGCTATTTTATCCTCAGGACTTCGTGGTTGATAGTCTATCTTACACAATTTGAACAGTGTCTTGAAACGTCTTAAAGAAAGTGACATAGTCTGCGACTCAACTTAGTAATATTTTCGGTGACATAAATTGTTTTTTTTAAAAGTTTTTTCAAAATTCAAAAATAAAAAGTTATATTTAAGTTTATTATCCATTTAGACTTTGACCACATAACTTGAGAATGTAAGATTTTCTATATTAAACAAGTACATATACATTTGCACCTATCGCCGGTGTATGAGTCATTTTAGAAAGCCAATCATTTTTTATTTTAGTCAACAGTGATTAATATTGTGGTACTCTTTATTGTCAATTAACTTTGGTGAAAAAATGTATTTATTTTCTCAATTTATCTTTAAAGACACACTACCAACTTGATGAAAAAATGTATTTATTTTCTCATTTTATCCTTAAAGACATTACCAATTTCCATCCATCGACTTACTTTACCCATTCGCATATTTTAAGTCTATATTTTAAGTCTATATTTGATATTTTATAAAATTTAAATGAACAACATGATAAATAAGTATATAATATATATATTTTCTAAGTTTTTCAAATTATCAAAATATAAACTTAACCTCTCAATATTCTCCCCTCCAAAAACCAACTCGCAAACAAACCTTTAAGAATAGATAATTTAAGAGTCATCATTCTCATTCATACTAATTGATTTTGTTTGATTTTCTACTTATTACTATATATTTGATACATGGAAATGATCAAGACATTTATTTCGTCTTTGATGATAAAGCGTTTGACAAAAAGTTTATATGTGAGTGATCAAGACATTTATTTCGTCTTTGATGATAAAGCGTTTGACAAAAACCTCTTTGAGATTAAAATGAAAAAAATTATTTTAGGAAAATGCTAACAAGTCCTCCAAAAACATTCGTTAACAATTCAAATGTAAAAACAAAATATTGGAAAATGTGTAATTCAAATTTTAAAATTATAAAAAATAAGATTTTCCACTCAACTTATCTTTTTTTATTTTTTTTTTCACAAATACTCTTGAGGCAGTTATTAGGTTGATACTTTGTGGAGCACAAAAAAGAATAACAATAAATACTTCATATGTCTTTTAAGATAAGAAAACACTTATATTTGTATTCATGTTGGGGAGAGTAAAGGAGTGAAAAAGGAAAATAAATAATATAGGTGGAAATAGAAGGGTGATTGGAAAAGAATGAATTTTCCATTGTAAATTCAAAAAGGAAAAAAGAAAAGAATAAGAGAAAAATCATACGATTATTCACGAAAGAATGTTGGAAAAGTCACTGAGTTATTTGAAAAGTGGTAGAGTTAATTGAAAAGTGAGAGTGATTTGATTTTGTGATTGAAATTTTGTGAAAACAATTGCTCTCTTTAAAATTTTAGGCTCCTTTGTTACTTAGAAAAACCAACAGTTTTTTTAAGCCTAGCACGTACAGCCTTGAAAAAACCTTAGTGATTCCTTTTTGATTTTGTATCATGTGACATATGAAGAGGTGAAAGATAAAGTTGATTTTGTATGATTGCAATATATGGAATGAGAGAAAACATCCACCTTAATATTCAAGAGAACACTTTTATGTGAGAATTGTGTTTTCGATTGATTAACAATTGAATGGATGTTTATGAAAATCACACATTGATATTGCAAATGTTTCACAAAGATGCTCTCATTCATAGATATAATGTTTTTGCCTTTGATTGTCATTACACTTAAATATCATGCAATATGAAATTGGTAACGGAAATCTTGATTGTTAGAAAACCATGAACACTCTTTGTGTGAATATCTTTTGAGTCATATTGAAAAGTTGATAATTTTGAGAAAAAGATTTTTTGTTTGAGGACAAACAAAGTTTTAAATTGAGGAAGGTTTGATAAATGCCAAATTTACCTATGAATTGATATCATTTAAAGACACTTATTCACATTTGTTAATAAAAATCATATGATCTTACCGCAAATTATGTACATAGTTGGTTTTTAATAAGTTAATCATGAGAAGTATCATATTTGCATCTTTCTTACTTTAATAGGTAATGCAATATTATACAGTCAAATTTTAAGTCAGTGGATGATATTGCAATTCAGAATGACGAATAGTTGTAGAGACAAATTCACAATGATTAAGAAAATTCAAGTTAGAGAGTTAAGGAATTTTGACTAGCAAATTCAAAAACTCGTTGTGTGAAATTTCACTAACTCAAACATATATAAAGTAAAGTTGTTGTAAAAATTTGAATAGATCACTTATTCAGAAACCGAGAGAAATCGAACTAGATGCAAAACACTAGATAAGGATTGAAATTCATCATTTAAAGCCAAATTTGACTCTGTTCATATTGATTTTGTAAAGCTACAGTAACAATGAGTAGCTAAACCTCTTTTTGTTGAGATTAGAAGTAATCAATCATAACTCTCATGTATCTCTATTCATATTGTTCATAACTCTCATATATATATATATATATATATGAAGATGCGAACACGAAAAGGGGGTTGAATTGTGTTTGTCAAAGTTGATAATTTTTTGTTAATTTATAAATAAATAAATAAAAGTAGTTTGATTTTAGTCACTTACTTGGAAAAATGTTAAATAATACTTTATTTGTTTTAACTTTGTTTTGTTGAAAGTACTTTTTTTTTTGTTAGTGCAAGTTAAATGATACTTTATTTGCATTTATAGATAATGAATTATAATGAATATATATTTGAATTAAGATATAGTTTGGTTAGTGAGAGAGACGTCGAAGAGTTTTAAGAAGAAGTTTTTGAGTCCAAAACAATAAAACTAATATTCTTTTGGGTAACATGATAAAACTAATATAACATTTACTTATAAAAAAATATATTTCAACTATTAATAATGATATTGAATATGTCATTATTAATTTATGAATTAAGATTAAATCTTTCACAATCACTTTAAAATGCTTTGTTTAAAGTAAATTTTAATTTCAATTATTTATCAAATACATTTATAAAAAATTGTTTATTAAGTATTATAGAAATCAAAATTGCAATCTTTTTTATACTTTATCATAGTTGAATGAGATACTAGATGAATTTGGACCCTCTAATATTGAATCGATTAAACAAGAAAGGGGTTATGTTTGAAATTCGTATCAAATTTATAAATGAAAATAGATTTTATTTATTTATTTGTGGACATAAGCTACAATTTTTTTTGAATGAGAGAAGCTACAAATTAATATAAAGAATACCAAAGGTGTGATTAAAATCTAATAGAATGAAAAATAAATCCCAATACCTGAGTTCTTTCTTACATATAAATCTAGTTTTTCAAACTCAAAGTATGTGCCTTTGAAATGTGTCGAGATGACTCAGTTCTAATTTTTTTTCTGTCTTTGATACCCGATAAAATGTCTTAAACACACAAAATAACACATATATAGAAGTATTTTGTCTAGTTGTGTGGATACTTTTATAGTTAATTTTATAGGCATAGATAAATTTACTAATTGAGTCACAATGTTTTTAAGAAATGAGCAGAGATGACTTCATGAGATCATATTCATATTTGCAAATGATAAGTGAAACATTTAGGATAAGATAATTAATAGCATATATTTTACTACCAACAAATATGTATGGATATATAAAGTTAGAAATGGAGGAAAAGTAAAAGTTGATTGTAATGAGAAGATGATAGGTTTATTTTCATGATGAGCTTTTGTATGTGAGTTTTCAACATATGTATATGATATGTGAGATGCAAAAGCTAAGTTGAGAAATTGAAGATGTAAGATTAATTATAGAAGCTCATGAAGGGTGTCAGATAAGAATATAAATGTTGTGGCACAAATATTATGATATTGACACATAAGGGTGTGAAGTGTCATTCAATTGACTTGATAGTTTAGTTTAATATATTACTAATTTAATACTTTTATCAGGTAGGATGCAATGATTTTATTATATATAAAGAGTGTTAAGAACACTCTCTTTTCAATATTCACTCTTTCATTTGATGAAATCAATACAAACTTCACCACTTCATGTGAGACTCGTTTCAAAACATGGGACTCCGTTAATTTTACTCAATAAAAAAGTAAATGTTAAAAAAAATATTACAAACAATTATTTTTACTTTTATAGATAATTCGCTTAATAGCTACACATACTCAGATAGAGATAGATAGAAACTTAGGATCAAGCATAGATACTCATAGTCAAACCACTAGGTTGTAACAAAGGGACCATAAAGTGATTTCATTTATTTAAATATGGACTTTGTTTCCTACTATTTAACTATTTTTAACACGAAGTAATGTCAGACTTTTTAAATTTATTGTTTTTGTTAAAATAAATTTTTGGACAACTTAGACTTAGTGATCAACTCAATGACCCCTATATATATGTAGGGATGAGAATAGGTCAGACCAACCGACAATAGTTTACGACCTAGTTTACGTTAGACTCAGATCAGACCAGACATTTTCTTAAAAGATGAGCTAAAGTTGTCGGATTTTAAAATATAAAGACTAATTCTACAAATTGATAAATTAAAACTACAATTGAATCAAATATTATTATTTTATTTTTGTTAATTTTATTCATTAATAAAAAAGTAAAACTTTTAAAGTGAATAATCTATATTTCTACAAACAATAAAAATATCAAAAATTTGCTCGGCATAATTCTTTCTATAAAAATAGTTTACCTTCAAAAAAATTTGGTAAAATAAAAATCAACATATATTTTAAAAAATAAAAATGAATTATTTTCACAATTAAACTGTCCCTAAGATTTCAACTTTAATCAACTTGGAGAAGAAACGAGCAAAGAGAACTTCAACCCAAGTATGAGTTGGCTTTAGCAGCCAAACAAGTAATGTACTTCTTACTTTTTAGAATTTTTGTATTTATTTTCAAACTTCTATTTTGCAAACAATTGGCAATTTCAATGAAGTCAACATATCTATCTTTAGCATTAATTAGATCTGACCGATAATCTCAAATAAAAGATGATAACTTTTTCATTAGTTTATATCCACTCATACATTCATGGCAAAGGGCTGTTGGCTTGAGATGAACGAGACACCCAATAAGACATGGCAAAAATTAAAAACATTGATTAAATGATATTCACGATTAACTTGTGAACTACACACAGAAATGAAGAGAAAAAATAGCTAGCTTGTTATTAAGGGCAAAAACAAATTATGTCATAAAATAAAATTTAATTTATAGACACCAATAGACACCCACACTATAAAGATTTTTATTACAGGACTGTTAAGTTAGTCTTAACTATTAAATTATTAATTTTATTTATTTATTATTATGATAATTATATTAAAAATTATAATTATAAATGATTGCGATATATTAAGTAAAAATTTGACATTGCCGATTCATAGTAATTAAATTGTAAGAAAAATAAAGTCCACTTAATCTTAGATTTGACTTATTATAATCTATATAAATGGCTATTTTATATTAATGTTTACAAAAAATAGTTATCTTGTGTTAAATAATCTAATGAATTATATATTTACAAAATTAAATTATATTTTAAAAGCTAATATATTACTTTTATATTAATTAAAGTAAATTCTATTTTAAGATATAATATTTTATCTTTGTCTTTAATTATATATAAAACTCATTTGATAAATACATAAGAATTAAGAAAAATAATTTTCATTGTAACTTTATCAGTAATGCACATTCTTCTTCTAAAACTATCATTCAATTATTAAGAGATAAGTCGTTTATATTTTAATTCTTTGCATTTAATTTATAGTATTTATGTGAAAAATTAATTAATATTTCTTATAATTTAAAAAGAACTTTATATGAAAGGACAATTTTCTTTACAAAAGGATCTTGCATATAAAGACATAAATACTAACATTTTCAAAATCTAATTTTATATGCTATTTGATATTTATTCAATAATAATATTATTATTTTTTATAATATTAACATTTATCAGCTGATATGCTTATATTACATATAAGGCTAGTAAGTTAATCATTTAACACAAAATACAAAAATTAGTAAATTAATAACAATAGTAGTTTATTCATACCACTTGTATTGGTTGACTTATGGCTCGTTTATAGTAGACTTATAGTTCGTTTGGTTTCACGTTACAAACCATCAAACGTAAGTTTACATAGCTAAACTCAATTTTATCATAACATCTACATGTTTGGTTGTCTATATCTTTATGTATAAAAATAGTTAAGTTTGTATACATAAATTTTCCTTTTTAAATTGATGGTAATTTTAAGTCATTTATTATTTTAATTAAGTATTTAATATTCATATTATTAATTTATATTTTTATTTACTTTACTCTTATCAAGATATTTTTTATTTATATTTTTATTTACTTTACTCTTATCAAGATATTTTTTATTTCTATTTTTCATTAGTAATACTAAGGGATGTTTTTTATCTATTTATTTTTATTTTTTCTTTTGACATTTAATTTTTTATCTGTCAATTCACCTTTTGTTGTTTTCAATCCTCCTTCACGATAACTTCATTTTTGCTTATTATATCTATCACACTCCCACATATTAAAATATCCATTTCATTTGTCTCGTTTATCTTTTTAATGTTTACATTAGAATACACACTTATATATGACTGATATTTTTTACATTTAAAATTTGCTTAAAGTAGTGCTCATTTTCATTAGGTTGACACATTTGTTGATATTAGCATACATTAGCTTAATAAAAGTTCATGGAAGAAATAAATTCATCACAAATATATAAAAAAAAAACTTATAAATGAAATATTGATATGGTGCAATGTATGTTGTTACACTCATATCTTATATATGTTGTGTAATTGAAGAAAACAATATTAATCACAAAAAATTGGGAATTTGAATTGTGATTCTCTTTTTAAAAATTAATTTATGTTTTTAATTTTAATCTAACTTAAGATACATCTTGATTACAAAACAAAAATGCAAAACGTTCTTCGTTAGTGAAAATAATTTAAACAAATTATTTCTAACTTGTCAGTGATTGTGAGTGAGAAATAATTAATTATAAGTATAAGAGAATTACAAAACGATGGATCTTGGTTCATCTAAAGTGGACTATGTCCAGTCCTCACAATTTGTGAGTTTTTCCACTAATATGTTTTACACAAGAACGTTCTTGCTTTCACACATCCTTTCTTGATCACTCTTAATCAGGTACAGTTTTCACCTTTCAATCTTGGAAGGATTTTTTACAACTACCTTTCAGTCCATAAAAGGATTTTTACACTTTACCTTTTATGAAAGAATGTTGAAGGATCATAATCTACTCAACACTTGTTTGAGATTGATTGTCAACAAAAACTCAGTAAAATTATACTTGAATCTAATATATGAGAACTGAAGTTTTTGCTTGATTGAAGAACTTTGATTTCTCAAGTATAATTATTCTAGTTATGAATTTATTTCACTTAAAACTCTTGTTGTTGTCTTCACTTTTAGATTATTCGTATAGGCGTGATGGAGGTTGACGACAACTCGTATAATCGTTACTGATCCAACTGTTTAGAGTGATGTTTTATAAACATGTGTTCTATTTTATCCATAATGTGTTTGCGTTGTTACCAAAACATTCTTCATTTGTGCTTGAATGAATACTATGACTAAGATCTTTAGTAGCTGTTTAGTGCTAGTCTTCTGCTTTGTACGCAAGCTAAACTTTTTGTTAAAATGTAGCAGTCGTATCCTATTCATCCTCATTGTCCTAGTTGTACTTGTTCATGGGCCATCTATCTCGAGATTGATCTTGTTATTGTTCTTGATGTCGTTTTACTTCTTTAACCTTTTGGGCTTGATCATGGTTATGAGTTGCCTTGATATTTGTTTTACTTAAGATATGTATTTTGGGAAATGATTTATTTCATTTTGTTTCTTTAAAATGAATTATTTAGAATGATCTTGTTTGATAAGGTTGATATTGTCAAAAACATGATGATCTTGGTTTGCCTATACCGATGCTTGTCAAAACCAAAATGATATTGGTGTGTCCAAACTAATGTTCTTAGGAACTAAAATGTTCTACTATATATATACCATAATGATCTTGTATAAACCAGAATGATCTTGTGTTGTTGTATAGTTGCATATGATTACATGTCTTCGAATAATACACTAAAAAATACAAGTTAAATAGCAACACGATCAGAATCATGATTAGGAATTAATTAAATTGTGTTTAACTTTAAAAAATTAATTTGGGATTTTGCCTCAAATATCTCTCAATTTTTTATGATGACAACCATGTTAATTAGATTTTGATTTTAATTCTGATGATATTATCTAAGAGCATTTGTTAAAAAGCTCCCCCTCAATTTTTTCATCAAATAATAGATAACTTTAAACTAAATTATATCTTCTTCCTTAATAATCAAAAGATTGTTCCAACATATGGTTAAAAAAAATTTAAGATGCACAAAAGTACATATTGAGATAAAAAAATACTTCTTAAATCTTATAACTAGTTCCCCCCCACCCTTTGTCGCAGCAAAAAGTGTTGGGAGGAACACTAAGATAAGGTAGTTTTAAAATGATAATTATGGAGAAGATCCCTTATATGATGAAGATATGGTAGGTCTGGGAAGACTAGAGAAGGTTGGAGGTGGGCAAGGTAGTGGTAGTTCAAGTCCTAACTTGAGCGCTACCTAAGTGGCCATCCAATACCTTAATATCACATTCTCCTTATCATGATGGGTCTATGTATCAATGATAGTTTGAAGGGCTGTAAAAATCGTAGAAATGTACTTACGAGCTTTTGGAGTGTCTTTCTCAATTTTAGAATGCTTTAGGGGACAAAGGTCCTTATCCACTAGCCAAGGAGCTGAAGAAGGTTGTCATAGAGAAGAAACTACTGCAATGCAAAAGGAGGATAATATGGCAAAAGTTGAGTTAATGGTGGGAAGAGTGTCGAACAAGGACTATGCCTGAGGGGCTGAGCTATAAAGATCTATATCTGGAAAGATAAGATATTGGTTAGTGCTAAACATAGAGGATATGGTTTTTTGTGGGGAGACAAAAGCCCAAGATATGTGAGAGGTTCTTTGACAGTGAACATAGGGACAACGATGACTCTAAAGAATTAGATTTTGAAGGGAGTGAGGGATTGGGATACCAAAAGTAGGATTAAATACAAGAGGAATGGAAGCATGTTGAATGATAGTGAAAGGAAGAGTGTTTTGTTGTAACAGAAAACGTTCTTGCAAATGTTGATTCCAAAATTATGAGTGTTTGGATTTTAGAATGTTTTCCTCTCAAAACACTTTCTTTTGTTGGAACCAGGAGATAACTGAGTTTGATTCTAATGGATTCTCAAAGTTGGTGGAATGCATGAGTCTTTCTTCATGTGTGAAATGTTTTTGGAAGAGAATATTGACATTTTTAGGATGCATTTTTTGTTGGAGAGATGGATGTTGAAATATCTAAACAAAATGGTAAGAACCATACCATAAGGAACCATATTTCTCTTGTAATCTTTATTGGTGGATGCGATCATGTTTTGGATGATGATATATGAAATGTTGAGTTTTTAAAATTGGAAGAGGTGATAAATACTAGAGCATTATTGTTAGAGCCATATTTATGGCTGCCATGGTGGGGAAAGATTGAAAGGTTTTCTTATATTTGGTGGAGAGTAAAGGTAGGATAAGAATTTTTGAAGCTATTTTTTTAAGGTTGTTGTTTGTTTTGAGGTTTGTATAAATTGTTCTTGTGGAGTTGAATTGGATGGAGAACGTTCTAGTGAAATAGTTTTTGATGGATAATGTTCTATGTTTTTGGTTTTATGTGCAAACTATTTAGGTTTTTTCAATTATTGTTTGGCTAAAAACTGAGATAAGGTGGCTAATGATTTTGTTGATTTGAAGACTGACTTTGTAGGTTTTTTAGGAACGAATTTGGATTTTTATGGTGAAGTAGTTATTTTCGAGGATTTTGATGATCGGGCTAAAGATTTTAAATTATAAGGTTTTGATTATTTTGATGGTATTTTTTGTGGTGATTTAGGTGCTGATTTAGAATCAGAATCATCATTAAAGATAGTATAAATGGTGCTACCAACACTCTTGGATTGAGTCAAAGTACGAACTCCAGCCATTACTCTCGTCGATCTTTGTTTTGATAGGGGATTATTAGATTAGATTTTCATAGGTTTTTTCTTAAGACGTGGTGGGACTTGACTAGTGTTTAGGAGATTACATTGGTAGAGGGGAGGGAGTATAGTGGAGAGAGAGACGAGTGAAACAAGAGGTGGAATAACTTCTAGAGATGAAGATATAATCAGAAAAAATTTCTTTTGATGAAGAAACTTATGGAAACGTAGGTCTTAGTTGTGGAGACGGTGATTGAGAAGGAGATGGAGATGGGGTTCTAGGAGTCTTAAATTTTCAAGCAGACACATTGGTGCGAGCCATGTTTGTTGAGAGATAAGGGAAGAATGACATTTACGGAAAACGAGAGTACGAGGGTTTGGATGAGACAAAGGGGAAGCATAATTTTAGGAACATATGAAGAAGAGAGTGACATGCATGGGTATCAAGTAGTGGATGGTTGACAAGTAACAAGAGGTATTGTGAAGGAGAATAGTATGTAATGATGAGGCTAGGATATCCGTTTTTTTGAATGAACGAAAAAAATTACTATTGCGTTTTCTTTTTTAGAAGCAAAATGAAGCTTTTAAACTTCACTTAGAGAAAAAGTGACTCATGTGAGGAAGAGAAGATGGAGAACTTTCTTCATTTTTGGCCAAAACGATATGATCATTCTTTACAACTGAAATTGTTTGGATTTGTGATCATTTAAAAAAAATATTCTCTCTAACAAGAGGTTTAATAAAGATGTCAACAAGTTGATTTTTGGTGTCAACAAAGATTAATTCAACTTCCTTATTGTTAACATGATCCCTAATAAAAATATGTTTTATTTCAATGTCTTTTAATCTTGAATGCTGAATGGGTTTTTTTTGAAAGATTTATAACACTTGTACTATCACAATAAATTGGGACATTTGTTTAACTCGTAGAGAAATCTTCAAGTTGATTTTGATCCACAACACTTGAGAGCAACAATTTGCAGTTGAGATATATTAAGCTTCAATTGTTGATAAGGCAATTGTGTTTTGCTTTTGATAGCGTTTCAGCAAGTGTACTGAATCATTGCAAGTAATAATAAAACGGTAGTACCAAGTGTCGAACTCAAGGATTGCGTTTTACTATTGAATTATATTTAATTACTACAATTGAACAAAAGGTTCCCAAGTTGATTGAAATGATGTTTAAATTGATGATTTAAAATGAGAAAAATGTTAGGGATGAGTTTCACTTCGAATCCAACCTTGGTGCCTAATTTGATCCTATTTACTGAATTTCTTTATTAAATTATTACATTCTCTTTATGATTCTTGCCCTAATTTCTTAGTGACAAAACCTTTAATTCCAAAGTAACCCCTAATTCCTTAGTAGATTTAAGATTAGAATTAAACATTATCGTACATGAATTCTCTTGTTAAACTATTGCCTTTGCAACTAATTTAATTGGTTTCATGACCTATATCTATCCCTAGACTACAAATTCATGAATTTCTCATCTCAAGCATTCGTAAAGTCCACTTCCATTTCAAAATACAAATAGTAGAACATTTTAATGTTGATCAAGCAATAAAAAGCATTAAGCACATAGATGAGAAAAATAATTCAATAAACTCATTCATATAACTAAAACTCAAATCAGAAAAATAAGGGTTTCATCTGGTTATACTCATCCCTAACAAATAGAGTTTAGTTACTCATGACAAAGATACAAAAGATAAAGATTAAAGAAGAATTACAAGAATGATTTATGGATGATTCTGATAAAATTTCTCCAATGGTGTTAGAAACAGCCGTCTTTGAGTTTCTATGCTAGGGCGCAAGTCTCCCTACTTCCCAATAGTCAAAAAGATCCCTAAAAAAGTGAAAAATTGTGTTTTTAATGAATGTTATCACGTCCATGTTCCCCAGGCACATAAAACGCGATTCAGACGCGCGCTGGCAGTGCTGAAAGGCAAGAAATGCACCTCAAACGTGGCTATTGCGATTCAGGCGCACAACATCTGTTGTTTGACTTATACTGCATTTCTCTCTTCTTTAGAGTCTGAATTTGGTTCCAGTGTACTCATGAAAGTTGTACCCATGGATCTTAGCTTTCATTTGAACTTGGTTTTATGCAAATTGGACATCTACAACTCCAGATATGGCTGCAATACTCCACATAGGTCATGTTGATTTCTCACTAAAATTCAGCACTGCACTAAAGCAAAGTAACAACGCAAAACTCCGAAAAATCTCTAATTAATCAAGGAAATAAGAGCATAAATATTTCATTAAATCAAAGAAATAAAATTAACAAAATATATCAAATAAATCCTTAAATTAACTAATGAATAAAAGATAAATAAGACTAAAAACAATTAAAAAATATGCATATGATGAAGAGTCATCAACTTTCTATATGACCTACTTATTAGAGTTTCTCAAAGAAATTGACATGCACCACTTGTGCTTTTTTTTCTTTCAATTTTATCCTCAACATAATCAGCATCATAGTAGGCTACAAGATCAAAATGAGTTTCTTTGTTGTACCAAAGGCCAAGATTAGTGGTACCAACAAGATAATGAAAAATTATTTTTACAATAGATAAATAAGATTTTTTAGGCAAAGCTTGAAATCTAGCACATAATCCTACTACAAAAACAATATATGTCCTACTTGTAGTTAAGTAAAGGAATGAGTTATCAACTATGAATTATTTCAACCCATGAGTTATCAACTATGAATTCTTTGATTGACTTTGATTCCATTTGAGAGATCATTGACATGTGGTTGTTGTCATCTTAAAAGAACACTCTTGTTCTAATGTCATCAAATTTGTTTCCTATGATTTGATTTTATGGATAACCTCTTTTGGTTTTCCAGCATCTTCGAGGGGTTTGAAATGGAGATTGATGATCCATCTCATTTTTCTGAGGAACGATCTGGTGTTGTTTCCCTAATTGTTCTTCTTTTTCATCAATCTATCTATTGTATATCAAATTCATGAAATAATATGTGCATACTTACTTCAATAGTTTTTGTTCTTAGATTAAATATGTGATATCCTTTTGAATCAGATAAATAACCTAGGAAAATGGCTTTGTTTGATTTTGCATCAATCTTTCCTAGATTGTCTTTATTATTTAAAATATAACAGTAGCAACCAAAAATGTGAAAATATGAGATATTTGCCTTTTTAATTTTCAATAATTCTTAAGATGTCTTGTTGATGATTTTTTTTTATTGATACACAATTTAAAATGTAACAAGAAGTGTTGACTACTTCAGCCCAAAAATATTTGTCAATATTTTATTCTTCAAATATTGTTCTTGCAATTTCTATGTTATATTCTTACGTTTAACAACTCCATTTTATTGAGGAGTTCTTGCACAAGAGAGATTATGAGAAATGTCATGTTCTTCAAAAAAGTTTTTAAAAGAAGCATTTATATTAATCTCCATGATCATTTCTTATAGAAATTATATTGGAACCTTTTTCTTTTTGAACTCTTTTACAAAAGGTTTGAAAGGCATCAAAAGAATTATATTTTTATTTTAAGAAGAGTATCCATGTATAACATGAGAAATCATCAACAATGAAAAAGTCATATCTCATTCCTATTCTAGATGTAGTTTTGATATGACCAAAAATATTAGGGAAGCAATTCAATAGGTATTTTAGTTGAAACAAAATCTTTTGAGCAAAAGTTTCTCTTGACTTGTTTTCCTTTAGCACAAGCTTCAAATACTTTATCGTTATCAAGACTTATTTTTGGCTTATCTCTACAAAGATCTAGTTTGGATAATTTTGAAACTTGTTTTCATGCTAACATGTCCAGTTTGTTTTTTCCATATCCACTTATCATTGTTGATAGACATAAAGCATGATTGAGTAGGTAATTATTCAAGATATAACACATAAAGATTTTTCTTTCTAAATCCAGAGAAAATAATTTTTCCAGAAGTTGCCTCCTTGACTTCACATATGTTTGGTTTAAAGATAACCTCAAAACCATCGTCACACAATTGACTAATCCTTAAAAAGTCTCAAAACCATTGAACATCAACAATTTTTGCAAAGTTTTCCTTAATTATAATACTTTTACTTTAGATTTTTGCCTAATCATTATTCCCAAAGGTTACAAATCCTCCATCCTTTTTGAAAAAGGAAAGAAAACATTGTTTATCTCATGTCATATGCCTCATATAGTCACTAACCAAGTACCATGGCCTTTTCTTGATATTTTAAAAACCAACCTGCATTTGGTGTTGGGTCCTTGAGATTTAGCTTTTTCTTTGATACTAGATTTTTTCTCTCTTAAAATAGCAGTTTGATTTACTGTGATCAATCATCTTACAATAAGAACATTTTCTTATTGCTTTTGGTGAAGGTTATGTCCTGATGCCACAATGTCGTTCCTTTTTTAGAGGTTGTCTTGATTTGTATTTTTCATCCCATTTTTTTAAATAACATGTATAATCAAGGTGTCCAATTTTATTGCATTAGGAACATTTTGTTTTGCATTTGTCTTTTTTTCTTTTAGGTACAACAAAAATATTCATAGAGTTTTTGCTTTTGGGTTTTGTCAAAACCAAGTTCAACTTTATCAAATATTCCTACTTGAGATCCCATAACTATTTGGATGGTTTCAGTGGATTTAATAAAATTTGACAAATAATTTTTAAAATATTCAATTTATGCTTTGAAAAGAACATTCTCTTTTTAAATTGTAGAACATTATTGACATTTAGATTTTTCATATGTTTTAAAAGGAGATTCCTGCAAAGTTTGAATGATTTTTTTAGTCCATCATTCATAGCTTGAGCTTTCTCTTTTTCTTTGCAAATTTGTTCTTTTAAAGATCCACATTTTTTAGCAAGAAAATTTGAGTCATTTAATAAATTATCAACATAAAAAAAAATCCATTTGTTCATTAGACACATGTTGGCATCTTCGTTTTTGTTTGTGTGCGTGATTCTTCAGAATCATCTCAAGTGACCATCATTGATTTTTTCTTGAATGGAAATCTCTTTTGCGTCTTTTTGTTTAAAGGACATTCATTTTTGCAATGTCATAGTCTATTGCACCCATAACATGTAATCTAACGCTTATCTATTTCTATTTTAGTGTTTCCCCTTTTGTTTAGAAAACTTATTTTGATCTTATCTCTTCTTTTCATCACTCTTTAAATTTTTCTTTGAAGAAGAAAAACTTCTTCATCAGCTTTATGTTGACCAATTTTTTCCAAGTCTTCTCTTTCATTTGGTTGTGAAAATGTGCTATCTTGATGATTTTTAGAGGCTTTTAAGACTATTATTTTGCCTTTTTTTGTTGGTTTGTCTTGCAGTAGTATTTCATGTGCTCTTAAGATTCCTATGAGTTCTTCCAATTCAAGTATCTCAAGATTCTTAGCTGGACTTTTGGTTGTAACCATTGGTCTCCATATGATTGAGAGACATCTCAAAATTCTTCTTACTCTATCTTGTACTAAGTTTGCCTTGCCAAGAGAACACATTTCATTTTCTATGGTTGTACATCTTGAATACATTTCATTAATAGTTTATCCTTCATTCATCTAAAATACTTTAATTTTTCGTATGCCAATATCAATTTTTGTTTCTTTGACATGACTAGTTCCTTTATGATGGGTTTGTAGTGTATCACATACCTTTTTAGCCGTATCATAGATATTAACTATTTTTCTTTATTCCTTGCTTAAAGCATAAGCCAAAAATAATTGAGCTTTAGAATTCAAAAATACTTTAACTTTGTCTTTTGTTGTCCAGACTACTTCTTTCTTTTCAGCATATGATGAATCATTATAATCAATTCTTTGTACAAAGTTTTCATATGTTATGATGTCTTGTGATTTAAGAAGTAGTTTCATTTAACATTCCTGTATCTTGTGATTTTAAGGAGTACTTTGACATTTTTTCTAAATCTTTTCCTCTAACACTTTTTGAGTATTAATCCTTAGAGGCAAGCACTAAAGCCATCAATCACAAGAAAAGAGGGTGTGAATTGTGATTCCCTTTTTAAAAATTAATTCCTGATTTTAATTTTAAACTAACTCAAGATCAACCTTGGTTACAAAACAAAAATGTAGAATGTTCTTGGTTAGTGAAAATAATTGAAACAAATTATTTCTAAGTGAACAATGATTGTGACTGATAAATATATAAAGATAAGGATAAGAAAATCACACAACGATGTATCCTAGTTCATCCAAGGTAGGATGCGTCTAGTCCTCATAATTTGTGAGTTTTTCCATTAATGTGCTTTACACAAGAACATTCTTGCTTTCACACAACCTTTCTTGATCAGATATAGTTTTTACCTTTCAACCTTGAAAGAATTTCTTACAATGACCTTTCAGTCGATAAAGGATTTCTACCCGTTGCCTTTTAATCACAAAAACGATTTTTACAAACCACTCAAACTATCCTTAAGAATATACTCATGAGTTGCAAATGAAATTATGAATAACGGTTGAAGGATCAGAATCTACTCAATACTTGTATGAGATTGATGTTCAGCAAAAGCTCAGTAAAAATATCCTTGAATCTAATGTAAGATAACTGGAGCTTTTGCTTGATTGAAGAGCTTTGATTTCTAAAGTATGATTGTTTTAGTGACGAATTCATTCCAATTAAAACTCTTGTTGTTTTCTTCACCTTGAGGTTCCTCTTATAAACGTGATGTAGGTCGATGACAACTCATATAGCCATTACTGGTCCAGTTATTTAGAGTGCTTGAATGAAAACTGTGAATGAGGTCTTAAGCAGTTGTTTGGTGTCAGTATTTTGCTTTGTGCGCAAGCTAAACTTTCTGTAAAAGATTCAGCATTAGTATCCTTTTCGTCCTTGTTGTCCTAGTTGTACTTGTTCAAAGACCATAAATCTAGAGATTGATCTTGTTATTGTTCTTGATGTCACTTTGCTTCTTTCAACCTTTTGTGCTTGATCATGGTTATGAGTTACCTTCATATTTGTTTTACTTAAGATCTGTATTTTGGAAAATGATTTATTTCATTTTTATCTTTAAAATGAATTATCCAAAATTATTTTGTTTGATAATGCTGATACTGTCAAAAACAGGATGGTCTTAGTTTGCCTACATTGATGCTTGTCAAAAACCAGAATGACCTTGGTTTACTCAGACTGCTGCTCTTTTGAACCAGAATGTTCTTTCATATACCAGAATGATCTTGTGTTGTTGTATCATAGTATATGATTACCTATCTTCAAATAATGCACTCAAAAACACAAGTTAAATAATAGCACAATTAAAATTATGATTAGAAATTAATTAATTTATTTGTGTATCTTCAAAATATTAATTTAGAATTTTGCTTAAAAAATGATCAGCCTAACTCTCAAGATCATAATGCAATAGCTTTAAGCCTCTCAACAAAATGATAATTTTTAAGTGCATTTAGACTTAAAAAATATAACTAAAATTTATTATAAGAGTAAAAAAGGTACAACAATAGACTTTAATTTATTTTTTATTTATTTTTTATTTGTTTTTTAAGTAGCTATAAAATAGAAGTAAACAAACATCTGGGTAAGTGTAACGTAAATAAAAGAATAAGTTATTAATATAAATAATAAATATTTAATTAAAATGATAAAAGTGTTTAAAATTATTACAAAAAAAATATAACAGTTAAAAGACATCTTAAATGTAAAAAAAGAATACAATAATTAATATATTTAATTATAAAATTTTATTTCTAAAAGAAAAGGTAAAGTTTATTTAAAATTACCAAAAAATAGTGTTATTAGCATGAAAACAACTCTATTCTTTTTATTGAAGTCTTACTTTAGAGTTTGCGTTAGACCCCAACAAAGTTTGAGTCGGCTTTATATTTAAACAATGTTTTATACTCTATTATACTATGTCTTAAAATATCAATTTTTTATTGATGGTTTATTATATTTTTAGTTATAAATTTTATAGAGTCTTCAATATAATTTTATTTAGATTTTTTTATCGTTACTAATAAAATATAATTTATTAGTAATAGCACATGTATAAGATATCTAACTCAAAAGAGTTAGTTTTTTACAATTTGGTGAATTTTTATATAAATTTCTACTAGCATTTGTAGTCATATTTAATATTTGACACGACTCAAATAAGATTAGTAGAATAAATAAATAAATAAATAACTCATTTGATATATAGTTTGCGAAAATTGTGAAGTAGCAATGTCGATCATAAAAAAAGGGGGTTTTGAATTGTGAACTTTTTAAAATATTGATTCATGTGTTTAATTTAAAATAACTCAATATCATTCTTGATTGAAATAGAATGTTCAGAATGTTCTAGATATGTTGGAAGTAAATAAAACAAATTAATTTATAATGAAGTGTGATTTGTGTGTGAAAATAATTAAAGATAAGAAATAAAAATATCACACACAAAAAGTATACTAGTTCATCTAACTCGGCTAGTCCAGTCCTCACAACCGTGAGATTTTCACTATGTGCTTCAAAACCAAGAATGTTCGCCTTCACACATTTTCTCTTGATCACACATTGATCGATTACAATCTTCACCTTTCAACCTACAAAGTATTTTTACAATCACATTTCAGCCTTGAAAGGATTTTTACAAACACACTCAATCTAATACAAAAGATAGACTTGAGTTACAAATGATGTGTATGATAAAAGTGTTTGGAATCTTGAAATTTCTCAACACTTGTTTGAGATAAAAGAAAGACAAACTCAATAAATAGTGATCCATAAATATAGTGAAAAGAACTGGAGTTTGCTTGAAGAGTTTGTGACTTGTTCTTACTTGAACAAGTGTTGGTAGACTTGTAAATTGAATTTTTGCCTACACCTTCCTATTGATCTTCAATTTATAGATGATAAAAGGCTTTGAATATTCATTTTAAAATGAATATAGCCTTTGGGCACACCTCCCAAGTGTTAGATATATCTTAAAGCAATTAAACATGTGTTTATATTGTTATCCATAACATTCTTAATAATCGAAGAAAGCTCTTGCTTTTCGGGCTGATGAAAACCGTGAATGAGTGAGTGAAAAAGATGTGAAATGTCAATTTGGTACTATTTCCAATCAGATTTATGTAGAGCTTTCTGCATAATATTGTAGTACAATGTACTTATGTCCTTGCTCACAACTCATCAATTTGGAGATCAATCTTGAGGTTGTTTTCCTTATTTGGGCATTTAGCTCAAGTTTTGGACTTCACCATTCATTTGAGCAGGCTTGATACTCTTTAATATGTGGTTTAGACTGTGGAAAATTATTTGTTTTAATTTTTTTTTTAAACGAGAATAACCAAAATGTTCTTTTGTAAAACAATAACATTATTCATTTTTATTTTGTACGAGTTTTGAATTTTAATAGTTGTTGTGTGTGATGTTTTTTGCTGCTCTGTACGTGTGTTACTTTTTGCAGAGATGCAGTGTTGGTATTTTTTGTCCTTGTTGTACTTTTTAATCATAAATCTGGAGATTGATCTTGTTGTTTGTTCTTGATGTTTGACTTTGCCTTTGTTGATCCTCTTTAAACAAATCTGTCCAAAATGATCTTGTGTTGATTATTAAATTCCTCTATAATGCATATTGATGATAGATGTACTTTCATATCCCAGATCGATCTTAAATTATAGCAGATTTTGCTCTTTGTAAACCAAAACATTCTTGGATTAAAGCTGTGAAAACCAAAATGTTCTTCGTTTCTATTTTTTAGTGATTTACTAGATTTTGAACTTCTAACAGTTATTGTGTGCCTAGATTTTATGTTATGTACATGTGTCAGTTATGCAGTGAATTTATCATTTATGTTCAGGTTGTACTTGCTTATCTTAGCCATCAATTTAGAGATTGATCTTGCTTGATAGATTATGAACCATAACTTTTGCCTTTACTCTTTGGAGTGTTTCTTTTATTGAAATTATCCCTTTATATTTCTAGTGAAATTCAAGAACATATTGTAAATAATAAAACTAGTATTTTCTTTAAGAATCTAATCATTCTTGTTATCTTGGAATTGTGGAGAACATTCTTCGTTTTATATAATTTTGTCAAGAACGTTTTTTCATTTCTCTGAAAGAACTTGATTTCTTTTAATATGATCTTGCCATCAATTTTTATGCACTTTGATGAAGTGGATGACTTCTTGCTTGTTCACTTACCCAATTCATGTTCCTTAAATAAAACCAAAATGCAATCATTAGTAGATCACCATTCGTAAAACGTAATCATTTATTTCATAAGGTTTTTTGTCATAAAACATACATTAAAAAAGTTTTTACCTCAACAATTGTGTACAGTTGTATTTAACGTTTTTAACCTTTGATTATATGTCTTTCACATGTTGTGATATTTATTCGTGCTTTATATTTAAGCATGTTTATTTAAATACTTTGTTTAATTTAAACTCGTTTTTATACTTTTATTTAAATTCCTTTTTAACACAATATATTTCATTAACTTTTATGCAAATTTAGAAGTGTGTTAGTGAAATTCATACTCAACATTCATATTTCTGAAATACCTTATTTATTGATTAGTAAATGTTATCTCCCTTTTTTCTAATTTGGTTATCCCTTTTTATATATATTGACACTGAACCAAATAAGAAGAAAAAAACTCAAAGAGAACAAATGTATAACTACATAACAATAGATAGCTAGTTATGTTTAATATGGAGGTTTAAGACTTTGTCAAACTAAAATAATACAAAACTAAACTAATAACAATAGACAGCTAGTTATGTTTAATATCCCCCGTAAAATGGGAATGGATATCCTAGCTAGCTAGTTTGGACAAAGGACATAATTAAGGGAATGGGTGTAATGTTTTTATTAAGATGTTTGCAGTTTGTTCAACAGAAGGAATCGACATTAAGTGAAGAATTCCATCTCGAAGAAACATTTGTTTGTTTCATACTATTCCAAGTAATTAACGAAGTACTAAGAAAGAAAAAAAATGTGATTGATCGCCTAGTGTCTTGACACACACCCCTAATTAGAGTCACAAATGCCTTTGATACTGAAAGTGGAATTTGCAGCGAAGAAAATTCCTTTACCAGGACTGTTTTTAAGAAATCGGAGAACACGAAACACAACTTGTAGGTGCAAATCTGTTAGTGCAGACATAAATTGGCTTAATCTGCCAACAAAGAAAGACATATATGGACATGTGTTTGTGAGATATAAAAGTTGGCTAATCAATTTCCGAAAAATAATTACATCAAAAGAGGGTTGGCCAGTGGTACTAGATAATTTCAAATTGGTATCCATTGGTGTATAACAAGGTTTTGAACCTAGCAAGCCAACTTCTGCAAGAAGAACAAAAGAGTATTTCCTCTGACACAAGGAAATACCATTGGTATTGCGAGCTATTTCAAAATCAAGAAAACATTTAACAATAAGAAGGTCTTTAATACTAAAAACAGATTGCAAAGAGGATTTAACTAATTGAATTTCAGTAAAACTCTCACGAGCAAGAATAAGGTTGTCAACATAAATAAGAATGACGGTAAAACCAGCCAAAGTAAAGCGAGTAAATAGGAATAATCAGATTTAGATTGAACAAAACCAAATTGTGTTCAAGAATAGCATAATTTGGTATTGCACTGCCTACTTGCTTGTTTTAATCCATAAAAGTATCTTTTGAGTTTGCAAACAAGATTTTTATTAGAAACATAAAGACAAAGAGGAACCTTCATGTAAACATCCTCATTAAGATCTCTATGGAAAAAAGTTGTGTTTATGTCAAGTTGAAATAAAAACCAATTACAAATGGCAGCAACATAAAGTAATAAATGAATCGTAGTCATCCTTAGCAATCAGGCGAGCCTTGTAGCGCTCAATATGACCATTAGCATAAAATTTTAATTTAAAAATTCACTTACATCCAATCACCTTTTTATTGGGAGGTGTAACACCCCGAATTTTAACAACGCGAGTGTATTTTTTTTAAAAAAAAAACAAATTCATATAAACGAAGAACTAAAGAAGAAAATACTTTTGGATAAATATTTAAGTCGTAACACAACGACAAAAGTCAACAATATTTACTAACAGCGGAAATAGTTTTTGAAACAAAAATCCAAAATATTCAAACATCAAAATACACTGGGGCTATGAGGCCTATCGAACATAGCTCATACCCCTGGGGTATTCTCGGCAGACCTGTATAAAAGCACTGCCCCAAGAATTTTAACTTTCCCCCCCCCCCCACGTCACATCAAAAAGTGGTACATGGACCCATCAAAATAAAAGTCAAGCTGACAATATTAGTATAGGTACAATCTTACAATATACAATAAATACATAAACAAAAGAAAGACCTCTAGCCCCTATTCAACCATCTAATTTGATCATGCTACAAACACTATACAACCCGAGTGATCTCCACGTGCCCCGCAAGATCCTCCTGACACAGCTTCGATCAGGTATGTCTAACTACATGCCCGTCTCCAAAGTACTAACCAGAAGGACGATCCTGGTTCTCGTCTGAGGGCAAAGCCCAGATTTCCACAATAATTGTAAAGTTCACCAACCGAAATTAACAAATATCACATAGCAAAATTTTTATATTTTCAAATGCTCAAAAGAACCTTTCTTCTTAGCATACTCCTCGAAAGGGTTTTCATATGTCAAAAAATGCATAAACAATGTTGAAAAATGAAGTTTTGACAAACTGCATTGTCGTAGCTGAATACAATTGAGAAAATGCATATTTTCAATTCTAAAATGGCTCTGAATCAATCAACACTTCAAACATTAATATTATCAATTATGAACATATAATTAACACCAAATTAATCTCCACAAATTCACACCTCAATCACACATCGAATATTCATTAAATCGATTATGAACACATAAATACATCAAAACTTAATCAACCCAACTTCACACCTCAAAGCAATTACGACAAATCACAACAACAACCGAATATGTATATACATCATCAAAGTATAACAAGCATAACTCGCGTGTCAAGCACCCTAATGCAATGCGTATATGCCAAAATGCATGATTCCAGAATTCCAAACCAAAACCCTCCTCGAGGGGTGTAAATCATAATTGTACAGCCTCTCACAGACCAATACTAATTACAGAGGTGCAATCTCTCACGGATCAGCACGATTTACTAGCGTGCAGTCTCTCATAGACCAGCACGACATACAAGAGTGCAGTCGCTCACAGACCAGCACAATTTTCTAGAGTGCAATCGCTCACAGATCAGCACATTCTAGGGTGCAATCTCTCACAGATCAGCACGACGCGACAATCCCCACAAGGATAAGATGAACCAATAATTCACATGGCATCATCCTGTGGCCTATCATGGTCACCACTATCACCATGGCCCCATCGCGGTCACCATGCACTATGAAATGCATGAGCATACTCTGACTCTTTTCACCATAATCATTAAATAAATGCAGCTATTAAAAGATTCCCCATTTTTAATACTCATTTAACACTAATGATTTTCAAACACAACACAGAGCATACTCAAACATATTTATTCACACCAATTAAAATTTTCACAACCACACATAAATCACATCTCCAAATTCCATTCACACCTAAATTGAATTAAATTCATTTTCCACCAAGTCACACATAAATTTCATCTAAAAAATTCATAATATTAATTATGAACACATCAATTTCACCTAACATAAATCACCAAAATTTCCAAACATTAATCACCACAACAACATTAATATATAAGAGTTCTCCCCACCGCTAACTCGGTGCCAACGGTCTCAATTCCCTTTCGAGACTCAAGGAGCTAACTACATAAACATGAATATTTATAACAACTTGTTCACAATAAAACTAATCCAAACACAACAAAATTTCCAAAATTAAATCTTTCTCACACACCAAAGTTTTAAAATCAAATAATCTATATTATTTACTTAAAACTAAATAAAAAAAATATCGTCAAAATTTCCCATACACACACTCGACTATTAAAGCACCGAAAATTTTTGAGTTAATAAAATACTCTAAACTTTTTTTTTCTTTTTAAACTCTATCAAAGATTAACTAAAAGCGTAACATTTTGAACTCTAACCATTTTTAATTCCATTCTATCTTTTTGCTCAAACTCTTTAACTTAGTTAAATTTTGAACTTTTTCACAACTTTAACAACGCTAATTATTTGTAAAATTTCAATTTCAGTTCAAACTCATTTATTTGAAAATAACTCATTACGTAACTCAAACTCATCAAATTTAATTATCGCCAATTCACACCGACAACAATCAATTCAATTCCACAACACACATATAACACCTCAATTAAATTTAAACAATTCAAACATAACTCACCCAATTTCAAAACTCCACATTTTTACACATAAACCACCAAATTTCATCAATTCATTTTCTACAAAATCCACAAATAAATTACATCTAAAAAATTCATAATAATAATTCACACCAAACTTGAATCACCCCAAGCCACACCTCCAATTTAAATTCCACTAAATTACACATAATCACATTAAATTAATTTTTCACAAAATCACACCTCAAATACATCAAATTTCTTTTCCACAAAATCACAAATAATGTCCTAAATGCAAACTAAAAGTTTGGAAGGAGCCCTTACCTTAAGGATAGCTCTAACACGCGATTACGGTACCGTAATTAATTCTGGTAAAATTTAAGTTCGTGACGTCGCGTCGAAAATTAGCTCACTAGCATCGTAGCGTGGCAATGAGCAACTTTCTCTTCTATCACTTCTCGAAACGAAACTTAGATCTAAGAGCAAAATGAAGATTTTTGTGTTTATAGATTTTGAAAACAAAAGAATTTGGAAACAGAGAAGGAGAAAGAAGAAAACAACTTGGCAACGCTGGAAATGCTTTCCTTTTCTTTCTTGATTCTCTTTGTTCTTTTCTTTCATATATATATATATATATATTAAAATAATAATATATTATAATAATAATAATAATAATAATAATAATAATAATAATAATAATAAAAAATATCTAAATAAATATCTAAATATTTTTAAAAAACATTATTTCACCCATCACCTCACATCACTTCTCAAACCACTTTTTTAGAAAAATATCTTCTTTCGCCGCAATTCAATTGATTGATGTATTTTTCCGAAAAATGCTGCATCTCAGAAAAAAAATTCACCGTAATTAAATAAAATTATTAATCGACGAATAATTTTAATCGGGTTTTTAAAAATATATTTTTGGCATTTAACTCACAAAATACCATAAAATTGGCTAAAATGCCTTAGAAATTCAACACAAAATTTCCCAAAATACATAAATTAGAATTTAAAATTAAGGGTCTTACAGGAGGTAAAGAGGATAGATCCCAAGTGTGATTATTCAAAAGAGATTGAATTTCAGAGGCTATTGCAAGTCTCCAATTGGAGTGGTTCATAACTTTCGAATAAGAAGTGGGTTCTTTAAGGTGGAAATAGTTAAGGGAAAAAACTAGTGTAAATCATATAAGTTGTCATAGCATATGTAATTGTTGGAACCAAGTTGATTTTAAATTTAGAGCTTTTATGTTAACAAAAGTATTTTATGAAAATAATATATTTGACTTCAAAGAGTATGAAAGAAGACTGATGTAATTGAAAATATGATTTGATTCAAAATTATAATTGATGAAAAACTAAAATAAGATTTGATTCAAATGTATAATTGATGAAAATCTAAAATAAGATTTGATTCATACTTATAATTGAAGAAAATCTTTGACCAAGTTGAAAACAAGATATAAATCGAATTTGCAAGAAGTTACCAACTTTAACAAACACATTTCA
>JBBPBS010000577.1:7463781-7507780 GCA_037974835.1 Cicer judaicum
CCCCTCTTCTCGTGTTTTCACCTTCAGTAATTAGATAAAGGGATAGGTAATACCTTGATTGTTGTTAGATGAAGACAAATTAATATATAAATTACCCTTTAACATGTAACAATGAAAATCTTTAAGATATGAAGGAGGATGAGTAGTCTTGCCACTCCTCCTAGAGTAGTGACATGCACTATAGGAGAAATGGCAGGTGTAGAATTTGAGGCATCCGAAACCAAATCAGCAGTTGAGTCAAATTAGCTATCAACATATTGATCATGGTGAGTAGGTGAACAGGAAGTTACAGAATTTGTGTCATTATTCAAAGAAGCATCAGAGCAAGATGTAGGGGAGAGCGGAAGGGATGTCATGTTGCAAAGTAGAATTAACTAGAGGATAAGGAAATATAAACTAAAAACAAGTGTCGTGAAACAAAAATATTTCTTTATTATGAAAAATTCAATTTTGCTGAAGGGTTTCCACACAAAAAGTTTGATGGATTATGGCGTTAGTTTGATTATGTCATTATTTGAGGGGTTTCCACACAAGAAGTTTGATGGATTATAGTGTTAGTTTGATTATGTCATTATCAAAACGAATGCATTTAACCTTCTTATTAAATTGAGTATGAACAAAAGAAATAAAGGACTTAACAGGAAAAGATATTTCAGACTTAAGTTTCATAAGAAAAATCCAGCAATATCTATTTTTATCATCCACAACTATTAAAAAATACTTGTAATCAAACATAGATGGAAGGGAGAAAGGTCCCAAAATATTCATATGAATAAGATCAAAACAAGCATCAGAACATGAAACACTTTGAGAAAAGGGCAATCGCTTTTGTTTGGCATATAAACATATTGTCACGAGAGGAATGTCATTTATTAATATGAACAAAAGAAACTTGTTTATTAAGAAGTTGCAAAGTATCCAAAAAAGGATGTCTAAGCCGAAAGTTCCAGATATTACAATTGGCTCCTCTAACATTATGAATACTAGAAAGAAAAGTTGTGCAAAAATTACAAGAAATAGAAGAAACATTATAAATGTGTAATTTGGGAAAAGTAAGCAAATACAATCCATGTTGAATATTAGTTATACCAATCATCTGCTGGGAGATGTTGTCCTGTATCACACAATTAATGGCATGAAAAATAATATTGCAGTTAAGAGAACTAGTTAACCTAGGGACATAAATTAGATTGTTAGTGAATTAAGATAAATAAAGTACATCAGTAAGATAAAAGATATTATTAGAAAAAGAACCATGAGACAATTTTATTAAAATAGGTGAAATATATTCAAAAGATTGAAACATATCAGTACAAAAACATACGTGATTAGTGACACCTGTGTCAAAGAGCCAAGAATAACTGGAAAATAAATTCAGAACATGATGAGATGAAGGATTACTCAAAACAAATGAAGGAGAGTTTTGAATGTGATTGATCATATTGGAAGTAGAAGCGTTATAAGCTTGTAGGAATACTAGTAAGGCCTTTTGTCAATCCAAAGTAAAACTTTGTAAACCAACATCAACAATAGAATTATCATCTTCATCAGCATGGTCATCAGTATCATGATGTTGATTAGTAGAGGAACGAATGTTGGAAGTGGCAGAATATGGCCTAGGATAGTTAGGGGGATAACCATATTTTTTAAAAGCATACGTCAATGGTGTGGCTAAGTTTATTGCAATGACCACATGCCTTATAGCCACGTCCACAACCACTAGAGTTACATCCACCACCGGGAGCAAAGCCATAACCAAAATTACGCCCATAATTAGAAACAACAGTAACAGATTTTACCTCGTCAATAAGATTAAAGAACCGCCTTTCTTGTTGGATGAGCATAGAAAAAACTTTGGTAATGTTAGGAAGGGAATCCATCAGTATCATTTGAGATCAAACCGATGAATATTGCTCATTTAGACCTTTAAGAAATCTAATGGCATAATCATTGTCTCTATAATCACGAATTTTGGGTAACAAGTTGCAATAACATTTTGGGTTACATGAACAAGTAGGGAGGGGATATCTATTTCTTGCTAAAACTTATTCAAAGTAGTGAAGTAATTAGTAATAGTGGAGTCACCATGACGAAGTGCATTTTCTTTTTTGCAAATTGGAGATATGAAAGACATCGCTTTGATGATATCTATTTTCATTTCCTTTCATTTGTCAGTTGTAGATTCCATCCACATAATGCTCTGGGCATTGTCTGAATCAAGAGAATTTGCTATCCATGGCATGACCATGGTATTACATCTATCCCAAGCAATTGAAAGCCAATTTGAATCAGGAGAACGATTTAGGGTTCCACGAACGAAACTCAATTTTTTCTTGGAGCGGAGGGCGACGAACATTGCGGGAGACCATGTGCATAAATTGGTGTTGTTGAGAGGCGGAGAAACGAGAGTGAGCCCGGAGTTGTCACTCGGGTGCATAAGAAGAAGAAAAAGATGATGAGCAAGAATGCATTATGTGTTTTGCTACTTATACTATGTTAGTGAATCATACTCAACATTCATATTTCTCTCTTTTTTAATTTGGTTCTCTTTCTTTATATATATTGAGAGTGAACCAAAGAAAAAGAAAGAAAGAAAAAAAAAACTCATACAGAACAAAAGTTTGATTGCCTAAACTAATAACAATGTATAGCTAGTTATGTTTAATAAAGTGTCACATTAAATTTGATGTTTATAATATAATGCGTGCATTTGATTGAATTTTTTTTACTAATTCGTACAATTATATTAAATTTAATAATGCAAATATATTTAAATCATTATTAATAAATAAAAATAAAAATAAAATGAAATGTCTAGCTTTAAACATAAATAAAATTCATTTTAATAAATACACATTCAAAAGTAATTTTGATTCAAACTATTTAAAAAATTTGATTTATATGAATCACTTACGTTACGTTTACTATATCGGCACATAAATTGATATATTCAACTAATTAACCAAAAACAATTTTAAAAACTGAAAGCAATAATAGGCGGTTTGATGTATTACTCCCCTACTTATGATGAAAGGTAATTGTGTAATAAAAAATTCAGTATAATGCATAATCATTAGCAACATTCAACGTCACAACATATGTGAAAAAACTAAAAATTAAAATGCATAATAATTAAATTTAAAGTTTAAATATATCTTTAATTCTTATAAATATATCACTTTTTTATTTTAATCTTTATAAGTTTTTCTTTTTTTGAATTTAGTCCCAATAAAATATTAATTTTAATCTCTAATGCCAAATCATAAATTACTTAAAAAAGATGAGTTTTCCAAAAACTCCTAAACCTCACTTTTAATTTCTATTTATATTTTTTTTATAAAATAATACTAATTATTAAACTTATTAATTAATGATACAAAATTTTTAATATATCATAAAAAATTACATAGATTACGGTTTGGTGTGCATTTATAAGACCACGTGTCATCAAAACAAAAAAATAATATTTACAAAGATTAAAGACATATTTAAACTTAAATTTAATATAACTTTGAATTACAATTTCTAATAAAATACTATAATTTAACTCTATAATCATTAATTAAGATTAGTTTATAAGTAAAGAATTATGAACTTATTTCGAATTGAAAATTTCTCAGTTAAAAAAATAATCCAAATTGCCTATAGTATCACACTTTTATATGCTTTTAACATATACATTCTGTAGGAGGGAAACATGTAAATTTTCCAACATCTGACTGGTCAGTGTCTCCACAAAACAAAGGCAAACAAGAAAACGACCGTCAATAGCATTCCTGCATATTTGATCCATTGGTCAACGCGATTTCGTCTCTCAATGATTCTCAGAACTTTGTTTGATATTCCCACTGTATTGAGGACGTCCAATGCCTTTCGTTGTGCACTCTGCACAAAGACAAGCCAAATAAAAAGTTTTCAAAAACAGTATGATTGGATTAACAGTTCATAAGCATAATCAATTATCGCTAGTTTAGACATTCCTAGAAATTAAAACCTTAATTTCTATCAAAAAGGGGAAAACCCAAACTGGATTTAGTAAATAGAGAACACTATGTAAAAGGAAAAGTAAGCTACACTGTGTTTTCAATAAAAGAAATTCAAAACGTCAAACCAAAGCTAGATGCAAATGCTCAACAAATGAAGGAAATGGTGTAATTCCTTAGAACACACTACATCTTGCCTAAAATGCATTGTTCGTGTGCAATGATCTGTTTAAATTTCATAATTACCCCTTAACACACTTAGCAAGGTTTCTTCAAATTTTGGAAAAAAGAATGTTTAATAGGTCATAATTTGAAATAGGGTAAAAAGAACTGTAGAGAAAAAAGTAGACAGACACTACAGATTTCACACTTTTAAAAATATTAGCTGTTGAAGATTCATTGGATAAAGAGGGAAAAATCGACACAGATGATGACAGTGATGATGAAGATGTGCAATCTATTGACAAGTTCAAGCGTGATTTAGATCTAGTCCTTCATCTGGAAATTCATTCAGATCAAAAACATCTTCATCAGGAACTTTGTTCAGATCAAAATTGTGCTTGAACTTGCCAATAGATTGCATATCTTCATCATCATTGTTATCATCTGTGTCGATCTTTCCATCTTTATCCAATGAATCTTCAAAAATTAGATATGATATATTTTCGTCATCATTTGTGTTTATCTCTTCATCCTCATCCAATAAATCTTCATTAACAATGAGATGTGAGATATCCTCATCATCACTGATGCCAAAGTCAAATGAGGGTATTTAAGTGATGTGTGATGCTGTCATTTTTTAATAAGAAGTTCAAGTAAGTGTTCACGAGAGATGAATATACACCCTGTGTGTTCACGAGAGATGAAAGACCCTGTTACTTCAATTTGAGTGTACAAAGGAATTAACGTGACGAATGATAATGCAAGTTTGGTAAGTTATTTTTTTCCCTTTGTAAATGATAGGAATGGGCTGGGCCCCACAAGTGATGAGGGGGATCTCTTAGTAAATAGAGATGAGGTGGGACCTAAGCAATGGCAAGTATATGTAAGAAAGAATAAGAAAGGGAATGCAGAAAAATAATGATTGTCTAGCTGGCATATGGAATTAATATTCCACTAATAAAATGAAATTAAATTGATAGAGCAAAGGTAAGATAAAATTGAACAAAGGGAATTATTTTATTAATTGATAAGAAAAATAGAAAATGATTCCAAAGCTAATGCTCCTCAGTTAGAGAAAACAATTCTCATACTGCCCAACCTCCGAGGTGTAACTGACAAAAATAATAAAAACCGTCCAGCTATTTCTGCACACACTCCTCTTTATTAGTGGAATATTAATTCCATTTTATTAGTGGAATATTAATTCCATATGCCAGCTAGACAATCATTATTTTTCTGCATTCCCTTTCTTATTCTTTCTTACATATACTTGCCATTGCTTAGGTCCCACCTCATCTCTATTTACTAAGAGATCCCCCTCATCACTTGTGGGGCCCAGCCCATTCCTATCAGTAAATGAGCGTATGAACACAGAAGCAAGTGAGGTTATGGGAAGTTGTAAAGGTAATTAATTGCAATTCAATTTTTTAAACAAAAGTATTAAATAAAGGTTGAATTTGGAAAAAGGAATATTTTTGGAATAAGGATATTAAATAGAGTTAAATTTTTTACTTTTACTTATATTTGAGGCCAAGAAGTTTTGTTTTTTTTTTTTGCTTATAAATAAGACCTGCAGGGAGTGATCTATTTACAACAAAAGTAGATGATTTGACTACCGACATAACAAATAGACCGATAACAAAAAGTATATTTAAAAGTGTTTTGCTAACATTCTTCTCTAAGGTTCTATTTGGGAGTTTAGGAGGGGAGAGGACGGGAGGGTTTTGGATAAAAGGAAGTAGGAGATGGAAGGAAGGGAGTGCTTTGAGATGAGAAGACTTTGGGGAATCTATTTTTCTTAATAGTACAAAATCCCCTAATCTGGGGAACTCAATAAATTATTAGAAGAGGATTTTGGAGGGCTTAGATAAATTCTTCAAATCCTTTGTATATTATTTTAATACTCCAAAAATTAAAAATATATTAATCATAAGCATTCTTTTTCATTTTCTACAAAATCACTTTCTCAAACAAGATTGAAGATTTCTCTCTATTTCTCTCTCTTCCCCTCTCCCCAAAGACCTCTCCTCCATTCCCTTCCCTTCCAAACGGAGCTAGGAGGAAAAGAGAGAGGACTTTGGAGGAAATGAGAAAAATTAAAAGATATATAAATCCCTCAACTTTTTTAGGAGTGTTTTTTAAGGGAATAAGATAAAAATATTTATGAGCAATATTATTTTAATTTAGAGAATATTATAAAGAGAAGTAATGGATTTCAAAATTTATTCAAAATACTCCAAAACCCTGGCCAAAGCTTTCTTTAGTTCCCCGTATGGAACAGTTTTAGTCCAATTAAGAAGAAAAAAAATATCATGCTTTGGGGACTACCCCCTTCCATTATTCTTAAAATCCTTCTCTCTCTTTCTCTCCAAATTCCTAAACATAGCCTAACAATAAACATAACTAATAGCATCAGAGTTATTGTGATATCTTGCTGAGTATATTACTGTCCCCACAAAAAAAAACGGAAAAAATACCTTCAAGCGTTCTCTTTGGCCATGTATTGAAGAAAGGATAGCCTCCCCAAGCGCATTAGCATTTTCAAGCTCCCTGGAAGAACTGTGTACTGAATGCATTGCTTGTGCGTCATCATCATAAATTCTCAAAACGTGAGAAGAATCCCCATTCTACAATTGGAAATGAGCCCGTTTTTAGTCAATAGGGAAAAATACATAGAGCCATTGAATAGAACACGATAGCAATGATGTACCACTCTTCCCAGCAGTTCCGCTCTCTCTTTAGCTTCTCTAGTCCGGTTCTGATTCCTTAAGTTATATTTATCCAAACTTTCTTTCAGTGATTCAGCTTCTTCAGCTATTTGTTCGACTTTTCTGTGCAAGAAAACACAATATCCCCTCTTTAAGTACAAATAAAAAAAACCAGAGACAGCATATAATATCAATATAAACGAAAGATAAAACAAATAGATCTATAACAAAATAGACAAAACAAATTTATTTTTTGTTCAATAAAACAAGTTCATTGGCTACAGGGTATAAAGCAAGGAAATTATGACTACACTTCATTGTTACATACTTCATTTATTTAAAGGGAATGACATAGTTGTTCGTAACAAAGAGAACAGAAAACCAAACCAAACCAAACCAAACCAAACCAAACTCGTGCACCAGAATGAAGAAGCAGACACATAATTAAGAAACCAAACCAAACTCATGCACACACTTTACCCCGACATTTCTTTTACTTCCAGCAATCACAAACCATCACAGACATTTCTTTAGATTCATAATAAGAATATACAAAAGAAACGTTGCTATAAAATAGCACTTCACAAACATAACTCCCTAAAATGAAATACACATTTACCTCTATGTTTCATCAACAAAATTAATCAAATTTATGATGCACCAAATTTCCCTCAAAACACACTAAAAGCTTCCACTTCTTCACTAAATTGAAAATCTACCTTCTATAAAAAAATCAAGATCCATTCCCTCAATTCATTTAAAAAATAAAATATCAATATTCTTTCACAATCAAAAAACGCAATTCAGAAAATCGATAACATCAATCACAGAAACAAATTCTATAAACATAACCGAATAACAATCGCTATATATTAAAAAAAATATTGGATCGGAATCCTAATCAACGCGATTTCGATTTGTTCACCTTTTCCAGAGATCGCGTTGAGGTTTAGCCGCAACGGAACGCCAAAGACGGTCCATCTCGACGCAGAAGGATTGGATCTGGTTGATGTCCCTCTTGACGGCGAACGAAAGCTCCGAATCGACGCCAGCAACGGCAGCGGAGGTAGAGGTAGAATGCTCGAGACGCTCGAGGCGTTCGAGGCCGTCACGACACCTGAGCAACAGCTTCTTCGCGTTTTGATGAACCTCCGAGAGCGTTCCTCCGCCTCCTCGTTCCATGATAAAGACGGTGACGGTAGTGGTGACTTCCGAGTGTTTCTCCGACGGAGATAGGGAAAAACGGTTTTACGTACGGTGAGCTTCGAAACCGGTTGACACGTAAATAAAAGTGAAACTCTACAGAATGTCTAAAAGGAATGTAACACGTCATCTTTAAGCAAACAACCAATCAAAATAATCTTTAAATAAATCAACTTAAAAACACGTATGTGTCCCTTAATTTAATTAAATTTTTTTTAATATTCTTTATTTAATTAATTTTAATTAACGATTTTATTTTTTATGTCATAAAATATCAATAGTAATATCTTTTAAGATTTAAAGGATTAAATTATCGACCTGTTATTTAAAAAATTAAATAAATAATTAATTTAATAAAAGTAAAATAAAAGAACCAGAAAATAAATTAAGAGTCGCATGAGGTATTTTGTCTAAAATAACCATCAAAATAAAATTAAAGAAGATATCTCTTGAATTTGAATTGTATACGTAACAAAATAAGGCAATTTAATGTTGTGATCCATTTCAACCTTTGATTTGAAATAGGATTATATAGATTATATAATCAATTTCACGCATTAAAATAATATCAAACTTTAGTCTAGATCAGACAATTAAGAGCTGTAACTATATCACACTTTTTCTCTTTCATCTTGTCATGTCTTTCTTTCTCAATATACCTTTTATATTAATATAATAGTTGCTTCCTTCCTCTTAGAACCTAGAAAAAATATACTAGCAATTTTTGCTCTCAACTATCCAAGGTCTCTCTTTGGTGGTGTCATTGCATTTTTTGCTATGAGTTATGTAGCAACCTATGATTTCGTACTAGTGACCAACTTAATACAATATTGATTAGCAAAGTCAATTCCCAGAATAATGGTTGAATCATGTTTTGTTTTGTCGATTATGTCATATTAATGTAACAACCAAGTTGGTTCAAATACAATACTGATATTTTGATGATAAAAAGGCAAAAGAACAATTTGTTAGAATCAAATTGGTTTGAAGAATAATGATCTTTAACTTTTGTTTGGATGATAACAAGATAAATTTGAAAACAATTTATCTTTTAATGCGTGTTTTAAGTGTGCAATATCGTTTGATAAGAGTTTTTAACGTTTCATCGAATCAAAGTTTCTATATCCTAGCACTTCGTATGACTCTTCTAATATATGGTGAAAACTATTTAATCAGATACTCTGATGTTTGAAGTTTTTTTTCTAATCATCTTATCAACACTTAGTCAATGCTTTGAAAAGAGTCAATCATTTAGAAAAGTATTCGTCATACAAGATAATCGAATCAAAATCCTATAAACCTTTCTTTGATAAAAGTCAATCATTTGTTTCATTATCATTTGATTGAAGAAAACTTAGAAATGACAAGGACCATTTGGATGTAAATCCTCTAGTTATTGAAATATCTTTATCTGATGTGTTTCCTCTGGAACAATAAAATTTCGTCTTGAACAAAGATACTTTTAATTGAAGAAGATTTTAAGGCACGAAATAGGACAAGGGAATCGATTTTGAAATTCATCTAGTTGTCCCAATAGTACAAGACCATAAAAATAGTGTTCGACATTCTTTACAACATCAGGAAAAAACATTATCCTAAATACTATAAAAGTTACTCTAGCATCATTTCAAAGAATTGTTTTTTGGTAAATATTGAGAGAGTTACAAGAATTCATTGAATCATCATACTGCAAAATTATTTTTAAGTAACCTCACATTCCTAATCCTTTTAAGAGAAAGTATGTCACTTGTATATTTGGATTCATATTTTCATACCATCTCATTTCAGAGTTAACTTTGTATTCATAAGTAAAGCTTTATTCATTTTATGTTAGCCAAGTTGTGTCTTGAGTTGAGACCTTGTATCTACAAATTCATAATCTTCAAGAAGACTATTGTATAGTCAGTTGACAATAGTATACTATAATGGGAATGTAATCATGGTGATTATAATAGAAAATCATTCAAGTTCAAGGGACTGAACATAGCAACCGATTTAGTTATGAACCAAAATAAATTACTTGTGTTCTTTTTTTTTTCTCGTTTATTGTCTTTATTCTTAAAAAGTTTATTTTAAAAAGGGTTAAACAACTAATTTTATTTAAAAAGGGAAAAAAATTACACAACTAAAATCTCAATTTCTTGTGTTATTTTGCCTTTATGTGCCATTAACAACATTTTGGCCTTGAAAGCAGAGTCAAAAGAACAAATCAATGATGAGAATTCAGAAGGAGATGAAAACATCACCTTCCTCGTAAAGAAATTTGGTAGGTTTCTTAAAAAAGATAAAACTTTTGAAAGGAAAAGTTTCAGAAAGAAGGATGTTTCCACTTCAAGCCAAAACTTCACTTGCTTTGAATGTGGTAAGCAAGGACACATAAAGGAAAAATGTCCAAACATCGTCAAGAAAAATGATATCAAAAAGAAATAATTCAAAAAGGCTTGTATAGCATAAGAGAACAATGAAGTTAGTTCATCTTCGGATTCAGAAAGTGATGAATGTGCAAATATTTCTTTGATGACATCACCTCAATCCGACGAAGAAGAAGTGGTTAGTAACAAAGACTCTCTTCATAATAATGAGACTAATAGTGAATTAATTATTGAATATAATGATGCTCAAAATTCCATCAAAGAACTACTTATGGAATATAAAAATCTTTTCAAAATAGTGTCAACTCAAAAGAAACAAATTTTATCTCTTCAAGAGAAATTGACACTATAGAAAAAGATTCTAAAAAATTAAAACAAAATTTTACATGCAATAAGTGTTGTTATATTTCTTTCAAAATTGTCCAATTAAATAGAGTAATTGAAAGGAGAAAATTATTCAAAAAAAATCTCATATACACACACACATAAGTAAATCTATTGCTACATGTTTTTATTGTGGTCTAAATGGCCACACACCTAATGTTTGTCATTATAGAAACTTTGGTGTTCCAAATGAGCATTATGAGTGGGTTAAGAAAGGTACTAATCCTTAAGGATCCAAAGAACTTTGGATACCTAACAAATCATGATCTTATTTTGTTGGTATGCAAACAAAGTACCTCTAATATGTGGTACTTGGATAGTGGATGCCCAAAACACATGACCGATGACAAAATTAAATTTTCAGCTCTAACTCTTAAATCAAAAGGCTATGTCATCAATGGAGATAACAACAAGGGAAAAATTTTAGGCATTAGAAAAGTTGGTGCAGCCTCGTATCCTTCAATTGAAGATGTTTTATAAGTTGAGGGTTTAAAACACAATCTTATTAGCATTAGTCAACTTTGCGAAAAGGGTTACAAAATAGCTTTCAACAAAGATGAATTCATTATCCGAAATGAAGTATCAAATGAAATTTAGTTTGTTGGTAAACGTTTTAAAAACATTTTTATACTTAATCTTGATAATCTATCCTTAAAAATGAAATGTCTTATGGTAAGTAACAACAATGATGCATGGCTATGGCATAAAAGATTTGCACATATCCATATAGATCATTTAAACAAGTTAGTCAAGCATGACCTTATTGTAGGCTTACCAAAGATGAAATTTATAAAGGATAAATTATGTGATGCTTGTCAAAAGGGTAACCAAACTAATGTTTCATTTAAACCCAAGAATATTATATCAACTTCAAGACCACTTCAATTGATACATATGGATTTATTTGGTCCATCAAGAGCTAAAATTCTTGGTGGAAATTTATATGGACTAGTAATTGCTGATGATTACTCAAGATTCACTTGGACCTTATTTTTGGCAAATAAAAATAAAACTTTTAAAACATTTAAATATTATGCCAAACTAGTCCAAAATAAACAAGCAACCAAAATAGTATCAATAAGAAGTGATCATGGAGGAGAATTTCAAAATGACTCTTTTGTAGAATTTTGTGAAGAAAATGGAATCTTTCATAACTTTTCTGCACCAAAAACACCTCAATAAAATAGAGTTGTTGAGAGAAAAAATAGATCATTGGTCGAACTTGCAAACACCATGCTAAGCGACTCCAATTTACCAAAATATTTTTGGGCACATGTTGTAAGTATAGCTTGTTATGTATCCAACCTAGTTATAATTTGACCAATATTAAAGAAGACTCCATATGAACTCTATAAAGGTAGAAAATCCAATATCTCACACTTTCACATTTTTGGATATAAGTGTTTTATGGTGAATAATGGTAAGGATGACCTTAGAAAATTCGATGAGAAAGCCGATTAAGGTATCTTTATTGGTTACTCATTATTTAGTAAAGTTTTTAGAATTTTCAATAAGAGAACTTTGTTAGTTGAAGAATCTATGCATGTATCATTTGATGAATCTAACCCCTTAAATAAGGACAAAATTGTCTTTTATGATGATGCTAATTTTATAAGTGATACAAGAAATGACAATCAAGATGATCAACCTACTCAAGAGAATGAAGTCAACATTGAGTAGCAAGATCAAAAGGATAATCTTCCTAAGGAATGGAGAACCTATAACGATCACCCCATTGACAACATTATAGGTGATATCAACAAAGGAGTTACTACAAGACTCAAACTTCAAGATGCTTGCTTGAATATGGAATTTGTTTCTCAAATAGAACCCTCCAAGATTGGTGAAACACTTAAAGATGATCAATGGATACTTGCCATGCAAGAAGAACTAAACCAATTTGAAAGAAGCAAAATGTGGGAACGTGTCCCTAATCTTGGAAATAAACACATCATTGGTACCAAATGGGTGCTTAAAAACAAGCTAGATGAAAATAGCATAGTTGTTCAAAACAAGGCAAGGTTGTTTGCTCAAGGATACAATTAAGAAGAATGAATTGACTTTGATGAAGCATTTGCGCCGATAGAAAGGTTAGAAGCAATACGGTTATTACTTGCTTATGCTTGTTATATGAATTTTAAATTGTTTTTGATGGATGTCAAGAATATTTTTCTCAATGGCTACATTAATGAAGAAGTATATGTCAAACAGCCACCCGAATTTGAAGACTTCAAGAATCCTTCACATGTTTTCAAATTAAAGAAAGCTCTTTACGGTTTGAAACAAGCTCCAAGAGCTTGGTATGATAGGCTAAGTAACTTCTTATGTGAACGGGGGTTTGAAAAAGGTAAAGTTGATAAGACATTATTCATTAAAAGAACTAATGATCACACTTTACTTGTTTAAATCTATGTTGATGATATCATATTTGGATCAACCAATAATGAAATATGTGAATAATTCTCATTAATGATGCAAGCAGAATCTAAAATGTTTATGATGGGAAAGTTAAATTATTTTCTTGGACTCCACATTAGGCAACTCAAGAGTGGCATCTTCATAAATCAAGCAAAATATTGCAAGGAATTGTTAAAAAAGTTTGAGATGGAAAACAACAAAGAAAGTGCAACCCCTACTGGCTCTGGAACCTATATAGATAAAGATGAATCCGATATTTCAATAGACATATCAAAGTATCGAAGTATGATTGAGTCTCTTTTACACCTAACGACCACCTATCACGGGTCAGCACAATTTACTAAAAAGCGTAAATCATAAACGTATCGCCTATCACAGTCTAGTACTGTTTATCGAGGTGCCACCTATCACGGGTCAGCACGATTTACTAAAAAGCGTAAATCGTAAACGTACCGCCTATCACAGACCAGTACTGTTTACCGAGGTACCACCTATCACGGGTCAGCACGATTTACTAAAAATGTGTAGTCTATTAGAGACCTACACGATGCGAAAATCCCCGTAAGGATAAGATGAACCAACATATCACATAGCATCATCTCGTGGCCCATCACGGTCACCACTATCACCATGACCCCATCGCGGTTACCATGTACTATGAAATGCATGAACATACTCTAACTCTTTTCACCACAATCATTAAGTAAATGCAGCTATTAAAAGATTCATCATTTTTAATACTCATTTAACACTAATGATTTTTTCAGATAAAACAGAGAGCGTACTCAAACATATTTATTCACACCAATTTAAATTTCCACAAACACACATATATCACATCTCCAAATTCCATCCACACATAAATTGAATTAAATTCATTTTCCACCAAGTCACACATAAATTTCTTTCCAAAAATTCATAATATTAATTATAAACACATCAATTTCACCAAACATGAATCACCAAAATTTTCAAACATTAATCACCCATATTCAATCTCTAAAATTTTCAACCATAAATAACCACAACAACATTAATACATCAGAGTTCTCCCCACCGATAACTCGGAGCCAACAGTCTCGATTCCTTTTTGAGACTCAAGGAGCTAACTACATAAACATAAATATTTATAACAATTTGTTCACAATAAAATTAATCCAACCACAACGAAATTCCCAAAATTAAATCTTTTTGACACATCAAACTTTTAAAACCAAATAATCTATATTATTTACTTAAAACTAAATAAAACGAATATTTTCCAAATTTCACATACACACACTCGACTATTAAAGCACCGAAATTTTTGAGTTGATAAAATACTCTAAACCTTTTTTTTTTCTTTTTAAACTCAATCAAAGAGTAATTAAAAGAGTAACATTTTAAACTCTAACCATTTTTAATTTCAATCTATCTTTTTGCTCAATCTCTTTAACTTAGTTAAAATTTGAACTTTTTCACAACTTTAACAACGCTAATTTTTTTTGTAAAATTTCAATTTTAGATCAAACTCATTTATTTGAAAATAACTCATTACGTAACTAAAACTCATCAAATTTAATTAATTCAATATCCACAAAATCCGCAAGTATATCACATCTCAAAAGTTCATAATAATAATTATGAACATATAAATCACATCAAATATGAATCATCACAAACCACACCTCAAATTTAAATTCCACTAAATCACAAATAATTACATTAAATTCATTTTCTACAAATTCACACATCAAATACATCAAATTTCTTTTCTACAAAATCACAAATAATGTTCAAAATGCAAACTAAAAGTTTGGAAGGAGCCTCTACCTCAGTTGTAGCTTTAACAACCGATTTCGGCGCCGCGATTAATTCTGGTAAAATTTAAGTTTGTGACGTCACTTCGAAAACTAGCTCACTAGCACCGCAGCGTGACAATGAACAACTTTCTCTTCTGTCACTTTTCGAATGGAAGCTTAGATCTATTAAATAAATGAGGGTTTGTATTTTAATTTTTTGAACAAAACCAAAGCTTTGGTTTTGGTAACAGAGAGAAAAGGAAGAAGAAGATGGAGTAGCGTGAAACAAGGAAAAATACTTTCTTTTTCTTTACCTTTTCTTTCATATATATATATATATATATATATAATTATAATAATTATAATAATAATAATAATAATAATAATAATAATAAATATCTAAACAAATATCTAGATATTTTTATAAAAATCATCGTTACGCCTGTGACCTCACATCACATCACAAACTACTTTTTTAAAAAAATATCTACTTTCGCCGCAATTCAATGGGCAGATGACTTTTTCTGACAAATGCTGCATCTTAGAAAAAAAAATTCTTCGACAAAAGAATCACCGTAATTAAATAAAATTATTCATCGACGAATAATTTTAATCGGGTCTCTAAAAAGATCTTTTTGGCATTTAACTCACAAAATATCATAAAATTAGCTAAAAACCCTCAGAAATTCAACACAAAATTCCCCAAAATACATAAATTAGAATTTAAAATTAAGTGTCTTACATCATTTCTCTTCGAGATCTAAAATCTTCTCTAGATATATTGATAAAATTGATTCTTTGATTTTTATGTGTTTTGTAAATGTGAATATATGCTTTACATATATTCGAATACACGTTATATGTCCTTCTAGTGAATATATCCTTCTAGTGAAAAATTAGTTTTAAAAATAAAATTTTGATATCGTAGTCGAATACACGTTATATGTATTCGAATACATGTTTCCAGAAAATCATGTATTTGAATACAACTCAAGTGTAGTCAAATACACTTTTCTAGAACAACCTGTATTCGACTACAACAAGTGTGTATTCGAATATAGATTTGTGTTTCCCCCAATATATAAACTTTTCACATTTTTAGTTTGCTTTTACATTTTCAATAGCCAGATACAACATTCTCCATTTCCATTTCTTCCAAAAATCTTGTCCTCTCTTACTTGCAACAAGTTACCCAAATATTATACCAACATACATTGTATCTAAAATCACTCTTAACTCACAACTATCATTTCAAAATCAAATTTCTCAAACCCAAAAGTCCCATTTTTCCCCAAATTCGAAAACCTTCACTATCACCATGGATGCTCGGAAAAGAGGATCAAGAATCAATCATGCTTCAGTGGATCCTTTCAAGAGGAGGGCTAGAACTGATAATGTGACAAATTTATCTCGCCCACTTCACTCACCGGAAGATATCAACCGGTTCCGCACATACTACTCCGACAAAAGGATCATCACTCCTAAGTATGGTACTCTTGATTCTTTTTCTGCTTTTAAGTTTCCTGAGTTACTTAGGACACAATATTTAGAAGAATTCATTGGTTATAACGATCCTATTTATCCTAACTTATTTAGGGTATTTTACTGTAATCTCAAGAATGAAGGGTCTAAGTTAATATCTCAAGTTAAAGGCATAATCATTGAGTTAGATACTCCAACTATTTGTGAAATATTGTAGCTTCCATTTGAGGGTGAGAAATTTATGCCAAGAAATTTATGTGAATGAGAAAAAATCACAAAATATGATGTTTATGTCTCATTATGTCGGTTTGACAAAGACACCATGGAAGGAAAAAGGACACAAGCTAGATCAGAATTTGTTAGGCAATGGTATGGGGTTGGAAATCTAACCGTTGACTACAGACTTTTGCATTACTTTGTGAGTTATATTCTGGATTTAAACACTAACCATGTAAACACTCGCTTTCAAACCATGTAAACCATTATTGCCCACAACCATGAAACCTTGTTGTATGAATTTAATGGCTTATATGTCAAAATCCACCACCTTCACCTCCCACCGGATGATGACATGTAGTTCGATACTGAAAAAGTACTTGATTTAGTTTGTTTGTCTTTCTAATGTTTTATGTTGTTTTTAGTTGAAACTCTTTGACTATGGTCTTCTATTGTGATGTAATATTTGAACATGATTCCATTTTACTTATGTGATATTTTTTTTATTTACCTTGTGTGATGTTTTATTCCCTATATATGGTTGTATTTTGTTTGTTGTTTTTTTTCTTTGTTTTTGATCATGTCAAAAGGGGGAGAAAACCCCGCGTTGGTGAACCTCTGTTATTACAGATACCACAAGACAGGATAATATTGTTAGTTTAATTCTAGATGTGGTTAAAATCTGTAGTATATTTGAAAAAAAAAATATTTTGAAGAATTGATTAAAACTATTGATTGGAGAATCTATCAACGACATAAATTTTAAGATGTCGCGTGTTACTAATAAATTCATTTTTCAGTTGTTGCAACAAGCGTAGATCTTTTTAGTTGGGTTTGTGAAAGGGGGCATAATTAAACCCATTTTACATCAAATCAATGATGGTTTTTTATAGCAAACTATATTAGTTAGTAGTGTAACTAGACACTTACATTTTTAATCATGACTTAGAAATACAAAAAAAAAATGAGTTCCCTCATTTTTCACTCACCTGATCTGCACCTACTCCATCGTATCCTATATTTTCCTTCCTTTCTTGTTCAATCTTGAGTGCGAAAAAGCTGTGTTAGTAACAATCATTGAAGAAGATATTTTGAACTTTTGTGAGTGATTGAGTCAGAATTAGAGCAAGTGATTAAGAGAAGAAATGTAAAGCTTGATTTGGTAGTGATTTTAGATTAGTAAGTTTTTGTCTTCCTTGCCTTTTCTTCCTTTGTAGTGGCCACTTTGTGTAGGGTGAAAGATTTTCAAACTTTTATTAATAAAAAAGTAAATAAAATCACTAGCTAAGGTTGAAATTACAAGTGTTAGTAATTTGAATGACAAAAAAAATTAAACCAAACCCAAAAAAAAAATTGATTTTTTGATATGTTTGAATTATACAGTAAATTGTTTTCAAATAAATGGGTTTGAGCTAAAGTTGAAATTTTAAATAAAATTTAGAATTATTAAAGTTGTAAAAAAGTTTAAATTTTAACTAAGTTAAAGAGTTTGAGCAAATAGTTATATTGTGAAATTAATATATTTGGAGTTACAAATGCGACTCTTTTAATTACTTTTGGATTGAGCTTAAAGAAAGAGTTTAGAGTATTTTATTAACTCAAATTTTTTGTATTCAAATAATTGAGTGATAGAACTTGAAAGATAAAATAATTTTCTTCCCAAAAAATTTGAATTGTCAAGAGTGTGTATGTATGATTGAAAAATATTCGTTTTTATTTAGTTTTAGATAAATGTTCTAGATGAATTAGTTTTAAAGGTTTTGTATGTGATAAATATTCGATTTTGAGATTATGATATTGTTGGATAAATTTTGGTGGTGAATAAATTTTTATAAATTATTATGTTTATTAGTTCGTTCTTTGAGTCACTATTGATACCAAATTAACGGTGAAGAGAACTCTAAAATATTTATGTTGTTTGTAAAGATTTAACAAAATATATAATTTATAATTGTGAATTTTCAAAGAAACCAAAAGTTGAAAAATATTTAATTTTAAGAGTTAAACTTGACAATTTGATAATTGAAAATCTTGTTAACATATTTGAGAAAAGGTTTGGAAAATAAATTATTTTGCAGGTAGAGTTTTAAAAGTTCATTACCTAGAGTTATAAAAATATTTTAATTTTAAAAAGTTTAGAGTTGTGATCAAATGGAAATTTTAAAGTTAACTATGTTTCGTTATGAAAATATGTGTTAAGTATAGTTTTTGAAAAATATTAAAAATTATCAGTACTTAATGACTATAAAAGTGAATATTATAATAACTGTATTTAAATAATGATTGATTGAAAGAATTAAAATATGTTCATGCATTTTATAATTAGTAGTGTCTATGATGAGTTTCGGTGTTAGTGATGTGTGTGATTGGACATGAGTGGTTCCTTTACATGGATATGCATAGGGTTTATGAAGTAGATTTATATTTTTGGATTTAATTGCAGTTTTAATCTCTATTTTTTTATTTATAGATTTATGAAATTAATCTCTAGTTTAAAAGTCGACAATTTTAATCCACACATATGATTTTTTAAATAAAAAGTTACGATGAGATATGTTTTAATAACGTGTCATATTATACGATAATTTAAAATGATTAACATCCATAAATTTCAAATAAAATACAATAAAAATTTAACTTTAAATTTCATAAAAAATTTATATTTATAATTTAATTAATAATATATAAATAATTAATTTATTTAAATAATTTTATATTATGGAATGATGTCTCAAATTATTTAACATACGTCATTTTTAGCTAAAAGATACCAAAGAATAATTAAAATTATTAATTTTTAAAATAAAGAGATAGATTTTGTAAATAAATAAAAATAAATAAAACAAAACTGTGATTAATTTCATTTTTTTTGGTGAAAAAGAAAAATAGACATCGAAGAGCGGAATACTTTATATTTTGCAATGGAAACTGAAAGGTTGCTCGATTAGGCGGGTTAATAGATACTTGGGCGCCCAAATGGTTTGCTCATTATTCTATTTTATTATATAAAGAATTTTATTAATAAATTAAAATTATAAATTATGATTTACATAAACTTACTAATTATCTAGATATTATCATTTATACTAATTTTTTTATAGAATAAATATAAATAAAATTAATAGTTTAAATGTTGATTTATTCAATTAAAAATTTAGTCTAAATATATTAATTTTTTAATTATTATTTTTATTTACATTCATTCCAAAGGAAATGCTATATAAAATTATAAACTACCATTTATTTAATAATTTAATTTAATTATAGACAAAAATAAATTTATTCTTTTATTTTAAAGTTTTATTCATTAATTTTGATGAATGAAAATTGTCCGAAACCAACTAGACACAATCCCATTTTACACATGTAGTTAGTTTGAGTTTTGTTGACAAAATTGCCCTTCATATTGGCGGGATAAGTGAGCGGGAAATGCTTACAAAGTACACCTTGTGTTTTAATATTTTATAATTTTTAATTAAGAATTAAGAATAAATTCTATATCTATCAATAGTAAGATTTGTGTGAGAAATGAAATCAAAATCAAAACCTATGAAGTTTGAGATCAATTGAATTCAACAAAGATGGTAATGAGAACGGGACTCGATGAGAATAATCAGATGGAGGAAGACCCTTTCGCCTTTATCATAGAACAAGCTTACATATCTCCTTCACAGGAAGAAATCCTGCGAACTACGCCACTCGTCGGAGACCCGCAACGGAAACTCACCGTCGACGCCGTTAACGATGATGAACCGGGTGAGGTTAATCAAGTCGTTCATCATGTTGAAGCTGGTGGCCAAGGTTCCGTTGATTTGGGAAAAGATTCGGAATTAGGGTTTTCGGAGTGCTTGTCCGATGTTGAGGGACGTGGTTTGGAAAATATAACTGAGTCCAATTTCGTTGAATGTCGCGGAGAAATTTCAGTTTCAGAGAATAAAGATTTGAACTTGAAGGAGAATGTTGAAACCCTAGAATTGGATCAATTGGAGACTGTAACAGTAACAAGTGCTATTGGTGATGCTGATGAGGAGGAGGTAGTAGTAGAAGGTTCTGGAATGGGGAAGAAGAGTGATGAAGATCTAGGTTCTGGAATGGGATGTGAGAAGAAAAGAAAGTATCATGATTTGGTGCATTGAAAGTTCTCTTGTGAAGATGAAGATGGTGATATAGTAGCGATGGTGCTAAGGGTGATGATAGAGTTAGTATGGTATGGTAGGATTTTAATTGCTGTTAGCTTTTTGGATCTTTTAACTCTTTGTGCTAACACATTTTGACTTGTGGACTTAATTTATGATGATGACATAGTTAGTATGGTATGGTAGGATTCTAGTAGTTTCTATAAGCTTTTTGGATCTTGTTTATTACTCACAAGTTGTAACTTATGCGTGCTTAAAAACTTGAGTTTTTAAGAGATCACCTACCTTGTGAGTTGTTTATGAATGTCTATGTACATAGTATTTTGAATGTTATAGCCTTTTGTGCTCTAAAACCTCTCTACTTAATAGTAGCTGTGAGCGGCCACCTTTTTAATTTGATATATTCTTATACTTTTGAGCTTTTATATGTGTGTGGTGTAAATTGTTGGAAAACCCTATAACGTTATGCTCAATAATCCATGCCAATTACATGATGAATAACCAAAGACAGAAGCGTACCTGTGGGGATTACCATTGATGAAATCTTGGGATGATGATGATAGAGACAATGGGTTGGGTGATCTTCCTGAGCAAAACACCCTGAATACCTTACTCTCTTGATGGGGATAGAGAGAACCCTAAAGAGTTTTCTCTCTAGGGTTTGTGAAACTGAATAGTTTTGTTGTGTTTGTCTTGGGGACCACTACCCCTATATATAACTATTATTAGTTATATCCCAAATTGCAGTATTACTAATTCAGCCCCTTATTAAATTATAAACCGTATCTACACTATTAATTTTCATAATTATTATGCTCTTTAGCCATAAACGATTATATATTATTTGACCCATAGTTTATTGGCTAATTATATAATGATCGTAACACACTTTATTAATTAATTACATATGTGACCCATAAATCTTACATAAATTTCTTGTATTATTTCCGTATACTTTAAGATGTAGCGGTCGTAGCGCTACTCGGTAACTCTAGAATAGCATTTAAAGGTTGAGTGTCATGCTATGTTATCTACTGTTACTTACATACTCCAAAACTTGAGTTAAGATTACTCATTTGCCTTCATACTCCAAAACTTGAGTTAAGATTACTCATTTGCCTTGTGATCTTAATTTAGATGTACAAATCCATGATGTTTATGGGTGATGATAAAGTTAGTATGGTAGTGTATGATGTTAAATCCATGAACATGTCTTTGATGTTAAAATATGATGATTTGATACATTACGGTGGGATTCTAGTTTCTATCTCCTTTTGAATCATGTTTGTCACTTGTAAGTTGAAACTGAGCTAAAAATCTTGAGAAAAGGTCACCTACCTTGTGAGTTGTGATCTTAATTTGTGCATGTCTATGTAACTAGAATGTATGGAACTCACTTCTTACTGTTTTTTTGTTTTGGGCAGCAAAAACTAACTAGATATACAAAAGTTAATAACTGAACTTGAAAAATTTCTCTTTTTATTTCATTTTATTTGCCCTGAAGTAAAAGGTAACATAATTTTGACTTTTATATGGAAATAAATGAATATAGAGAATAAATTGCAAATGAATAATAATTTCAGTGGTTAAGACATCAATTTACTTATTTAATTACTAGAAGTTATATGGCATGTTTGGTTACTTGGTAGACATGCTCTCTAGCGTACCATGGTTGGTGAATTCTCAAGTTGTAGCTTCATGTCTATCGAACAGGACCACGGTAAAAATTTATTAATCCAAATATATGTTTAGTCATCCAAAAATCTCTTCATAGTTAATAACGGGTAGGTTCGGGTCCAAAATATCAATTTGGACTACACTGCATGTAGAGTACATTGGCCCACTTCTGTCTATTTTTTCTTTCGGATTTCGCGGGTCGTGGATCGTGTAGGTAATGGGTTTGTTAATTGCCTTTGCAGTAATTAATGAGTAAGACAAACTAAAAATTAAATTGAGAAGAGTGTAGTAGAAAAATGAATCAATTAAGAAAGAGAAGATAAAGTAAGGCTGTAAAGGTAATGAGTTGAAGTTTGCGTGTCATTTTTTCTTCCAACAAAAGTGTTGTTTGTTGCGTGTTTCCAATGTCCAATACTACACATGTCTAGTGTTATAGGTATAACTCACAGTGTGTTCTAAATAATTTTTATTACTTAATTAATTATTGATATTCATCTAAATAATTTTTGTGAGTTGATTTTAATCATCAATTTTATTCTAAAACACATTATTAGTTTTCAGAGTTAGATTTTCGGTCTTAAGTTCAGTTTCATAGTTGCATTTTTTATTTTAACTTCACCACTTTGATTTGTAAAACATTAATTTCTCTAGTTAGGTTTGCATTAAAAAAATCATTTATAATACTAATTAAATCAGATTGAGTTAAGTCAGAAAATACCTCAATTTTTTCATCTACTGATTCACTGAATCCATGATGTTGGATTTTTGGATCTTTCCTCAAACATTGTAAAGTGTTCAACCTTAAGACCAAACACTGATGCCAATTGAAGGTGCAAACACGAGAAAGAGGGTTGAATTGTGTTTGACAAAGTTTCTAGTTTTTTGTTAATTTGATGAAGGCTTGTTGATTTGTATGAATTACTTCGATAAGAAGCAATTGGGTTCAGAGGCATTAAACAATAAAATCATACATAATTGAACACATAAATTTATCTCGGTTCACCACTAACTTGACTACATCTAATCCCCTCATTCAAAAGATTTTAATCCACTAATTCAAGTATCATGAATTACAAAACACTTAGCCCTCCAAGCCAGTCTTCCCAAACAAGATGACAACCCCATACTTTTGAGGAACACAAATACCTTGACGCTATCATCCAAGTCTTCTCCACACATCCTGACAACCCTAGATTGTTGAAGGCTCACTAACACCATTATCGAGTTTGATTACAAATATTTAGAACTTGAGTAGTGCTTCTAATAAAGTTGATAATTATAATAACTCTCACACTCTAAGAAAAAAATACTTAAACAATATTTCTAAATTTAACAAGTGTTTCTCTCTTTAAACTTTAAGATGAATTTGAAATTTTGAGCTTGTGAGTTATTCTACTCTTTTATGATTTCCGATAATTTTCTTCTTCAGCTTTGAGTATCTATTTATAGCTTAAATTAGAGCTTCAATTAAGTCTTTGTTTAATTCTTAATTGTATCTTCATTCCTAGCTTAGTCAACCACGATCTTATTAAAAAATAGTTCTTATCAAGATGCTTTTTGATAGTATGTTCTTTAGCCAATTTTTATTTATGAATTCAATTTGAGCAGTTCTTCTAAATCTGAATAAAATATTTTTTTAGATTTTCTTCAAAAACATGAATCTTCTTTCATACTATGTGAAGTCAAATATATTGTTCTCATGAAATATTTTTGTTAGTATTAAAACTCTAAGTATAAAACCAAATTGGTTCCAACAAACACCACCATCGACTCATACACTATCTAGAAAAGAGAAAATAGTTTTCTATAAATTTCTTCATGAAGTTAAAGTTCTAGGAAGGTACTCTTTAAATATTAGAAATTTGATATCTATGAAAGACCTAAAATTAAGGGGTTTAGAGTTAAAGTAAGGGGTTTAAAGTCTCATGATTGTCACTTTCTAATGGAACATTTACTACCAATAGGCATATGTTCCATATTGCTTGAAAAAGTTAGACCCACCATAACTACACTGTGTTTCTTCTTCAAGGTGATTTTTAGTAAATTCGTTGATCCAACCAACTTACCATTATTGCAAAATGAAATTGTTGTTACTCTATGTGAGTTTGAGATTGTATTTTCTGCCTTCAGTTTTTGACATAATGGATCATCCAAGTGTTAATATTGTGAAAAAGACACAACTATGTGGACCAACTTATATGAGATTAATGTACCCAATTAAGCGTTATATAAAAATATTAAAAGGCTACGTGGAAAGTCGAAGTTGATCAAAGAGTTGTATTGTTGAATGATACATTGTAGAAGAAGTTGTTGAATTTTTTACTGAATATCTATCTAATGTTGAATCCATTGGACTTTCGACGTCTCATAATTTGGAAAGAATAAATGGGAAATGGGTAATTGGAAATAAAATAGTGACTATATCAAGGACAAAATGAGAGCAAACACAATTGTATGTTTTTTACAATGCCGGTTACACAAGGAGTATCTAATGAGTTTGAACCCGAATAAAAATGAAAATTGGGTAGCACAAGAACACAATCGAAGTTTTATAACATGGTTTAAAATGATATTTATTCAAAGTTATATGTAGATGTTGTTTCAATTTATGAAAGATTGAAATGGTTAGCATATGGTCCAAGTTTACATGTATTTTGTTACACTAGATATGCAATTAACGACTACACATTTTATATAAAAGAAAAAGATGATAAAAGTATTATGCTGAATAACAGTGATATCGAAGTAGCTGAAGCATTGCACGTCTGAAGCTCTAAGGATAGAAACTCCACGTACGCAAATTTTTCATATTTTGGGGATCGAAAAAGTTTGGGAGTTAAATTATACAATATTTCGAGTTTCTGCCTTTGGGTGCAAATGGGTGAAAAATAAAAATGGCATTTGAACTGATGAGTCATTTTTTTGCAGGTGATTCTTAATATGGTGGGGTATAAGGACGAGTCTTTGTTTTAGTGTCTCAAGCTAAACAATTGGTCTATGTTAGTGATTATACTAATCTAAAATGATCCATAATAATACTTTTGATGAATAAAATAAGTGATTATAACAATATAGATGAAGATGATATTGAATTTGAGGATGATCCTTTTTTGCAACATCATAATCACTTAAAACAGGTATAACTACAGAGGATGATTTGTAAATTAGAGATGATCATAATGAGGGAATTTGGATCAATCCATTATAAAGCCCCAAATTTTTTATTCAAAGATTATTTAAAAATATTTATTTTCTTTTAGAAACAACTAATTTTTTTTTAGAGTAGTTCATCATGTAATAAATTGAAGATGCGTCAGAAAATAACTTGATATTTTTTTTTTGTAAAAAAATATAATATAATTTACTAAAATATTATTTATTTATTCATTTGCAAAATTAATATTTCAATTGTTAGATCGATATTCATTTATACTCTAAAATAAAATAAATTATCTTTAATTAAAATTCAAAAGAAATAAGGTTGACTGAAATTAATGACATTCAATTATTTACTAGCGAATAAAATCTCACTTCCACATTTCTATTAAAAGTTAGTGATGACGAGTAAATAACTTTACAATATACCACCAAAATTTTAATAATACAACATTATTTTTAAGTAAAAGTCCCATTTTCCCACGCACGTGCACCAATCAAACATCATTCATGCAACTCTTTGGGATCATTAGTCCCTAAATGTTGGTGTAAGGGGTCAATTCATCCCACAATAAAAATTAAACCAAATAATAAATTAACAACCATAAAATATGAATATAAAATCTTTTCATAATAAAAGATTTAAAGAAATTGATTCTTTAATAGTTCTCAAAGGGGTATAAAAAATCATAAAATATATCTAAATAAATCAAGTAGCAGCCGTAAAGCAAATAGTTAGATCAAAATAAAAATAACAATATAATATATGCAAGTTATGCATACTCCTAAACATATATGATCCGGATATAACCAGCCACACATGCGTTCACAAAGATGAGTATGATATGTCATGAAATGATAATGATGCTTAAAAGGTACATATCACCACGCACTTAGAAAATCACACAAATTACCAGCCACTTAGGCAACCACAAAGATAACAATATTTAAAACACAAATTACCAGCCATTTAGGCAACCACAAATATAACAATATTTAAAATACAATTCAACAGCTACTTAGCCAACCACAAAGATAACAATAGTTAAAACACAAATCAACAACCACTTAGGCAACCACAAAGATAACAATATTCCAGACACGATTCATTAGCCACTTAAGCAATCACAAAGATAATAATATTTAAAACAAAAATACCAGCCACTTAGGCAACCACAAAGATTACAATATTTAAAACACAAATCACTAACCACTTAGGCAACCACAAAGACAAAATATTTCAGATTAAATTTTTTAATCACATAAAACATTAAATTTATATTTTCATGGATGTTCATAGTTAGAGCTTAATAACTTAACACATCAAATATGCACTTGAACAAACATCTCAAAATCACCAATTTCATTTTAATAATCCATAAGATTTGATTTGACTACTTGTTATTGATAAAAATTAAAATTCTTGTTACCAAGAATACAATAACAACATAAATTTTATTCATTTGACAATAAAGTCTTCCGCATTATAAAAATGAACTATACATTAATACATTTTAATAAATTAATTTTCTCATATTGTCAAAATTAAAAATATAAAATTCTCATCAATTTTCTCTTGACACATATATTGTTCATAAACGTCAAGTTTTAAATTTAAAATACTCAAAAAGTCAAGACTTAATATCAATTACATTATAACAAACATATTACTAATGGTATCATCATAAAAATTATAATTTTATAATTAAGTACTTTAAAACATGTAAGACATTAAACATTTTCACTGCAAACATATTTATCAAAGGATAATAATAAAATAGAACTCTATAATTAAGGGAAATGTGTACAATATTTCTTTCGATTTGGAGGCTCCATTGCTGCCTATACTTGATGAAGTAAGAGATGCAAGGTATGTTAATAAACCTTATTTCTCTACACATATATTTGTGATATATATATATATATATATATATATATATATATATATATATATATATATATATATATATATATATATATATATTACTTGCTAGTTCGATCAATATCTATATATAATGTTATATTACATTTTATTTCGTCTTGAAATTTCTATTTTCTTACACCATATTTAGACTCCTATAAAATCCAAAGTAAATGGTAACGATGTTAAGGTGAACGAGTCACTCACGTAAAAAAAACAGGTATATTGATATATATCATAAGGAAGAATGCAATGATCAACCACTTAATTAATGCTTTACTATTTAAGTATTAGTTAATTATTAACTAACTTAATTTCACGATATTTTATATTCAAACACAAAAATTGTAACAAGTTAGACAAAATGTGAAGGTTGGATCTAGTAATATGAACATTGCAACACCAAAGCAAGATCTTGCAAAATCAAGACTTCAAAAGTCTTCCACTATAAAGGATTGTAGGAACCAATATGTATCGATATGAACAAGCATAAAATACCAATGGAGAAAGATATTTTTAGTGTTTTTTATGTAGTAAGTATTAGTAAGGAAAAAATGGTAGAGCTTTTCAAACATCAAGAAATAGGTATCTTTGTTATATATATATATATATATATATATACATGGTATTCCAAATAAATTTACATGAATGAAGTTGTTTTTTGTATCAGTGAATCAATGATACTATATTTTCATACAATATACTTGTATGAAAAATTGGTGTGTCAATTGATCAACGAACTCTTCTTCATATCTACCCATCTGATATTTAAGTTTGGAAATGATCCAACTCGAAATTGAAGTTTATGTTTGATACGTAAGTATATAATTCTATCAAAATATGTATAAATATATGTGGTTGTTTGTGTGAGGTTATTCTAAATATATTTGTTTATATATATCTGTTAGAGCTATCCAAATATTCTATGTTCAAATGGGTGCTAGAGTTTTGAAGAATAAATAAAACAAGATTACGTGGAGACTAATACATTTTTTATATAGCTACCTATTAATTTCGAGTATGATTAGAAATATCGTTATAATTTTTTTTCTTATAAAATTAATATGAGATTCAAGTTTTGTCTTATAAATAATTGTATTGATGTATATATTTTTATTTATCCAGTGTCCTCGTAAAAAAATAGGATAGATTATGGGTACTATGTTATGAGGTTCATGAAAGAGATTGTCACTTTTAATCAAAATATGACTGCAAATACAATAAGTTAATTCTATTCTATATATGTATTATTTCAATATTTAAAATTTTTATCTAATTAATTTTAACTTAATCACATTATATTTTATAGTATTTTGATGAATTCAAATATTTGAGTAACTTTGAAGATTAATTAATTGAAGTTAAGGAAGATTGATGTTAATAGATGCTCATATTAAGTATCATATGAAGAATTGTTAATTTAGTGTTTTTCAGAAACCATTTGATATTTCAGAGTTAAGTGTTTTATCCAATTTGTGTGGCCCTGAACTAGTCACTAATTTTAATCTTACTAGGACAACCAAGTTTAGTCTATAATATTGATTGTTTTATTTATATTGATCGCTCAATATTTACTGTAATTAGTCGTTTTTGTAACAAGGTTACGCATGAGTTGACTCAAGCAACTAAGACTGTATGTTCTCGTTCATGGTAGGAAATGTTCAGAATCTGATGATAACATAAATTTTATTTTAAGAGATACAAGGAACATTATGTAATTTTGAATTTGTATTAGAGATCAATTATCAAATTAACACAAATTTTTTCTATATGTTATAATTTTTAAATTTTAAGATATTATAATTTTGTTCAAATATGTTATTGGGTATTTCAACAAAATGTTGAAAGAAAAAAATATGTAAGAGAGTGCACTTCTATGGATAGTCAATAAACTGTTAGATGTTTTGATTAAAATAACTATATTCTTTCATAGTACTAATACGAAAAAAGTGTTGTTATTGGCTAATATTTTACAACACTTTATAATTGGAAGTGTTGTTATAGATTATATTAGATAATACTTACATTTAAAAAATACTATTATAAGCTGATCTTTTATAGCGGTTTATAAGAGGAAGTGTTGTTATAGATTACATTCATCTTTGATTCTTACATTTTATTCATGTTTGATTCTTTTAATTTATAACTATTCTTTTTTATTCCTTTATTCTACAATTACTTGAAAAGTAAAGATAAGTTTAAAATATATAATATTTTCTTTTTATAATTTAATACAATAAAATAGATTAAAAAAGTCAAATTATCAAATAAATTTTCTTTTTAATTTTCCTCTTAGAAACAATTTTTTTAAAATTAGATTACGAAACAAATTTTTTAATTTCCTCATTTTTAAAATAGTTTCAAAAAATTATATAAACAATCAAATTTTGTAAAACTATATACCAAATCTCATTCAAACATGGCCTAACTAATGGATATATTCTCTCAATCCTGCTTGCAACCCTATCTCTCTCCTACAAAGGCACCAATTCTTTAACACCTTACCCTCATCTCCATCATAAGAAAATGACTAATTTGACTATACATCTTCCCACCGTATGAAAGCCTAAACTACTATTTGTTTATACATTTCATATCATATATTGTTAAGAGTAATAGATTTGATTTGTTTATTACAGTTCAAAAAAAATGATTTTCATAGTATTTTTATTATTTTGTTACAACTTTTTCAAAAAAAGAATTTAAAAACAAAACCTTCAAATTAAAAATTAGTTTAAGTAGATTATCTTCAAATGTCATTTTAAGTACATCTATTTGTTGTAACTTTTTTTAAATAATAAAATTTCAAAAGACGAATAATAATATTATTTTAAAAAACTCTTCGTAAAAGTAATATTTTGGAGATATTTTTAAAAAATATATATTATTTCTATCATGAAAGAATCAATAATATTAAATATATAAGTTATTGAATGTCAAGTTTATTTCTATTAATTAGTAACAAATAATCAGAAATAACTTCTATTATTTTTAAATAAATTTTCATAAATATCATATTGAAAAATATAAAGTCAATTATTTTTTTTAAATGGTCTAAAAATATTATATCAGTTTTGTGACGTTAAATTAAGTCTACACTATATTTTAAGTTGAATTAAGTCTAAACCATATCAAAGTGGTACGCGAAAAATGATATTTTACAACGCTTTTTTTAAGCCATTTACAACGCTTTTTCAAAAAATTAAGCGATGTAGTATCCAGTGCTGTAAAAAGATACAACAGCGCTCTTTAAAATAAAAAAACCGCTGTAAATCTGTTCTAAAAACGAGCTGCTTGTTGTATTAGTTTTACTGCGCTTTTTAAAAAAAGCACTGTAACAGGTGTATTCCTTTATTTCAATTAGATCTCTTTCTAGGATTATATCAACAATCTCCTTCATAAATTGCAATATACAGTATCCGCAGTCTATGTTGTTAGTTTGACAAGAGCACTATAAAATAAAACATATAAGTCAATAAATATTTGTGCATTGATTGTTAATGAAATTTTAAACCTTTAATAGAATCCATGTGATTTATTTGATTTTTGCTTTGACGCTGTAGCACGCATTTGAGCTCGAAAAAATTGTAAAGCACTATCAAATAAATATGATTATTAGCATTAACAAACACATTATATATATATATATATATATATATAAGAAATAAATGAATAAATGAATAAATGAATACAATACCTAAAGAGTGCGAAGAAATACGTAGGGTTCGTAGGGTTACAGTTTCGTTTAAGAAGGAACAACGAGAATGTGCAGAAATACGAACGGTTCGTAGGACAGAGTAGGGATAGTAACAAAGATGGAGATGATTTGCAATGGAGATGGTTAACAATATGGTTCGTAGAGACATTAGGGTTCGCAATGAGAAGGATAATGAAGAGGAGAAGTACATTGAAGCGTAGGGAAGTTTGTGTAATAAAGAGGAAACTGAAGCGATTTACTGTTATATATAAAATATTACATCTCTTTTTTGAAGAGCGCTGTAAAAGACCTCCTTATTTTATTTTTTAAAAGCCTATTACAGCGCTTTTTTAAAAAACGCTGTAAAAGACCTCCTTATATTATTTTTTAAAAGCCTATTACAATGCTTTTTTAAAAAGCGTTGTAAAAGACCTCCTTATTTTATTTTTTAAAAGTCTATTACAGCGCTTTTTTAAAGAGCGCTGTAAAAGGCTTCCTTATTTTATTTTTTAAAAGCCTATTACAACGCATTTTTAAAGAGTGCTGTAAAAGATCTCCTTATTTTATTTTTTAAAAGCATATTACAAAGCTTTTTTAAAGAGCGCTGTAAAAGACCTCCTTATTTTATTTTTTAAAAGCCTATTACAGCGCTTTTTTAAAGAGCGCTGTAAAAGACCTCCTTATTTTATTTTTTAAAAGCCTATTACAACGTTTTCTTAAAGAGCGCTGTAAAAGACCTCCTTATTTTATTTTTTAAAAGCCTATTACAACGCTTTTTTAAAGAGCGTTGTAAAATTGTCTCCTTATTTTATTTTTTGAAAGCCTACTACATCACTTTTTTACAGGCCTTTTAAAGCGCTTGTCCAAAAGCGCTGTAAAAGACCTCCTTTTTTTAAAAAAAAAAAAAAGTCTTTTACAGCGCTTTTCCAAAAAGCACTCTAATAGGTCCTTTAATTATGTGAAAGCGCAAGTCTTTTACAGCACTTGTCAAAAAAGCGTTGTTGTATCCTCCGTTATTTTTAAAATATCATACAACAACATTTGTATTTAATAAGCGCTATAAAAGATGCGCTATAAAATGTCATTTTTGACGTAATGTGGATCAAGTCTAGTGGTGGGGACTTATAATTGAGGGGGAGATTGTTGGGTATTCAATTATGAGTGGTTAGTCCTACATTGACTAGAAATTGAGGCTATATTGTATATATAAGTAGAATGACCCATAATTCTAATGCCTTAAGGATTTGGGTTGAGATATGGTGTCTAAGTCTCTTATGAATCCTTGTTTAGACCATTCCGAATGTCGGGCTCCCCCAGACTCCCCAACAAAATTATCCACGTTATTATTTAAATGTTTGAATGAGTGTTACCGTTATATATTTATTAGAAATTTCGTTTTTAGTGACTGAATTAAAGACAAAAAAATTAGTTGTTTTAGAGATTGATTTAGAGACCAAATATTTATAATAGTTAACTAAAACCAAACGTTTTTCTAAATAGGTTACAAATATATTTTAGCGACCGATTTAGAGACCAATTTACTAGCGACCGATTTTGATGAATTTTCTGCAGAATACGGATTTTGGGATTTAAATTGATTAAGGTTGTTAGATTTTAATTTCTTTTATGATATTTTCTTTTATTTGCTAAAAATTTGCGAAGCGAAAAACAAGTTTAGGAAGTTATTATGGCAACAATGGTTCGTAAACTATTATTTATTTCATAAGAGAAATACATGAAGGGATGCTTTTGTTTCAGATTCTTGTTTTAGATTCTTATTTGAAAGATCTAGAACTTTGATATATCTTATGTGAGTTTTCCCTTTTAAGTTGTTTTTAAGTTATTAATTTTACAGTTTATCAAGTGTGATGCTGAAAGAGAACTAGAAGGTGTATAGTGAACACTTGAAGCCAACCAATATATTTATTAAGGCAAAAAAATTAATCCATCAAAAGCTTGTCCATTCCATATGTTAGTGTAGTATAATTTATCTCTCTTCCATTTGTTAGTGTAGTAAAATTAAATTTGACAGCTGTGCAAAAAATCAATATCTTCAAATTGTTTTGCAATTATAACATGTTGTGAATATAATTTATTTGGATGGATGTTGCAGTCCACAAGTTCGGTGTTTATATGTCTATTTATCTAATGGATTTTGTTTTGTGACAGTGCTATTTCAATATGTTGGTCTCATTGTCATGTGGGATAATCAAGGAGGCATGCATTATGGATATTTTCATCAATGATTGGTTCAATATCTTGATAATTATCATCCTTTATACTTTTGCTGAATTTATATGTATAACAAGGTGTATGGTACTTGTCTTTAGCAATACTTATGTCCATGCCAAGTTTCTTTCCATTAGCACATATATACTTTGCCAAATTGTTTTTCATGCCAATACTTATGTTTAATATTTTCTGTACCACCCATTGGTTCTTTTTTCTGACATCTTCCCCTATTTTCAGTGACAAGAACTTCAAATTGAGATGAAGAACCACATGCCTTCCTTTTCATCTCTGCATTCAAAACACCACCATATGCCTTCCTTACTCAAGTGGTCCGAAATAGACGTTCCTTCCTTATACTTTAAACTTATGAAACTAATCGCTAAGAATAAGTTATTATTCCTTGATTTAAAGGCATAAAAAGTTTGTATCTTATCCCACATAGTTTTTGCATTTATCTCATTAGCAATATGATTATAAACATTATCTTCTACATATTGCCTAACAAAACCACATACCTGTTGATGTTAAAAATCAATATTCTTCAGTATATTTATCATCAACCTTTTTTGAACTAAAAATAGGAAAATGCATTTTATTCACAAATAACAAATCTTTCATCTTGCTCTTCCACAAATGGTAATTAGTAGCATTCAATCATACCATCTTTATATTCATATTTTCCTCCATCTTTCAAGCAAATCAAATAACTCTCTAACCAAGTGCTCTGATGCCACTCTAATGGGAGAATAAACACAATAACAAGTAATATGCAGACGAATATAAAATTCCTCCAACTTGAAATTACCTATGAGGAGCAACAACAAATATATATGGCAGTAAATTAATCAAAATAAAAGAGCATAAAAAACACCAATATTTTAGTGGAAAACCCCTCAATGCAAGGGTATAAGAGTATAAGAGAGTCTCAAAATGATGCAAAAAGTGTGCCTATAACCACCCAAATAACAAAGTACTAAAGCCTATAAATGGGTATAAATGGAAAGCAAGAAGAAGAAAAATATCAAAAAAACTTGCTATTGTGCGAGCACGATTTCTCCCTCTCCAAATGTTTTTTCCCCCGATCTGACCATTGAAAACAGAGACTTGAATGTTACAAACCTGCTGCCTAAACAACCGCCTGATCCAACGGTTAATTAATGTACAATCGATGTTTTTCTGAGATTGATTTAACAAAATAAAAAATAAAGTTTACTCTTCTACTTTCTTTTTTAGTAGTTGTCTTTCCTATCAAAATAAGTCCTCTTAGAACCTTAATTAAACCACTTTACATTTAAACAAGTGAGACATAGAAAGGGGGTCCAATACCCAATAGTTTAGTGTTGAACAAGTTGGAGGATATAAACATATATATGTGGTAAAAAAAAAGTAGGCCTCGTCTTTTATTGATTAAATTGATAGGAATCGAAGAAAAGGAATGCAACTTGCTTTCTTCTATATATTTACATCCTTGACTAAAGGCATTTCTTTTTCAAAATTTTATATATTGATGGAATTTAAATGCAAGACAAATTTTCGTTTTCTTCAATGTAGACTTTCAATTATATATATCTACTAATTACATTGCAAATAAATGTAGTCTTAATGAGATTATGCTATTATTAAATAGCTTAGTCAAAAGTCTCAAGTTTTAGAGTAGAAGAATGAAACAAATTAAAGTATTTGTGTGCACGTGTCGATATTTGTATGGGTTGCAATATTTATTATCATACGAAAACTATGTATAGATTTAAGTTTTATGTCATGAACGGTTTTGTGCCCACTTTCATTAATTTTTATATTCTATTAAAAAATAATTATGTTTTATATTAAAAATGTTTAGTCAGCTTTTACTCAAGAAATTTTTAAGTTTCTTTGGTAAATGCATCGAAATATGAAAAGTGTAAAGTTAAAAAAGGATATACGAAAAATAAGATAAATTTTCCCTTATGTTAACTTATCAACTTACTTTATGTAATCGAATAATATTTGATTTTTTGTTTTGCATTTAATAATAAATTTATGATACTAAAATAAACTTTTAAATGCTTTTATTGGAATTAGGGTTTAAGGAATGTCAAAGATATATATATATATATATAGGATACTTTTTGGTAATATTTTAAACGTATGTGCACTCTCTCATAGGATTATAGTTTAAAACTTTTTAACAATGATACATATACATCTATAATTTTCATAAATTCATTTAACACTTTATTTTCTTATTATATTATCTTGCTATCACATTATCAATACATCACATCTATCACATAAATTTTTTAGGGTTACTTTGATATATATGTTTGTTATTTTGTTCTAGTACTAGTATATATTAGTTTTCCATTTTAAATTTTTTTCTTTCTATTTTTAATTCTCTTGTATCTTGTTATCTTAGATTTTAGTTTGCTATATACTCATCAGAAATACAAAATAATCAAAGAATATATTAAGATAAGATATATAAACTTTTCAATTACAATTTTTATTTATATTTTATTATGGAGAAAATGTATAATAGCAGAAGAATTAAATCATTTGATATGATCATGGGTTTATATAGCGAAAATGCGCGGGAAGTGCAATGGATCTTTGACGTATTGTGGAGATTTGTAGTCAAATGTGGTTGATGCAGTTGCAATAGCAACCACATTGAAATAGTGACAAATTTGCAACCTGATTTTATAATAAGGTGGCTTGGAATGCACATAATCAATTAATTGTGCCTAATTGTTCAATGCCAATAAACTACATTGGTGTCATGGCTCATCAACGAATTTTGATTGCTTGTGATGATTGAAGGAATAAAGCTTTGGGAGCTACTAAAAATCTTATTTGGAAAGATATACAAGTATTTTGTTTGTTTTAATTATTTGTTTTTTAAGTTGTTGACATTAAAATACATTTATTCAAATATTTTGTATTTGTTATTTTTGTGTAGAAGTTTTTCTTAGTTGACGATATACGTAAAAAACATATATTTATAGTTGTCGGAATACTGCATAGAGGTTTTTGAACTCTCTTACGAAAAGGTATCTTAAAGATGCCAACAAAAGTTTTAATGGTCATCAAAAGCTTTATGAAAATCTGAAATCGTTGGAAAAATGAAACACTTTTGTAGAAAACAGAAAAGAGAAATCTTACAAGATTAATTTTTACACAATTGTGCCGTAAGCATTACAAATCGTGAGAGAGTATTGCAGTCTATTTAATTAGTTGATATATATATTAATTAAAGTACTATTTTAAAAATATTGATTATTGTTTTAGAGTATCTTGTCTTGTTTACCTTATTTGTCATCTCATATATATACATGTTTGATAAGGGAAAGGTGTACAATATTCATTTTTTAGGAGGCATAGTACACCATAAACCACTATTTATCAATTGGTATTTCTTTCGATTTGGATGCTCCATTGCCACCTATACTTGATGAAGTAAGAGATGCAAGGTTAGTTGAGTGGCATGGCCAATAAACCCTATTTCTCTAGACGCTAATTGCAAAATCAAGACTTCAAAATTCTTCCCCTAAAAAGGGTTGTAGAAACAAATATGTATCGATGAGAACATGCGTAACCAATGGAGAAATGTAGTTTTAGTGTTTCTTATGTAGTAAGTATTAGTAAGGAGAAAATGGTAGAGCTTTTAAAGCATCAAGAAATAAGTGTCTTTGTTATCTCCATATATCTACGGTATTCTAAATAACTTTAGATGAATGAATTAGTTTTTTGTATCAGTGAATAAGTGATGCTATATTTTCATACTTGTATGAAAAATTGGTGTGCTCGCGTCAATTGATCAACGAATTCTTCTTCATATCTCCCCATCTAATATTCAAGTTTGAAAATGATCTAACTCGGGTCAAAGATAATATAGTTGATGTACTGATGGACAAAAAAGATCATCTGAATAAGTTGTTTGTTATACTATATAACTATGTGCTAGATATTCTTTCAAATTTTTAGTTTATTATTTGAATTCAGTACTTGATGATTATACAAATTACTCGAAATTGAAATTTATGCTTGATACGTAAGTATTTAATTGTATCAAAATATATATAAATATATGTGGCTGTTTGTGTGAAGTTATTCTAAGTATATTCGTTTATATATATTTTTTAGAGCTATCCAAATATTTTACGTTCAAAGGGGAGATAAAGTTTTGAAGAATAAATAAAACAAGAATATGTTGAGACCAATACATTTTTTATATAGCTACCTATTGCATTTGGTGTATGATTAGAAATATTGTTACAGAATTTTTCTTATAAAATTAATATGAGATTCAAGTTTTGTCTTATGAATAATTGCATTGATGTATATACTTTTATTTATCTAGTGTCCTTGTAAAAAAAATAGAATAGATTGTGGGTACTATCTTATGAAATTCATGAAAGAGATTGTAACTTCTAATCAAAATGTCATTACAAATACGGTATATTAATTATATTCTCTCTCTCTATATATATATATATGTATATTCTTTCAATATTTAATATTTCTATTTGATTAATTTTAACTTAATCACATTATATTTTGTAGTATTTTGATGAATTTAAATGTTTCAGTTACTCTGAAGATCAAATAACTGAAGTTAATGAAGATCGATTTGTGTCAATATGTACTCAGATTAAGTATCATATGATGAATTGTTAAGTCAATATTTTTTAGAAACCATTTGATATTTTAGAGTTAAGTGTTTTATCCAATTGGTGTGGGCCTGGACTATTGTTGAGTTTGTCACTAATTTCAATCTTACTAGGACAACCAAGTTTAGTCTATAGTATTGATTGTTTCATATATATTGTAACAAGGTTGTGCATGAATTGACACAAGTAACTAAGACTATATTTTCTCGTTCATGGTAGGAAATGTTCAAAATCTGATGATAACATGAATTTTGTTTTAAGAGATACAAGGAGCATTATGTAATTTTGAATTTGTATTAGAGATCAATTATCAAACTAGTACAAATTTTTCTTATATATTATAATTTTTAAGTTTTAAGATGTCATTATAATTTTGTGCAAATATGTTCTTGTGTACTTCAAGAAAATGTTGAAAGAAAAAAATATGTACGAGAGTGCACTTATATGGATAGTGAATAAACTCTTAGATGTTTTGATTAAAATAACTATATTTTTTCATAGCACTAATACGAAAAAGCATTGTTATTAGCTGACTTTTTACCATACTTTATAAAAGGAAGCGCTGTTATAGCTTGTATTAGATGATACTTACATTTAAAAAGTGCTATTATAAGTTAATATTCTAAAGGAGTTTATAAGAAAAAGTATTGTTATAGACAATTTTAAACGTTGCTTATATTTAAAAAGTGCTATTATAAATTACATTTAAAATGAACTGTAAGTTACATCAGATAATATTTTTTATTTTAAAAAAAAGTTGACTATACCTTTAATAACGTTGAAATAAATTATGTTTCTAACACTATCTAATACTTAAAAAAAGTGTTGACCAAGACTTTTTTCAGTGTCCTAAATATTTTTTTATTTTATTTCAAGTATTGTTTTAGTTGTACTTACTGAGATCCATATAATTAATTTTATTGTTTTAGTTGTACTTACTGAGATCCATATAATTAATTTTATTCATGTTTGATTCTTTTAATTTGTAACTATTCTTTTTGATTCTTTTATTCTATAATTACTTTAACTTTATTTTTTTTATTTGATCATTAAGTTTTTATTAAATAATTAAAAATTAATGATAAGTTTAAAATATATAAATTTTTCCTTTTTATAATTTGATATAATAAAATAGCTTAAAAAAATTAAATTATTAAATAAGTTTTTTTTTTAATTTCCCTCTTAGAAATTTAAAATAAAAATTAAATCTCATTCAAACATGGCCTTAACTCTTGAATATATTTAAAAAATTAAAATATTATGTATATTTGAATCTGATGAAATTATATATTGATGTTCCTCATCAACCCCATCGATTCTCAATGCTGCTGAAATTATATATCTCTCTTACAAAGGCACCAATTCTTTTAACACATGGCCCTCCTCTCTCCATCATAAAGAAAATGAGTAATTTGACTAAACATCTTCCCACCGTATGAAAGCCTAAGTCTAATTCTTTAATCACTTGTAGCAACTTTACGTTGGGATTTTTAGTTAATCGTGTCTAAAACTATTAACTGAGACAAAACTACTATTTGGTTATATATTTCATATCATATATTGTTAAGAGTCGTAGATTTGATTTGTTTATTACAGTTTTTATAAAAAAAATTGAAAAACAAAAACTTCAAATTAAAAATTGACTTAATTAGATTATCTTCAAATGTCATTTTAAGTAATTTATCTATTTGTTGCAATTTTTTTAACAATAAAATTTCAAAAAATAAATAAAATAAAAATTTATTTTAAAAAAATCTTCGTAAAAGTAATTATTTAGAGATTCTTTTTATAAAAATATATTGTTTTTATCATGAAAGAAACATTATGTGTATAACTTCTATTATTTTTAAATAAACTTTCATACAAATTATACTGAAAAATATAAAGTCAATTTTTTTTTTAATCTAAAACATATGGTTCATATGGTCTAAAAATATCTATATAAGTGGGAAACATTCTCATTAAAAATGTGTTTAACTAAATTTTAAAATATATGGTATTAAAATCTATCTAAGTCATCCGCGCAGGTCAATTTTAGATTTTAATCCTCATGATGACAAATTTGTATATATGTCTGAATTAATTGAAGTATGACATAAATATAAAGCTGTTTAAATATGGGAAGCAACCCTTAGCTTACAAGTTGTGGAATTGAGTTACACTAATCCAAATTTTAACATATATTAATTTATTTTTTTTTTTTTTTTTTTTTTTGTGTGTGTGGAAATAATGAGTTTGATAAGTTGAAAAGTAGTTACTCGCCCACTCCAGCAGGTACAAATATAGGACATGTGCAAAATGAAGTGCTAGAAAAATAAATTAAAAATACTGTTCACATTAAGAGTTCAATTATTCCACGTATTCCACGTGACTAATACGATGAGTAATGTTCAGTTATACTATAGTTGATAATGGTTGGGATTCTCAAATATGCTATTTTTTTTGACTTTAATTTATTTTTCTTTTAATCATTCATTCTCTCATCTTAATAATTTTATCAATTAATTTTAATTATTAATTTTACTTTAAACTATATTAAAATTACCAAAATTACTCATCACTAAAGATAAATAATCCATTTTAAGTGGATAATAACACCCGACAGTGTGCCAGATTTATATACACATAATTCTTTATCATCACATTGTCATTTAGCAAAATTTTGAAGTTTATCTAACGTTCATCCACAATGGTGATACTTATTTTGTGAAGTATAAGTTTCCTTTGAAAATTATAAGTAATTTATTATCATCTAATAAAAATAAACAACATAAATAAATAAAGGTGTAAGTGTTATCCATATATTTAAGTATACTACACTTACAAATTTACTTATATGTCATATTTTAAATGGATGTTATATAAATTATCCATAATTTTTAAAAATAATTGAGAGAAAATCTATTTTTATTTAGATGTTTGAATGAGTTTTACCATTTTATATCTACTAGAAATTTTGTTTTTAGTGATTGAATTAGAGACGAAAAAAAATTAGTTATTGTAGAGATTGATTTAGAGACCAAATATTTATAATAGTTAACTAATTTAAACCAAACATGTTTTTAAAGAGGTCACACATATATTTTAGCAATCGATTTAGAGTCCAATTTATTTACAACCGATTTTGATGAATTTTCTATATACTACGGATTTTGGGATTTAAATTGATTGGGGTTCTTAGATTTTAAATTTTTTTTTATGGTATTTTCTTTTATTTTCTAAAAATCTGCGATGCAAAAAATAAGTTTAGGAAGTTATTATGGCTACAAGGGTTTGCAAACTATTATGGCTAATACTGAACGCTTATTTCATAAGAGAAATACATGAAGGAATGTTTTCATTTCAGAATCTTGTTTTAGATTCTTATTTGAAAGATCCAGAACTTTGATATATCTTACAGTTTACTAAGTGTGATGTTGAAAGAGAACTAAAAGGTGTAGTGAACACTTGAAGCCAACCAATATCTTTAGTAAGGAAAAAAAATTAATCCATCAAAAGCTTGTCCATTCACTACGCCAAAAATGACATTTAACAGCGCTTGCTAAATACAAGCGCTGTTGTAAATATATTTTAAAAATAACGGAGCCTTTTACAGCATTTTTTTGACAAGCGCTGTGAAAAAAGCGCTGTTGTAGGGTCATATAGCGTTTGCGCATAATGTTATAAAGCTTTTACAACGCTTTTTGCAAAATCGTTGTAAAATGAAGCGCTTTCGCGTATTATTTTACAGCGCTTTTTTCACAAGCGCTGTAAAATACATGCGCTTTCAAAAAATTGAACTACCTATTACAACGCTTTTGTAACAACCGCTGTAAAATACATGTGCTTTCAAATATTTGAAATACCTATTACAGTGCTTTTTTTACAAGCGCTGTAAAATACATGCGCTTTCAAATAAATATCATTTACTTTTAAAACAAATTTACGAACCCTCATCACCGCTACCCTGAGAACCCTCATATCCTCTACGTACTGTGTGGCCATCTACGTTGTCTCAGGTATTTTTTAATTTGTTTTTGTCAAAAAATCTTTAGTTTGTTAGTAATTGAAAACTAAAAATTGTTATATATATATAAAATATCTCTTTTTTTGAAATTTGTTGATCGGTTCTGTTTTGAAATCTTTTCTGTTTTGAAATTGGTTTCTTTTTGAAACTTGTTGATATGTTTTGAAAGCTTATTATTTTTGTAACTGCATTTATATAGGTCGTATAATATGGATAGGAAATGGATGTCTGCCAATCGATTGTCAAAAGAGTATGAAATTGGAGTGAAGGAGTTTGTTGAGTTTGCAGTGAAAAATGCAAAAGATCCAAATAGAGTCGTTTGTCCTTGTTTAAAATGTTGTATTGAAAAACGTGTTAGAAGATGAATTAGAAGGACATCTATTATGTAATGGAATTGATCAAAACTACACATGTTGGATAAGACATGGTGAGAAAAAAAAAGTTAACATTAATTTTGAGAATCGTTCGACATAGGCTTCAACTGACTTCGATACAGATACATATGAGCCGGACCGAGTTGATGAGATCGCAAAAGAAGTTGAAGAAGATTTTCGAGATTGTCCTAAAATGTTTGAAAGTTTGTTGAGTGATTCAGAGAAAGAATTATATAATGGTTGTATATTTCATATGTTAGTGTCGTATAATTTATCTCTCTTCTATTTGTTAGTGTAGTAAAATTAAATTTGACAGCAGTGCAAAAATTCAATATCTTCAAATTGTTTTGCAATTATAACATGTTGTGAATATAATTTATTTGGATGGATGTTGCAGTCCACAAATTTAGTGTTTATATGTCTATTTATCTAATGGATTTTGTTTTGTGACATTGCTATTTCAACATGTTGGTCTCATTGTCATGTGGGAGAATCAAGGAGGCATGCATTATGGATATTTTCATCAAGGATTGGTTTAATATATTGATAATTAATTATCATCCATGATATTTTTGCTGAACTTGTATATATAACAAGGTGTATGGTACTTGACTTTAGCAATACTCACTACAAGAAAAGAGGGCTTTTGTGAGGGCCAAAAGCCCTCACAAAGGAAAAAAAACAGCCACAAAGGTGGCTTTTGTGAGGGCTTTTGGCAGTCACAAAGAAGCTGGTCACAAAATTTTGTGAGGGCTTTTGCAGCCACAAAGGAGCTGAAACACGTTGACATTTGTGAGGGCTTTTGCAGCCACAAAATTCAGGCATTTGTGAGGACTTTTGCAGCCACAAAAGTCTGCCTTTGTGAGGGCATAGGCCGCCACAAAGGACAGACTGAATTTGCCTGATGCAGCTTTTGTGAGGGCATAGGCCGCCACAAAATCCAAGCTGACTGGGCATTTGTGAGGGCAAAGGCCGCCACAAAATCTAAGATGAATTGCTGACTTGGCATTTGTGAGGGCTTTTGGCCGCCACAAATGCCAACGTAATTAAAAAATTAAATTTTAATTCCAAATTAATAGTTTACAAATATTTATATATAATAAATTAATATAATTATAATATTAAAATTTAAATTATAATTAAATTAAATTTGAAATATAATTTAATTATAAATTAAATTTAATATATATATATATAATTTAAATAATAAAATATTTAAATTAGTAATAATAAAATATTTAAATATTTAAATTAATAATTATAATTATAATTAAACATTAATTTAAATTAATGTAAATTATAAACAAATTATAATTTAAATTAAAATTAAATTAAAATTTAAATAAAATTAAAATTAAATAGTAAATATTAAATATTAAAATTAATAATTATAATTATTTATATAATTAAACATTAATTTAAATTAATGTAAATTATAAATA
>JBBPBS010000577.1:7507875-7554219 GCA_037974835.1 Cicer judaicum
AAATATTAAAATTAATAATTATAATTATTTATTTATATAATTAAACATTAATTTAAATTAATGTAAATTATAAATAAATTATAATTTAAATTAAAATTAAATTAAAATGTAAATAAAATTAAAATTAAATATTAAATATTAAATTTAAATATTAAAATTAAAATTAATAATTATTATTATAGTTATAATTATAATTATAATTAAACATTAATTTAAATTAATGTAAATTATAAATAAATTATAATTTAAATTAAAATAAAATTAAAATAAAATATTAAATATTAAAATTAAAATAAATATTATATATAAAAACATAATATTAATAATAATTAAAGCTAGTATAGCAATTATGACAAAATCAAATAAAACATGCATTTCAAAATTAACAATTAATGTCTTACAAACCCAAAATTAACAAATAATGTCTTACAAAGTGGAAATTAATTAAGCACACAATAATGTCATACAACCCAAAAATAATTTATTCAAATTCTTCAAAACACATCAATCCTCATAATAATTCGTCTGATCAACTCCACTCCCACCATCATTATTTCCTGCATTCATACCCGACGAAAGAAGTCCCTCAAAAGTATTATGCATTTGTGTTGGAGGAGACATCATGCTTTGAAATTGAATTTCATCTTCAATGGCACCACTAGTAGTCGAAGGAGGAGCCGTAGCTGGCTGAGGTTGATTTAAATCTGGTCTGATCAACCCAGCTGTTGGCATAGTTGGTCGGTATGCAGTTTGATGATATGGGACATGTTGATGTGAACATGATAGAGCATACTGATAATTATGAAAATATTGTTGTTGCTGAAACATTGGCTGCTGCTGTTGTTGGAAGGCAGAGTTCGAAGGATCCTGGCCCTCACAAAATTCTTTTTTGTGGCTGTAAAAGCCCTCACAAAATCCTTAATTTTTTACCTGGATTTTGTGGCTACCTAAGCCCTCACAAAATCACAATGTTGTGATTTTGTGAGGGCTTAGGCAGCCACAAAATCCAGTTAAAAAATAAAAAATTTGTGAGGGCTTTTTCAGCCACAAAAGATGATCAATTTCAATTTTATCCTTTGTGAGGACTTTTTCGGTCACAAATTTGTGAGGGTTTTATTCGGCCACAAAATATTTATAAAATTGGCCACAAAATAGAGAAATTCTTGTAGTGACTTATGTCCATGCCAAGTTTCTTTCCATTAGCACATATATACTTTGCCAAATTGTTATTCATGCCAATACTTATGTTCACAAATTTTGTCACTAAATCAGTCTCTAATGACATAGCAAATTAATTCAAAGTGGTTGTTAAATCAATCTCAAACTTTAGTCACTAACTCGGTCACAAAATCAGTCACAAAATGCAGTCACAAACTCGGTCACAAAATTCAATCACTAAATTCGATCGCAACAGTTAACGACTAGCAGTTTACTTGATTTAAATTGGTCACTAAATCAGTAGCTATTGGATTTAGTGACAGAAAAATTAGTCTTTAAAAACGCTTTTTTTAGTAGTCATTTATAACTTTTTAATATTAATATATAATAAGCATAAAATTTCTCAAACTCTACACCTAAAAAAAATTAATTAACGGGTCTCGCTATTTATTTAGTAGGGTTTAAAAAAAGTGAAAAGAAATATTGTTTGTATAGCTACACTTTCTTTAATAACCATTCATATTTTTTATCTTCAATACAAAGCGTTGTAAATATAATGTGAGAGTGCTATAATTTACAGCGCCTATTTACAAAGCGTTATAATTTACTATTATTTTTAGTGATCAAATATTCAATAAAAATAATAATTTATGTCACAAATTTTGTCTCTAAATCAGTCTCTAATGACATAGAAAATTAATTCAAAGTGGTTGTTAAATCAGTCTCAAACTTTAGTCACTATTTCGGTCACAAAATCAGTCACAAAATGCATTCACAAACTCGGTCACAAAATTCAATCACTAAATTCAATCGTTGATTTGGTCGCAACAGTTAGCGACTAGCAGTTTACTTGATTTAAATTGGTCACTAAATCAGTAGCTTTTGGATTTAGTGATTGAAATTTTTTTCTCTAAAAATGCTTTTTCTAGTAGTCATTTATAACTTTTTAATATTAATATTTAATAAGCATTATATTTCTCTAACTCTACACCAAAAATAAATTAATTAACGGGTCTCGCTATTTATTTAATAGGGTTTAAAAAAAGTGAAAAGAAATAGTGTTTGTATAGCTACACTTTCTTTAATAACCGTTCATATTTTTTATCTTCAATACAAAGCATTGTAAATATAATGTGAGAGTGCTATAATTTACGGCGCCTATTTACAAAGTATTATAATTTACGGCATCTATTTACAAAGCGTTATAATTTACTATTATTTTAGAAAAATATATTAAATAATAAAATAAAATATTTATTATTTATATTGCTCATTAAATATAATATCTATCAAGCCAACACATCATATAAAGCATCCATATAACAAAATTTACTCACAAAATTTATCAACATATATTCTAAAATAACTTTAACATCAAATTAATTATTTAAAATCCTATTTAATGAATCAAATAGTTTATTATCAAATTTAGGGTGTTACAATTCTCCCCTTGTTAAAGAATTTCGTCCTCGAAATTTGCGATAAGTGAACTAATATCTAACTTACCACCCTCAAGATTCAAACTTAATCTATAAATATATTTAAGATATTCAATCTCCAATCAAGTACAACATGTAGAAAATCAACTAACATAGCATGATAGACTAACATGACAAAATAAATCAATTAAACACACAACATTTATCATTCAATTATGAATAAAATACTTATCACATTTACCATTCATTTATGAAATAAAATACCATAGAGTTACTCACTATAATTTACATATAAAACATAACATATAGAAGTTGTCAATAATAACGTAGTTAATTTAGTTTGGTTAAATGAAACACATTCCAAGTATGTTGTTAATTTCAACTCTTTCTTTCAAACCAAATATTACTAGTTTTACTCCTTAAAATAAATTCTAAATCATATCACGAAACATTTAACAAATTTAACTTAGGTTTGACAAAGAGAGTAACTTTTTAAAATATAAAACACATCTAAGAACTTTATAACACTATAATAGAACTACAATCAATTACTCTATAAAAACATATTATATTTATAATCAAGGAAAAAAAATAATGATGGATATACTATTTCCCAATAACATATATTTAATAATTAAATTCATTCAATTGATATAAGCAATGAACATGTTTTTCAATAATTTAAAAATAAAATTAAAAGGTTCTTTTAACAAAATAATGAGTTATCATTGTCTCTTTAATTGACGACGAGTCATCGCGGTAGCTAGTCCCTCCTACTCATGTAGTCAACTACTTAAGGAACTATAACTGGAGTCATTTAAATTTAAATATGGATAATTAAAAGTATCTTTAACGTGGTTCAAGAGTGCGAGGGCGGCACCACAACTCCTACTCCTTACTTCAAGTTAAAAATTCAATTAATTACACCTTCACAATATAATTTATTTGTAATTTACTACTAGTTACAACAACAAAAGAAATGCCACTAACATCAATATATAACCAATAATTTGATTGAAGAAATATAAAACTATTTCACATTTAGATGCTCTCGACTACTCTAACTCTATACACCAATTCCGAACAATTAGAACACTTGAAACACGAACAATTTAATATTTACATAATCATATACACACTCAAATAATTAATCTAAAAATTAGCACCAAGATTTAACGTTCATCTCATAACTCAAACGACTATTCTAAAAATGAAACATATTCTCATAGAGGTCTAACTGCTCCAAATTGATCATGATTAAATTTTCTTTTGAATTAACCATCACTTAAAAGTTACAACAAATGGAAGCATATATAGATTTTCCAAGTAGAAGATAAGATAAATAATTATTTACTAGAAGATACAACACATTACCAAACAAAATTGAACCAGGTAGTGCAAAAACGACTTTCAAGGTTACACATCATTCTAAAAATTGTTTCTTGAGTTAAATTATTATAAAAAAAATATCACTAACCATTTAGCACTCAAAAAAAAAAAAAAAATCATTGAGAATTCCAATTTATCTTTTAAATTATTTTTCAATAATTCAAACCTAAATAAAACAACTAAGATAAATCACGTTTCTAAATACAATACAAATAAAATAAATCACATATATTTTTAAAATCTATAAGATTTCTAAAAATTCATTTGTACTTTAATCATCAAAAACACATTTTAGATAGTTAATCACTGTAAAAATTATTATTTTCAACTTATATTTTGAAATAAAATTTACACTACATATGTAGATAGATAGGAAATTTTACAATTAATTAACACTTCTAAAATAGTTCCAATTTATTTTATTATTTTATCAAACTTAAGAAAAAATGTATATTTATATACATTAAGATAGTGCATATGACACAAACATAAAACATATGATAATGATAATGAATTATACTAATTTATAAATCTGCAAAATAGTAGTCTTCTCTCACACTAACTAGTCAACATGCTTATAGATACATCCATCAGTTTCTATTAAGCCACAAAATTGGTTCAAAACATAACACATCATCAATTTTAAATATTTTGGATTTTTGTTGTAATCTTAAAAATTGAGTCTCAAATGAAAATTGCAATTTTATAATTAATAAAAAAAATTGATAAAATAAATTTTAGTTTCTATACGCATACCAATTTACATGATACACTCTACACATACCAATCTAATGCATATCATTTTGTTATGTTAATTCATATGACAAAACAAAATCTACTTGTAAAATACATCAATTATAGAATCCAAAATTTAGATAATTTTTCAAAAAGAAATTCACTATTGAGAAGAATTTTAAAAACTTTGTTTTTTTTCCCCCTTCGTTTTCCTTCTCTTTCTCAATTAGTAGACATTTTATCATTAGTACTATTGTAAATCACTGAAGAGTTCTTAAACACCAGCCCCCTAAACTAAGATAACAACAACTCCTTTCAATTTTCTTAAAAATGAGACATAGTAAAACATACTGTAAATTTTAAATTTTTTTGAACATTAAATAAAATCAGTAGCACACAATTATTGTTATTTTATAAATCAACAAAAATTCAACTCAATTAATTTCTTAAAAATAATCAAGAGTAATTTAAACAAAAGTTATTTTCATCATACAAAATAAATAAACTTTACCTCCTTCAAAATTTCATTTTAAAAAAATTCTAAGTTCTACCAATCTCTAATATTCAAGAATTACTATTGCTAATAATATGAATTTCATACTATCTGATTACGAATATTCTAAATTGTTTTCAAAACCAATATTAGAACTCTACTCATCTAAATACAACCATCAACACCTTCAAGTGATTTAAAGTTAACATTCACGATTTAAAATAGATTTTTTTTAACACAAGGCAACATAAAATAAAATTAAGAAATTTTTAGTCAAAATTAAAACTATAAACGTAAGAGACATATTTCCTATCTAACTCAAAGTTTAGAACGAAACATATTTTTTTTCTCTAAATTGAGTTTCAACAGAATAATAATAATTTGTACTTGGTAAAAGTCAATACTTGAAGTTTTAAACATATAATCCATACGGAAATCAATGTTTCAATCAATTAGTTATTAGATCAAACACTTTAAACAAATACATATCAAAACTAAATATTTTAAATTGATTAAGGGTGAAAGTCGAACTTTAAAACAATTAACTAGTGAGGTATGACATTTGATAACTAAGAGCTCTGTGAATGAGATTAATAACTTGAAACAGACAGCCGGTTAATCAAAATTATTACTTCCAACTATTCATATAAAACAAGAGTGCAAAAGTCATAGTTCAATAGACAAGCAATAAGCAACAAGTAACCAACATAATTTTGTCAAAAATTAAAATTAACTCAAATCTTAACAAGTAATTTCATGGTTTATTTACTCACTTAGGTAAGAATTTAGGATCCATAACACAATCAGAGTAAGCAAATAATAAACAGTTAATTAGTAATCTCGAAAATATGTATAATAATACAAAAGCATATGACCCTTAACACAATTATATAACGGGAAAACATCATAGTGAAAATAATTACTACACAAGAAAACACAATTGACACGACTCACATTTGTAACACATAATCGACATTCGACCCACTCGGCCTGATTGGACAGACCAGCTCTGATACCACTAATGTGATACTCTAAATCCCAAAATAATATATATAATAATTTATATGATATTCCTACAACATTTGTAGCGGATAAAAAAAAATATATTTCCAAGAAAATAAAAACTGAAATTTTAATTTAGGATATCACGTTTCTTAAAAATAAAAAAAAAACACTTTAAACTTATTTTATCCATCACAATAGTGCAATCTCGATAAGCTTGATTTAAGTATAATTACTTGATTTAATTCTAAAAACTTACTAGTACTTCTAAGGTTTTCATACAAAAATTCGATTCAAATTAAATAATTAAAATACAAATTAAAACCCTTATTCCCGGTATCACCTATCAGAGTGGGGTTCCTCCCAAACTTGAACTTCAAGACTCATTAACCTGTAATAACTGCGATTTTCCAAACGCAGAGCCCAGCCAGTCAAACACAAACAACGAAGGAGGTGAGTTTCGAAATCATAATTGTAACACCCCAATATTTTTATATATATTATATATGCGTCTTTTAGTAATTTTTTAATTTATTATTTAATTAATAATTTATTCTACATGTAAATAAATTAAATTAAAATTTACCACTCCCTATTTACTTGAATAATTATAACCTTTCTTTTTACTTAGTTATTTTGGTGTGACATTACATTAGAATAGTTTATGGCATAATTAATTTCTACATGGACAATTGTGTATTTTGCTTATTTGATCAGTTTTGATAATTACGAAATTGATGTGTTATATATGTTTGTTTTATTTTGCTATGTGTGAGTGGTATTTTTGTCTTGCTTGATTTATTTAAGTTGATAAAATATTAGTTAAATTATTAAATTAAATTGAAATTTATAAAATTTATATTGTTTGTTAATTTTATTTATGACCAAATAAGTACTCATTTTAGAGATATTATAGAGTTAGTAAAATCTTTTTACTCTCCTTTATGACAAGATTTTATGACGATTCATTGTGTGATATAATGTACATTAACTCATTCTTAACACCTTTAATTTATTTTTTAAAGGATGATTATAAATTTAATTATGAGTTTTTGTGCAATTAAAAGGGGACTATGCTCCTTTTTCTATCTCATGCATTCATCTCTTTTTAATTAAAATTATGATTTTATTTTAATTGTCTATGAAAATAATTTTATGATATTTTGGTTTCGTAACTATTAGATAAAAAATTAAAAGGGTGATGTGACCCTCTACATTATTTATTTAATTAAAATAAATGGTGTGACACCCTGTAATACATGGTTAACTTTATTAGTTAATCCTAATTAATTCATACACATAAATACACATGATTTCAATTGACTTTGTAACAACCTAATAAAATTAAATAAATAGTAATTATTGGTAGCATAACTTTGGAATTAAGTGCACTTCAATTTCAGACAAGAACTCAATCGTAATATTGCAACGTAAATAGCTATTATGTTCATACATTTTCATTAGGCCTCTTGCTGTCACACCTATTTGTCATTTGTACACTTCTATAATAATTTTCTAAGTCATAAATCCCAATATCTATCGGTGTTGAATTTATCATTGTCTCATGAGCTAATTCTCGTGTGAATTTAGAGATGTTAAGGAAGAAAGCGCCTAAGGTAAGGGCTTTTCCCCAGGCAGAGTTAGGCTAGATATTAAATTAGCAGTTCGTAGGATATTGATATGATGTCTGGATGCCTTAAAAGAAAAATGTTGATTTTATTTTTACCGTAAAGAAATTAACTATAATGTTTTGATTGTCTCTTTTGAGTAATACATATATCTTGATGAACTTAATTATAGAGTTATATTTTATTACTATCCCTTGATAAATATGTTTGTAGTGAAAATGTTTAGTGCTTTACGTATTTTAGAGTATTTAATTATGAAGTTATAATTTTTATAATGATGTAATTAGTAATATGTTTATTATGATGTATTTGATTTTATTTGTTGACCTTTGAGTATTTTAAATTTAAAACTTGGCTTTTATGAACAATATATGTGTCTTGAGAAAATTGATGAGAATTTTATATTTCTTGAAATTTAATAATATGAGAAAATTGATTATTGAATGCATTAATGAATAGTCCATTTTTAGAATGCTGAAAACTTTATAGTGAAAGGAACGAAATTTATGTTGCTATTGTATTCTTGGTGATATGAGTTTTAATGGTTATCAATAACATGTAGTCAAATCGAAACTTAAGGATTATTAAAATGAAAGTAGTGATTTTGAGTTATTTGTTCACGTGCATATTTGATGTGTTGAAGTTATTGAGTTATAACTATGAACATCAATGAGAATATAAATTTAATGTTTTATGTGATTAAAAAAATTTAATCTAAAATACTTTGTCTTTGTGGTTGTCTAAGTGGCTGGTGATTTGTGTTTTAAATATAATTATCTTTGTGGTTGCCTAAGTGGCTGGTGATTTGTGTTTTAAATATTTGTTATCTTTGTGGTTGCCTAAGTGGCTGGTGATTTGTGTTTTAATTATTGTTATCTTTGTGGATTGCCTAAGTGGCTAATGATGTGTGTGATTATTTAAGTGAGTGGTGACTTGTACATTTTGAGCATCATTATCATTTCATGACATATCATATGCATCTTTGTGGACGCCTGTGTGGCTGGTTATATCCGGATCATATATGTTTAGGAGCATGCATAACTTATATACATTTTATTGTTATTTTTATTTTGATTTAACTATTTGCTCTACGGTTGTTACTTATTTAGATACATTTTATGACTTTTGATATATCTTTGAGAATTATTAAATAATCAATTTCTTTAAATCTTTTATTACAAAAGGATTTTATATTCATATTTTATGGTTGTTATTTTATTATTTGGTTTAATTTTTGCTGTGGGATGAACTGACCCCTTACACCAACATTTAGGTACTAATGATCTCAAAAAGTTGAGTTGCATGATGTTTGGTTGGTGCACGCGCGTGGAAAAATGAGACTTTTATTTAAAAATAATGTTTTATATTACTAAAATTTTTGTGGTACATTGGAAAGTTATTTACTCGTCATCAATTATTCACGAGAAATTATATTTGTTTATAAAAGAAAATAAATATTTTTAAGTAATTTTTTTGGATTAAAAGTTTGGGGCGTTACAATGATGACAGTATAATACAAGTAAGAAGAACACGCAAACAATCATAATAGGATCGTATCATTACACAAGTATTCCATCAAGAAAATATCACATTCAAAGGTCAAAATCACTCAAGGAAAATCAATAGATTTCACTGTAGCATCAAATTGTCTAAGAGAAATTATCACCACACACAATAAATATTAATAACAACAAAACAATTACAATAAAATGCAATGTTATGCATGAGCTTAGACCCTACTTCACAATGTGGTACCATTCTAACTCTGAAGTACTTGGTTAGGAGGCTTGATACTATGCCACCATCCCGGTGGACGGACAATTTCAAATTGGCCCTGTCCTCATAGATCCCCTCAACTCAACCCGAGACACATATAACTGACAGTCGAGGCGAACGTGTGTTGCGTGGTAGCTCCCGACATTTGGAGTGCTACCTCCAAGTCACCTTGGAATTCCCCACCTGAATTCCTCCAAGGTCTAACACTCTTGCCTTAAGGCTCGACAGCAGACCGTCACGATCAGGCTCATTTAGTTGTACTTCCCCAGAATCACTAGGCTTGTCAGGCCCTACCTCTATGATGACAAAATAATCTCCACTTCACAAATTCACAATATTCATTTTCTCTCCTCGTTGGTATATGATACTCCATTAAAACCGGCATTTCAAACACAAATTGAAATCACCATTATTTCATCAACTATGGGGTTAATTCAATATTCTCATCACGGTTTAGAACATCACTATCATAAATTATCATAAATCAGAAACCCAATCATAAATCAGACTATGGGGAAAATTATCATAAATCAGAAACCCAATCAGTGAATAATATAGCCACTTTTCATACGGTCGTTTTGGCATTGGTTTCACTCAAATCGGACTTACGGTGAAAGAGAACGGTGCAAAATTACGAGTTCTACAAACGAAGAAGTCGGGTATTTTAGAGAGAAATTGAGGTTGTTAAAAATTTGGAAAATTATGTTTAATTGACGAGTTAAATGAATGAAATACCATACTCAAATTTGGATGAATACCGAGAAACTTTTACAGAACAGTTATCGAACACCGGTGTCAAACGATAGATTGTTGTTGTGTTTACTCTTGGGTTCTATGGTTGTCCGTCAAACTCCCTTCCATTTTCTTTGTTTTGTTTTATTTTAGTAAAAATCAGACTTCACAAGATTTCTTTATTTATGTTTTTATTTTACTATTATTTTTAGAAAAATAATAAAATAAAATATTTATTATTTATATCGCTCATTAAATATAATACCTATCAAGCCAGCGCATCATAAAAAACATCCATATAACAAAATTTACTCACAAAATTTATCAACATATATTCTAAAATAACTTTAACATCAAATTAATTATTTAAAATCCTATTTAATTAATAAAATAGATTAAAAAATTAAATTATTAAATAAGTTTTATTTTTAATTTCTGTCTTAAAAATTTAAAAAAAAATTAGATTACGTAGCAAATTGTTTAATTTCCTCATCTTTAAAATAGTTTCAAAAAATTAGATAAACAAACTAAAAACCAAATCTCATTCTGAATAAGCTTGGGATGGCCGACATAAAAATATCTGAACCTTATATATAATTTAAAACACTTATCTAAATCAATCCATTTTGTTTTACTCTTCTTCATTCTCATAAACTTATCTAAATTAATTAATTTAAGAAACATAAAACATCTTAAATGCACCAAAAAAAAAACTAAAACACTTTATATGGACAAAAAAAAGCTCAAACAAAAATGCAACAAAACTCAAACATCTTCTATACAACAAAAAACCTCAAACACTTTATATGACATAAAATCAAACACCTTGTGTGCAACAACAAAATTCAAACACTTTATATAAACATAAATCAAATACCTTATGTGCAACACAAAAACTCTAAACAAAAATCAACACTAATATCTAATTGAAACTCCAAATCAAAATTACAAACTCCAAATCAAAGGTCCAAACTTCACAACAACAAAATAAGGTTTAAATTTCATGCTAACTGAACAACATAAGCAAAAAACTACACTAACAAAATCAAAATTAACAAAATAGAAATTCGAATTTCAACTCAAAACTAACTAACAAAAATCAGCACTGACTAAATAGAGAGGCGAACAAAGAGGCGAGAGCGACGAACGGCCACCGCCACAGAGGCAGTCAGGCAGAGGCGGCAGCAGGTCCGCAGCGAGTAGAGGAGCGGTTCGTGATTCGTAATCTGGCAGAGACAACCGCGCGTTTGCCGTCGTGAATCGGAGGGAGAGAGGAAGGTTGTAACTTGTAAGCAAAAGGGAGAGGGAGAAAAGTTGCTAGAAAGAGAGATGGAGATGGAGAAATGTGCTGGATAGAGAGAGAGGAAGAAAGAGAAAATTGAATTAAATTTAGGTATTGTTGTAATTTTTTAATTTTAATCAAGATATTATAGTCATTTCACCTATAAGTTATTTTTTTTTGTTGGGGTAGCCGTGGCCCCCCTATGCCTTTACTAAGCTCCGCCCCTCATTCAAACATGGCCTAACTTTTGGATAATAAAAACCCTTGTAATATTGTATTATGAGGATAATAAAAACAAAATTTTCCCCAAGTCCCTTTGATGAAATTATATATTGATGTTCCTCATCAACCCCATCGATTCTCAATCCTGCTGCAACCCTATCTCTCTCCTACAAAGGCACCAATTCTTTAACACATGACCTTCCCTCTCCATCATAAGAAAATGAGTAATTTGACTAAACATCTTCCCACCGTATGAAAGCTCAAGTCTAATTCTTTAATCACTTGTAGTAACTTTATGTTGGAATTTTTAGTTAATCGTGTCTAAAACTATTAACTGAGACAAAACTACTATTTGGTTACACATTTCATACCATATATTGTCAAGAGTCATAGTTTTGATTTGTTTATTACAGTTTTTTTTTTAAAATTATTTTTATAGTATTCTTTTTTTGGAACAACTTTATTTAAAAAAATTGAAAAACAAAAACTTCAAATAATTAAAAATTGACTTAAATAGATTATCTTCTAATGTCATTTTAAGTAATTCATCTATTTATTGCAAAAAAATTTAATAGTAAAATTTCAAAAAAAAAATAAAATAAAAAATTATTTTAAGTGGGTAATAACACCCGACAGTGTGCCAGATTTATATACACATAATTCTTTATCATCACATTGTCATTTAGCAAAATTTTGAAGTTTATCTAACGTTCATCCACAATGGTGATACTTATTTTGTGAAGTATAAGTTTCCTTTGAAAATTATAAGTAATTTTTTATCATCTAATAAAAATAAACAACATAAATAAAGGTGTAAGTGTTATCCATAAATTTAAGTATACTACCCTTACAAATTTACTTATATCACATATTTTGAAGGAATGTTATATAAATTATCTACAATTTTTAAAGATAACGAAGAGAAAATCTAATTTTGTTTAGATGTTTGAATGAGTCTTACGATTTTATGTCTATTAGAAATTTCGCTTTTAGTAATTGAATTAGAGAGAAAAAAAATTAGTTGTTATAGAAATTGATTTAGAGACCAAATATTTATAATAGTTAACTAATTAAAACCAAACATGTTTTTAAAGAGGTCACATATATTTTAGCGATCGATTTAGAGACCAATTTAATTGCGACCGATTTTGATGAATTTTCTGTAAAATACGGATTTTGGGATTTAAATTGATTGGGGTTCTTAGATTTTAATTTTTTTTTTATGATATTTTCTTTTATTTTCTAAAAATATGCGATGCGAAAAATAAGTTTAGGAAGTTATTATGGCTACAAGGGTTAGCAAACTATTATGGCTAATAATGAACGCTTATTTCATAAGAGAAATACATGAAGGGATGTTTTCATTTCAGAATCTTGTTTTAGATTCTTATTTGAAAGATCCAGAACTTTGATATATCTTACAGTTTACTAAGTGTGATGTTGATAGAGAACTAAAAGGTGTAGTGAACACTTGAAGCCAACCAATATATTTAATAAGGCTAAAAAATTAATCCATCAAAAGCTTGTCGATTCCATATGTTAGTGTAGTATAATTTATCTCTCTTCTATTTGTTAGTGTAGTAAAAATAAATTTGACAGCAGTGCAAAAATTCAATGTCTTCAAATTGTTTTGCAATTATAACATGTTGTGAATATAATTTATTTGGATGGATGTTGCAGTCCACAAATTTAGTGTTTATATGTCTATTTATCTAATGGATTTTGTTTTGTGACATTGCTATTTCAACATGTTGGTCTCATTGTCATGTGGGAGAATCAAGGAGGCATGCATTATGGATATTTTCATCAAGGATTGGTTTAATATATTGATAATTAATTTTCATCCTTGATATTTTTGCTGAACTTATATATATAACAAGGTGTATGGTACTTGACTTTAGCAATACTTATGGACTTTAGCAATACTTATGTCCATGCCAAGTTTCTTTCCATTAGCACATATAAACTTTCCCAAATTGTTATTCATGCCTATACTTATGTTCACAAATTTTGTCTCTAAATCAATCTCTAATGACATAGCAAATTAATTCAAAGTGGTTGTTAAATCAGTCTCAAACTTTAGTCACTAATTCGGTCATAAAATCAGTCACAAAATGTAGTCACAAATTCGGTCACAAAATTCAATCACTAAATTCGATCGTTGATTTGGTCGCAACAGTTAACGACTAGCAGTTTACTTGATTTAAATTGGTCACTAAATCAGTAGCTATTGAATTTCGTGACTGAAAAATTAGTCTCTAAAAATGCTTTTTCTAATAGTCATTTATAACTTTTTAATATTAATATTTAATAAGCATCAAATTTCTCTAACTCTACACCTAAAAAAAATTAATTAACGGGTCTCGCTATTCATTTAGTAGGGTTTAAAAAAAGTGAAAAGAAATAGTGTTTGTATAGCTACACTTTCTTTAATAACTATTTATATTTTTTATCTTCAATACAAAGCGTTGTAAATATAATGTGAGATTGCTATAATTTACAGCGCCTATTTACAAAGCGTTATAATTTACCGCACTTGTATACAAAGCGCTGTAAACATTATATGAAAGTGTTACGTGACTCTACAACAACATTTTCAGCAAAAATACTGTAAATATTATGAATTTATATGACCTACAACATCGCTTTTGCAAAAGCGCTTATCAAAAAAGCGTTGTTGTATCATCTGTTATTTTTAAAATATTATACAACAGCGCTTTTAGTAAAATAACACCTATATACTTTAAAAATAAATAAAACACCTATATGCTCTAAGTGCCACTTTCCAATTAATTGAAACAATATTAATTATCATTTTGGTATAAACAATCCATATGTTCAACTATGTATAAACAATGATCATTTTGGTTTTTGAGTTGCCTATCATTATAGCCTCGAAATTTAACGAAAGTATAAATGCGTCATTTTTGTTAATAATACTATAGACTAAATTGATTAACGAAAAATATATTTAAGGTTTAAATTGATTAATCAATCACACATTCAACGATTAAACTGACTAATAAAATATATTTTAAAATATTATTTTATAATTTTAATATATTAAAAAATTATTATAAAAGCCTATCACGCATTTAGAGATCAAAATAAATATTCATCCAATGACAATAATTTATCTTTGGTTGATTACATCGTTAATTCCGGCTTAGAAAATTAAACTGTAGCCTTGCTTAATCCAAAGAAAAAAATAATAAAGAGGTGTGAATGAATAACCATACATATATACCTTTGTATATGCATAATTGCATATTATTTTCCGCTAGCTAAAGCTAGAATATATAGTTTACGTGCATGGAAATGGGACCCATTTGTGATTAATCAAAGTCATGATATCAAATGGACTAAGATGGTCCATGATTTTCCATGTGGACTAAGATGCATGGAAATATGTGAGCCACACATTAAGAACCTTCAAGAAATTCTAATTTTACAAGGTTCCTTTTTTTCCTTTGGTGCTTGAATTTTGAGGTTAGTTTAGTGTTGAACACGGCAGCAACAAGATGGAAGATATATATATGTGGTCCAAAAAAAGTAGGCACCGTCTTTTATTGATGAAATTGATAGGAATCGAAGAAATAGAATGCAACTTGATTTCTTCTATATATTCACATCTTGACTAAAGGCATTTATTTTTCAAAATTTTATGTATTGATGGAATTTAAATGCAAGACAAATTTTCGTTTCCTTCTATGTGGACTTTCAATTATATATATCTACTTATTGCAAATAAATGTAGTCTTAATGAGATTATGCTATTTTTATATAGATTAGTCAAAAGTCTAAAGTTTTAAAGTAGAAGAATGAAACACATTAAAAGTATATGTGTGTGCACGTGTCGACATTTGTATGGGTTGCAATATTTATTATCATACGAAAACTATATATAGAATTGAGTTTTATGTCATGTACGGTTTTGAGCTACTTTCATTAATTTTTATATTAAAAAATAATTAGGTTTTATATTAAAAATGTTTGTCAACTTTAAATACTCAATAAATTTTTAAGTTTCTTTTGTAAATGCACGGAAATATGAAAAGTTTATTGTTAAAAAAGGATATAAGAAAAATAAGTAAAATTTTCCCTTATGTTATAACTTATCAAGTTTTCTCCATATTTTAATTTTATTCTTAACTTATCAAGATTTCTCCCTTATGTTATTTTTTTTCATTTAATAATAAATTTATCTTATTAACAAACTTCTAAAAGCTTTTATTGGAATTAGGGTTTAAGGAATGTCAAAGATATATATGGGGTACTTCTTGCCAATATTTTGAACGTACGTGCACTCTCATAGGAATATATAGTTTAAACTTTTTTAACAATGATATGCATTAATTTATAATTTTCATATATTCATTCAATATTTTATTTTCTAATATCTCTCTTGCTATCAGATTATCAACATATTACATCTATTATATAGGTCTAAGGATGATAATGAGTAGAGTTTGAATAGAGTACGATAATATCTGTCCCCACGAGGTTTAAAAAAATATTTATATTCGTGTTCGTACTTTGTTGGGTATCAACTTTAAGTGTTCATACCCATACCCATATCATCTAGGTATTTAAGTGTTCATACCCATACCAATTACCCACGCTTTAACTAAAATAAATCGATAAATAAATGATATTTTTGTGATTAAATTTAAAAATTATTCAAATATCTTAAATCCAATAAGAAAATATTATAAACAAAAATACTTTCTAACTTAAAATATTTCAAATGAATACTCGTTACAATAAAGATTCAAATATTCATAATAATATTTTGTGAAGTTGTAAGTCATACGATAATATTATTCGATATCCGTAAAAAACAATTGATGGAAAGTTGCAAGTATAATTATAAAGTCACGATTAATAAGATATAACTCTTAGTTATAAAGTCGCAATTATTTATCTATTCATCATAATCAAATTCTGAAAAAGTTCGCAAATGTTTATCTTTCAATTATAAATATTGTAATAGTCCAATGATATTAATAAATGATCTTAAAACATAAAAGAAAACAATTAATTAAACTAAACACTAAAATTATAAATAATATATTTATATAAGTGCAGGTGCAGGATGAGGTAAGTACTATAAGATCCATATCCGTACTCACACTCGCTTAATTTTACGAATAATTACAAGTTTACGTGCCCATATACATTATACGGGTGTTTACCCTACACATTGTAGGTACCCACTAAATCTAGATCTAATATTGTGATCCCTACGTAGATCTTCAATCAAAGCACACTATTTTGATATGTGTTTTGTTAATATTTTATTTTGTAAAATAACATTTAATTTATTAGGTTAATTTTAAAATATCTTCCCTCTATTTATATAATTTTTTCTAAGTTTTGTCCCCATTATTTATCCCTCACTCTTGTTTCTTATTTCTTCTTCTTTTTTCACAATCAAGCGAGTAGTTATTATGCTTGGAGCACTTGCCCAAAAGGGCCCATTCAGTCATTGAGATTTCACTTTGAGAGGTTGGAGCACCTCTACTCTCGTTTAATGCAGAAAAAAAAAACTTATAAATTGAATAATTGATTTTAGATTAAAAATTATTTGCATATATAGAACTAAAAGAATACAAATAAGACAATATCTATCTATATATAATAGTAGGCGTGTGTAAGAAATTAAATTTTAGTGATAAAAATAAATGTAAAAAAAATAAAACTTCATTAAATTGTGGATCAAAATTATATTTTAAAATCAAAATTAGGAGACTATTTTTATAATTTAACTAAAATAGACAGATAAAAACTTTAAAAAAACTAACTTTTAGTGACAACAAATACCCATAGATATAATAAAACAATTTTCCGTAGCTATAGACCCAAAATACTTATACCAATGGCGAATATTGTCGTAATGAAATTTAAGCTTTGATATATTGTTGATATTTACTTCTATTTTCCTAAAAGTTAATTCATTACACGTATATTTGAAATGGTTCAATAAAATACTTTCTACGAAATGAAAAAAAAAACATATATATATAGTTAAAAAATTGTAGTTTAACTAAATTTTTAATCAGATATATTAGTTTTTTAACTATAATTTTTATTTATATTTTAATATTTCAAAGACTATCAAATAATTTTAAAATTTTATAATAATTTATAAAATTAATCTTCTTAATATAAAATTTTATTTAAAAAATAAATCGATAAAATTTTATGTACGAACTGAGTTGTTTAACTCAAGTAGAGTAATTAAATTCAAAGTTACTTGAGTAGCTTAATTGATTTCCCCTAAAAAATAAAATTGTTAATTTTAAAAAAAGTTGGAAATATATGGAATGTTGAAACCCAAGTGGCAGAGTACTTTATACACATATACAAAAATAATAATAAGACAATATCTATCTATCTATATATATATTAGTTGGTGTGTGTAAAAACATATGAAAAGTATATGTTTCACCAAAAATCTCAGTTTTCTAAAAAAATAGTGATTGACCATAAAAAACATTCTATGATTGCTGCTGCATTTTGTATCTGTCTATATCAGACATATATATAAATAGTTTTCCATAAACTTTTGTAGCTGTTGGTGTTGCATCAAATCTCAAATATATAAAAGTTTAGAAAATGAAGAATAATTCAAAGAGAACTGGAATTAGAAAGTATCATAAATCAGAACATCCACGCCTTCGATGGACACCTGAGCTCCATGAATACTTTGTTCAAACTGTTGAAAGTCTAGGTGGAGAACACAGTAAGTTTTTTAATGCTATACCTATTCATTAATTTCATCTATACTTCTTATTTTTTGCAATAGTGACAATTTTGCAAACTTATTTTGCAGAGGCAACTCCAAAACGCATTTTGAGTATGATGCATGTGAAAGAACTTAGAATCTCTCACATTAAAAGTCATCTTCAGGTACATAAATGTAATTCATGCATGATTCATCTTGTGCAAAAACCAACAATTTAATAATTAATATTATCATGTTAACCATGTTTTTTTTTGTTTTTTTTTCCTTTTAAAGTAAACATTAGATATTCTTTTTTTAGAGGAACAACAAAATTTGAAAAATCAACACTTTTTTTCTTCCTAATATATGATATTTGGCCTTGCACCTACTTACTCTCTTTTAAGCAAAATTTTGATTAGAAAATTTCAACTTATTATATATTTTAATGCTTACATTGCTTTTAGATCATAGCCCATTGAACAACTACACTAGTATGAATAAGTGTAAAATGTCTAACTTTTCTTTTTTGGTATTTTTTATAAGCAAAATGTTTATATATGAGAAGTAGTACTCCAATCTATTACATCAAAATATATCTCTTCAATGAAAAGTCATAAAAGTTAAGGAATAGAATTGATTAGAAAATCTATCTTCTGCAATTTTATTATTTTTACTTGAAGCAAACCAATTCCAACATATAAATTTAATTTAACTACCTATCGTTCCATCTAAATTAATTATATCCTCTTAAGATTGAAATTATATTTCATTTGTAAATTTTTTGACGCATATAAATATTTTGAGACTCGAGTGACTATTCAATCTTGGTCACAGTTCTGTCTAAAAAATTGCAAATTTTAATTTTATATTTTAAAATATTAATATTAAATTTAAACCATCTAATTTTAATTAAATATTTATTGATATTTGATTGTGTGAATATGTGAAATCACCTAAAACAAAACAAAATAAGGTCTAGTGTATTTTGGCAACCCGCCTAAAATCATTATTTTTTACTCACCTACAATTATTTTTGAAATGAAAAAAGAAATCAATAAAGTACTGTAATCTTTGGAAACAAATTAAGATTTGTGACTTTTCACAATACCCATGTATATCTCACACTTGTTGATGAATATCTTCGATTCCTTTAACTTTTCATTTGATGACCAAATCTCTGATCCCATTATCAACCCCACTTCTCTTCCTTGTTAGTTGCCTTTGTTAAACTTTTTCACATCATGTGAGAAATTCTTAAATCATCTATTATATATCTCATTTATTTAATTCTAAGGTTAATTAAGGTTAAGAACCAAACATAAGAAATACTAATATTTCTTGCGGAGTTAATTATAAGCAAAGGAGAGTCTACAAAATTTGTTACATTTGTTCTAAAATTTAAATAAAATACATCGATATCTTTAAATTTTTATTTGTTTATATTTAAAATCGAAACAAGTATAAATTATAGTCAAATTAAAATCTTTCTACTTATATTTTAATATTATTTTAAAAAATTTATTCATGGACACGTGACATAAAAATAATACACATCTATTTTTAATTTTCGTATATTTATTTAATATTTTATTTTATTCTTTTATATTACATTTATTACAATTTTTTTATCTTAATCTCTCAAATTGTATACATTTCATAAAGCACGCAAAATATTTTTCTATAGAATATATATAAATTAAATTATATTTGGTGATTCCAGTCTAGGATTAGGTAAAAGGGCATTAAATACAATGTGCATGTTTCACGAAAAAAATAAGTAAAATTAAGACACATGAAATACCTTTTTTTCCTTGTCCTTCTTTAGGATCTATAAACAATTAAACGTGTTGTAGCTTGCTTTTTGAGATGCTAAAAGCACACGGCTGTGTAAGCCTTAAAGAAAGAGAATTACTTTTTCTTTTTTTACTTTAATAGGCCTGAAAATCGGTTCTACACTACATTTCTCTTCAATTTCAAAGCCAACTGGTCTTCACCATGATTATGATTTACGTAAATAAATATGAAAACAGTTTTCTGATTCTACAACTTTATAGTACGTAACATGGAAAATGTTTGGTGTTCATTTAATGATTTATGTAATATTCATATGCACAAAAAATCATCACGTCATTTTTAATTTTAAATGTATAATATTAGTTATATATTTTTTAATTATATTATTTAATTAATATTATTTTAATAAATCTCCTATTGTTATTCTTATTTTACATTAATTAATGATAGAAATTAAATAATAATCAATAAAGGTAAATTAATAAAATCATATTCTATTACTTTCTCTTATTCTATATTAAATGGTCAATTGAACAACTATTATGAGACAAATGAGGAGTATAATATTTTTAGGGAACATTCTTTTAGGTGGGTATAATAATGAGTCCAATCTTAGGGATGAGGGAGTTAAATTAAAAGTTGAGTCATGATAATTAAGAGTGAGAGGGTTGAATTATCGCTTCCAACTTTAGACAAACTATACTAACACTCATTAAATAAATAAAATCATTGTCAATCTTTATAGTTATGTGTGAGAATTTTTTTTTAATCATTTTTAATTATAAACAAAAAAAAATGAGGCCGATATATCTCAATTTCTTAGTTTATGTCTTATTTCACTTTTTGGATAAGTAAAACTAAATCTAGGTGTGTAAGACAAAAATATAAATTTTGAATTTAGGTGTGTAGTATAATTGACTTTGATATTTTTGAATGTGTTCAAATATATAATTTCATTTTTCTTTTAAAATTTATTTTTACTTGAGTTAGATTTTAATTTATTTTTCTCTAAAATTGATTTTTATCCATAAATTTACTGTTTAATTTATTTTTCTAAATACATTCGTTTAATTCATTTTACATAAATGTATTCAAACATAAATAGTTTTATATTCACTTTTTTTTTTTAAATAGTAACAATAGATGCAGGGTCAAGAATTAAATTTAACTTCCCTCAAAAAAGAAAATTAAGGTGGTAGTGATGCTTTATTATTCTTGTTGTTTTTTTTTTATAGTTTAGATGTAAGGAAGGCATCTCACTGCATTGTACTAATAGAATGTTTGACTTTTCCAAAAATAAAAAATTGTAAGTGGGGAGTGTTTCTTTTTTGGAATGGCAAATAAATATATTATAAAATGGAGAGTATGTTTAATTTTTATTTTTTGTGTATTTTGCACCTTATATATTTTCTTCTGTTAAATTTCTCAATGAGTTAATTTATGAAGTATTTCCATCAATGAATCTTAAGAGAAATTTTGAGTTGTTATATGTACCGAAACATGAAGGGACATACGATTCTTACACCAATACTCCAACATAATGCACAATTCAATCATCCTCAAATCTCTACTTGTTCACCTCAAAGGTAACTTATAAATATATCTTTTTTATTTCTTAACTTTGTAAAATTTTTTACGTTGATAGTTATATCAATTGTTCTCTTTATTTCAAAAATAACTTATATAATATATATATATATATATATATATATATATATATATATATATAGATAGATAGAAGAAAATAAAATTATAAAATTATTGCGATCGACTTTTATGTATGAATCAATTTTCATACTTTATCAAGCATTTTCTTACTAGTAGTATATATGAAATATTTTTTTATTAATTACATTATATATATGATTATTAACTACTTTACATTCTTTCAAAACCCTTCAGATCGAGGAATATCAATCAAGAACTTCAGCCGTTATACAAAGCACTTTCACAAACAAGTGAAAGTGATCATTATGACCTAAATCAGGTAATATATATTTTAACTATTACTTTGATGTGATATACCACTTTCTGGTTTTTATTTTCCTTACTTTTTAGCTTTAGCAATTCAATCTTTCTAAAGGATAGCATTGAGTCACAAAAAATAAATAATTTAGTATTGTATAATTGAAAATTAAACAAATATAAATCTTATACATTGAAAAAATATTCAAGGATCAAATCAGTGTCTTTGATTATTATTTGAAACTTCTTCAAAAAATTAATTTTTATTTTAAAGTTCTTCAAAAAGTAAATAAAAAATAATTTGAAATTATTTAATATTACTATTGATTTTGTTTTTATTATAAAATAATTTTAGAGCGAGATAAATATTTTACTAATTAGAATTACAAAAAATTATAGCACTTTCACAATAAAAACTCTCTCTAGTGTTTGTAAACACATTTCCTCTTTGATGAATTGATACTACATTTCACATACTCCTATTTATACGAGAAAAATAGTTTTCTTTTAAAAGAAAATTGATTAAGATGAATTAATTTATAAAATTTCAATAATTTTTATAAACCTTCAATTCATTATTTTAAGTTGAATTTGTATGTTCTAGTGACTAATTTGGAAGACTTTAAAATATTTATCTCGTTTTTTCCTCTTCTAAATCCCAATAGACCTTAGTCAAAGATCCAACGTTTGTACTGCTCGTTTTTCCCAAACCTCCACCGTTCCTTGTCATCTTCAAGTTTTGACATAGTTGCTACACTAAGGTTCTTTGGCAGCCTATAAACTTCTTAGGATAAAATCTATTTAAAGGGATCTTTTCACCATAAAAAGTTTATATAAAAAGATTTTACTTAATTTGTATGTACTAAAAGTTTAAAATAGTTTTACAATAACATATGTGTCCAATCATATCTTAGCATTTAGATATTTACGTAAATAATTTAAAATAGTAATTTTATTATATCCTTAGAGGTTTATATATTAAATATGAATAAGAGACTGGTTGACGGTAAGTGAAACACCATATAAGTGGGAAGATTATTAATATACCTTATATTTTATGGTTTTGAGTTTTGAGTTAAGATATGAAGTATAATCTATTTAATTGTGTGATTGCTCTTATCATAATGTGATAATCTTTAAATCATTTCATAACTCAACACAAAATAATGAGATTTGATTGGATAACTAGATAAACCATATACCTCATCATATATATATTAGGAGTTTCATATTTGACGAAAAACGTCACAATGTACATCATCATATATATGTTAAGAGTTTCATATGTCATGACTTAAACAAATTTTTATTTTTTATTTTATATTCGAATATTAGTGGTTAATTTATTAGTGAAAAGGGGAAAATGTGAGTAGCAAGGTTCGAATCCCTTATATTCTTCTCAACATTCTTTTGATGCCCCTTATTTCACTAATGTTTCGAATATAAAATTATTCATTCTGCGCGAAACCTCTATATAGACAATATGTTTATAAATGGCAGACATTCCTCATCCAATATGTCGGTTTTGTAAAATTATTTTAGTTCCAACCCAATTCTAAGAGTATAAAAATTAAACCGAATAATTAATCTTTAATATTTTAAACAAAAATAATTAATTATTCTACTATGTATTGCAGGAGCCTGAGTCAAGTGAATGCTTTGTTAGAGAAATGTCAAATAAAGAAGGAAATAGTAGGACTATCAAATTTCTTGATCTTCCATTCCCCTTCAATTCTCTGCTGGTTCCAGTGGTGCATAATGATCAAGAAAGAACACATTTTTCTTCACCAAATAGGATGGATAATTACACTATAGATTATAGTTGTAGTTCTATAAAATCTCATGGAAGCAATTATATAAATTTAGACCTATCAATTTGAATATTCATAAAAGTTTTAAACTTAAACATGCATTAGTACTGTATCATAGATATTGCATTATTGTTTTATCTTAAAATAATATTTATTTAATTTATGTTTAGAATTGTTTACCTAGCTATGACTTTTTGTTAAAGTAGTAAGTAGTTATATTTTTTAGTAAGGTCTTGCCTTTGAGAAAAAGAAATACTAACATTAGATTTGGTACAACTAATATCAACAGTTGTGGCATGTATATTATTGAAAAACATAAATAGTCATTTTGATTCATAAATATTATATAGTCTTTGAATTTTACAAATATATTTTTGAATGTTCTTTTATTAATAATTTTATAAAGCAAAGTGAGTAGCAAAATATATATTTGAGAATTAAATTAATTAATTAAAGATATAATAACTATTAAAAGACACATTTATATATATTTTTATAACTTTAATACATTATCAAAATATAGTGAATGCACAATCTACAACACATGTCTTTCTCTTTATCATTCCACTTTATTTATTTATTTAGTTATTTATTTATTGTATATTAAGTATTAAAAATTTATATTTTTAAAAATCCAAGTGCAAACCATTGCCTACAGAAGGAAGTGAATGGGTCCGTCCATGGTTTACCTATATTTATATCCTTCCATTTTCACGTAATCCAAATAACGTATAAAAGAGGTACAATTCATAATTTTCCTTTAATAGGGTAATAAAATAATATATTAAAGAAAGAAAAATGTTTAATCTTATCAAAATACATTACTATCTCAAAATAATATATATATATATATATATATATTATTTTGGAATAGTTATATATTTCCACTTACAAAATTTATATTTTATTAATTAAATTTTCTAATTTAATTATTAAACAATAAAATATTTCTTTAGTAAAAATTAGAACACTGTGTGATTTAATAGGTTCAATATTAAATCAGTAATAGATTAATTAACATAAAGTTTCATTTTACTTTCAAGAACTATTAGAAGAAATAATATAATATTTTTCTTTGTCGTTACAAATTTGATTAACTCTGTAGCATGATATCATTGTTAAACTTTAATAAGTTAAAATCTATGATTTAATAAATTTATTTCTTTTTTTATTCAATTTTCTTGATCAAGGTTTTTTATTTTATCATATAACTGAAACTCATTATCAGGAATTGATGATTCTATTTTGTTTAATCATTAATTGTTCAAGTATTTAATTGTATCCAATGTCCTATCAACTAGCACCATAAAATATTAGGTGTTCGAAATTAAAATACAATAAATAATTTGTTAATTACTGTTATGATCTCTAGTCAAAAAAAATTATTATATTTTTTTTTTGGGATTTTCTATTAACAAATTAAAATAATATTAACTATTAAAAAATCTCAATTGAATTACTTTGATGAACCTATCAATGCATATGTATCATCTATATATATATAATTTAATAAATGAAATCTATTAATCTTTATTCAATGAATATAAATATAATATCCGAATATGTAAATATAAATATATTCGAATATAAATCTTTATTCACCTATATATAAATATATCCGAATTAATGATGTCCTTCTCACAATAATCTTACAAATAATTTAGATTAAAATAATAAAAGATTTGTTTCCCATTATCATATTTCTATCACAATAATAAATCTATTATTTTAATCATTTCAATCGAGGTCGATATATCAAATAAAATAATAAAAATAATAATGAAATTTAATCTTTTATTAAATCTAAAATTGGTTACATTGATTAGATCTTGGACATAACTCATTATTTGTAATATATATATTTCAGTTATGTGGTGCTTGCTTGCTTTGTTATTATCTGGTTCCTTTGGATATGCAAGTTTCTATTTGACAGTAGATGGTGTATCTTCGTTTAAGGCCAATATTGGTTCTTAATCTTTGTAAGGAGTTTAGTCCAACTTTCCGGCATATGATTTGGTTAAATATTTTCAACTCTTTATTAAAAGTTGGTAGAGTTTTCTAACTATAATGTTGAGTTTGGACCACACTATGAGAGTTGAAATACTTATAGTATTTTCCTTCAATAGATTTGCTTAAAAAAGTAAATAGGGCATTTGCCCCCACAAAATAAGTTTTTTGCTAAAGCATATTTAATAAAATTATATTTTGCCACTATTAATAAACCGGTGTGATTCCTTTGTTCTGTTCTCAAATATCACTTATATTAATTATTTCCAAAGATATTTTAGTATCTATGAAAAAAAAATCTTAAATCTTATTTGAAATTTTAATTTTCAAATTCTCTAGAAATATATGTCTGTATATTTTTTAAGGGTACCTCTAGGTTTTTACTCTTGTAAAAATATGCTTTTTATAGTTCATCACAAGATAGTGTAAAGATGATAGAGAAGTGGCTTTATTGATCAATTAAATTATCAGAGTATCCATTGATGGATAATCGTAAAACCAACAATTAAAACATTGCATATCAATTGTCCTTATAAAATTATTCCTCAAAAAATGTTCTTAAATGTTAAATTAATATTTTATATTCGTGTTAATTTTAATGTTACATGTTCTGCTTATAAATTTTAATAGTATGATTTTAATGTACAGTGTATAATAACCTAATATTTCTAATAAACATGAATATAATATATTAAAATTTTAAAAAAATTGTGCAGTTTGTTTTTTGTTTTGAAAAAAGAAGTTTGTGAAGTTAAAATAATTGAACTTAGTGTAACATACCACAATTTTATAAAACTTAACAAGTAGATATCTTGATCAAGAGTTATTTATTTGCTAAATTTAAATTTTTCACATTTTGTTAGAAATTTTTTTTCTTTTGAAATTTGTATTGGAAAGCATTAAAATATTTAATTTTAATAATATTATTATAAAATTCGGTGTAAAACTTTTTTTACATATGTAGGACTGTTTTAAACATTTTAGAGATCCTGTTTTAATTTTAAAAATTAGACTCTTAATAAAAAAAGTGCAATTTTAATAAGTAAAAAAGGTAAAATAATTTTTTAGTCTTTATAAAATTTCAAAATTTTATTTTTAGTCCCTATAAAAAATTATAACTTTTTAGTTACTATTGGCAGCGGGACTGTGTGCATGTGGTACTTATCCCCCAAGTACTGGACACAAATTCCACAGAAAGCAAAAACTCACTATTTCCATTGGGTGGTTAGGGGGGAGTGAGAAGATCGTGAGGTACCATCATCGATAATAGTAATGGCCAAGGTGTTACCCAAATGGAGAAAAGCTAACGATCCTTCATACATTAGGCTCTAAGACATTTGCAAGGAAGATGGATGAGTTGGTAGGATTCACTCAATCTAATATTGATTGTATACTTAATTGCAAAAGTACCTATTATATGTGTTTACTTGTAGAAACTGAGATATGGTCGAAAATACAATAGAGGTGAAATGTATTCAATTTGTCATAAAACATCTGATGGATCATTTGTCAATGAAGCGGGCAAGGAAAAATCTGTAAATGTAAAGAATAGAAGTATTATGTGACTGTAAGCATTTATTGTTGACCATTTTACAAATCAAATATACAATAGTTATTTTTGATAATAGTGAGTGGCAAAGCTATACAACTATAAAATTACTTATTTGGTTGGTAATAGTGAGTTGCAAAGCTATAAAACTTTAACATTACTTATATGAGAATAGATGTAGTTAGTATAGCTCAATTTTTTCACTGAATTCACTAGTTGTATTGGTATGCTTGCTCCAATGTTACATAGGTTTGGTTTGGTGCATTATGGTTGGATGTAGTTAGTTTGGTGCTTGTACCAATATAGTACATCTATTATAAGCTATGTTCATTGTGGCTTTCTCTTGATTGATTATAAGTTATAGTTCATCTATTTATTGTCTTAGATGATATCAAATAGATTGTTATTTTGCAACACATACTTGAATGTTCTGCATGGTGTTTTTTTGTTGAAATAGTTGGAGTATTTCATACCCTTCCGTTACAAAGGGCAATTTAGTTTGCTTTATTTTCCTGTGCAAGAACAATTGCAAACTGAAATTAAGAATACTCATTCTCCAGATGAAGCATTTGTGAATGTGTTTGGAAAAGAACATCATGAATATGTTCGTTGTATGAGACTTAGAATAACATCGTCTCAAATCACTAGATCTACTTCTCACTCGGCAAGATCAATGCCTTCCTCTAAAGCTAATGAGAAGATGGAGAAAATGCAAGCTAAAATCGATAGGGTTAAGAAAATGCAAAATTCTAGAGAAAAACTGCTAAAATTGTTTTCTTAGCGAACCTGTTTAAAAAATCATGTAGGAACTGTTTCTCCATGGTTAAAAATATCAATTGTGTAATGATTGCTTCTAGCTATATCTAACCCTTTTAAAATCTAGTGCATGCACTTTAATTGAAGCTTTACTAAAGATTAAACTTGGTGATCAAAAGTTGATCAGCAAGCTCTTAACAGACCATAACGTTCTTAACCGTTTATATGGAATTAAAATGTTGTAAATAAAAACAATAATAGTGAAGTGTGATATGTGCATGGAAATAATTAAAATAAAGGATAGAAATATCACACACAAGAAGTATATTGGTTCACATAATTCATGCTAGTCCAATCCTCACAACCGTGAGATTTTCAGTATGTGCTTCAGAACTAGAATGTTCTCATTTTTCTCTTGATTAAACTTTGACCTTTTAATATATTAAACCTTGACCAAGTACAACCTTGACCTTTCAATATATAAAGGAATTTTAACATCTATCTTTTAATTTATAAAGCATTTTTACAATCACCTTTCAACCGATAAATGATTTTACAACCACATTTCGAATCAGAAAATATTTTTACAATCACCTTTCAAACTAGAAAGGGTTTTCACGACCACCTTTCAAATTATAAAGGATTTTTGCAACTACCTTTCAAATCAGAAATTTATTTTTACAATCACACCCAATTTAATATAAAAGATGGACTTGAGTTATCAATAATATGTATGATAGAAAGTGTTTGAGATCTAATGATTCTCAACTTTTTGATTAAGATAAATATTAAAAAAAACTCAGTAAATGATAATCCACATATTTATTGAAGAGAGCTTGAGTTTGCTTGAAGAGTTTTTTACTTGTGCTCCCTTAAATAAGTGAGTATTTGCTGTATATAAAACTCGTCTTCATCTCCCAATTGATCTTCAATTTATAAATGATAAGAAACTTTGAATATTCAGTTTAAACTGAATATAGTCGTTGGACATACTTCCTAAGGTGCCAACAATCTTCAGAATAGATCTCTTTAAGTGTAGAGTAATTTTATCCAAAACATTCTATTTTCTACCAAAATGTTATGCCTTGAGTCTAGAATAAAACTTGGGTAGCAAGAAGGAGATGATATGCCATTATGACAGTTGGAACAACCTGGATCAGAAGCATGAGCAATTGTCACATGAAACAGTAGCAATGCAATGTACTTGAGTGACTTTGGTACTTGTTTCCATGTTATCTATTTGGAGATCAATTGGCATGATATTTTGTATGTGTGTTAATGCAAGCAAGCTTTCCAATCTTTAATTTTAATTGCTCATTAAATATTAGGAAGCCTATGTGCAAAATGCCAACTGAGGTAGTGCATGTTGTCCTTCCAAAATATTTTTTTTTATTAATTGGTCTTTAGTAGAATAACCAAAACATTCTTTTAAATGTTCTTCCATCATTCATTTAATAAATGACTCAATCTTGAAATGATTTCTTCTTCAAAATTGATGCTTGTCATTTTATTGAACTAATAGAAATATTTATGAGTGTAATGAACTAGTTTATCATGAGAACATTCTTTCATAACAATTAATAATGTTCTCTTCTATATGAGAGGATAAATCTTTTGTTGAAGTAATACTTCCTACAATTTCTCTTGGTGTTTGCACATGTGGTGCATCATCCATTAACTATCATTGACATACTTTTCCATAAACATGAATATATTTGACATGTTCTTATTGGAGAAGTTATTTTGAAGATCCAACAATCATTCTCTTGAACAATTGATATAGTTTATTATATTCCTTTTAAGATTCTTTCATAAAGTTGTTCTTTAACTTCTTTATTTATCTTCATATATTTAAATCTATAATATATCAATTGGACATATTTCTCAAGGTATCAAATGATCATTTTGATCATTCTACTTAATCTTTGGTTCAAACACTTGTTTAACTTGATTCTTGATACAACTTTTGACTTTCTTGATTCTCATTTGTTTATAAAGCTATGTGGAACAGTGCTAGAATGACGTAGGGGCATCAACCATGTACACTTGGACCAACATTCATCTTTGGAAAAGGAGAATGTTCCCATGTCTTGTAACTACATTCTTATCAATAAATGATAAGCTAGTTGAATCGATTCTTCAAGGAATCCTTCATTAAAGTTGTTCCTTGTCCTTATATAATTCTCTGTGTATTGCATGACCTCTTTTAAAAACTCATTCAAGATCATTCTCAAACCTCAATGCTTAATAGAAAACTCAATGTGAGTTTTGTTACATGACATCACGAATAATCTTGTGTAGCTTATGATATAAGTTCTTCTATAATGGCCCCTCAAATATGAACCTTTATGTGATGAGGACAACTCAATATGACAAGTTTTTTATCCTCTCAATTTGTTCTTTTGCAGTTCAAATAATAGTCTTCTAATATCTCTATGAAGCTAATTTACCTTCTCGCACTCCTTCCACCCAATGGAAATAACAAGTTTTTGTCTTTTTGTAGTTGAAATGAATGAACAATAGTACTTATTTCCTAGGTACCGGGTTCAATTACCACGAAAGGTAAAAACTTGTTATTTCCACTAAGTGAGAGGTTGGGTTGTTACACTTATTATTGTTGTAATCTTCTGATATTACTTTGATTCTTTCAATGTAGATACTTATGCCCTTGTTGATGCAAATGGCTTATTGTTTGACCACTTATGTGACTTTTAATATATCAAAAATATTTTTACCTCAACAATGTGAAAATGCAAAAACATTGTAAAGTTTTCATTATTAGATTTTAAAAAAAATTACATTATTAGAAATAATTAGGCAATTCTTTTGTCAACTTATTTGTTTCAAACTTTATTTTACTATTTCTTAATGTGACAAATAAAACTTAACAATAATTTTATAAAGGTTATATTAGCAAAAATCGTTGTTGCTGAAAAATATGAAAAATACTTATGGAGGAGAAATATTGAGTATTGGTAAATCAATCACGTTTAGACTTCTAGAGCAAACATTTACTATAGAGGTGGGACCATTGTGTTTTACTATGACGTTGTGTCTCTTGTAACTTATTCAACTATACTAAAGCATATTCCCAGAATCTTATAAGTCTATTTCAATTTTACTTTGTAAATATTTATATTGCGATAATGTGCGGGAAAATGTAGCCTATATTGCTTTTGCAGTGACTTCAAAATTTATAATATTGTGGTCGCAAGTGGTTACAAACAACAATTTGAAACTATACTCGGCATATTAACTTTAGATTTATTTATAATAAACATTTTTTTTCTTTATGTTTCAATAAATTTCTACCGAAAAAAGTTGTAAAATGTAAGGTATCAAGCCACAAGATTATAATATACATATATTCTCATCAAATAGGTAAATATTCAAAAGTTACAAATAAATAGTTACATAAATCAAAATCAAATAACATATTTTGAATCAATATCTAAAAACATTATACACAAAAGAGTACCTGAATCAGATATGACCGACTTGTAACACAAATTATATAGACTCATCTCATATTGGTGTCTATGTTACCCCGATCCATCATAAGTGATCAAGGCACTCATTTTTGCAACCGCACCATGGATGCTTTGCTTCGGAAGTATGGGGTTGTACATAGAGTTTCTACACGTTGTCATCCCCAGACTAACGGGCAAGCTGAAGTCTCAAATAGGGAAATCAAACAGATCTTAGAAAAGATGGTGCAGCCAAACATCAAAGATTAGAGCTACCGACCTGAAGAAGCTCTTTGGGCTCATAGAACAGCCTACAAAACACCAATAGGAATGTCCCCTTATCGACTTGTGTTTTGTAAGGCATTCCACCTTCTAGTAGAAATAGAGCACCATGTTTATTGGACGGTCAAGAGTTGTAATCTTGAGATGGAGAAAGCAGGTTTGGGGAGAAAGCTTTAATTGCAACAACTTGAAAAGCTTAGACTTGAAGCTTACAATTACTCTCGCATCTATAAGGAGAAAACTAAGTACTTTCACGATAAGATGATTTCTAGGATGAAATTTTCCATTGGCCAAAAAGTTTTATTGTTCAACTCTTGTTTGAAAATTATGGCTAGGAAACTTATATCGAAGTGGATTGGCCCTTTTGTTGTTACTAACATTTTTCCTCATGATGCAGTGGAAATAAAAAGTGAAAACGCCGAAAAAATGTTCAAAGTAAAAGGACAACGCCTCAAGCTATTCCATGAGAGCTCTGTGCTTGAAGATTCTACCATAAAAGAACTCTAATTGGAAAATCCCACCTACGCTGAAGTTTAAACAAGGAGCTCCATTTCCTTACTCTTATTTTATACTTATTAATTTCATTGAGGACAATGTGTAATTTAAGTGTAGGGGTATTATTTAGGATTCTATTTGTTATGATTTTATTTATTATATTTCAAAAAAAAATGGACATTGCATTGCATGTTTTTCATCACATTTTATGGTTGTAAATGTTGAGAGTTTGTTTGGACTAGCATGATTGGATAGAATTTTTGCACTCTTGGTAAAATAAATTGGATTAAAATTCTAAATTATGTATCATTTGTGATAAATCATTAACCTTTGTGAGATTTTTTAGCCTTATTATAAATGGAATACATTTGTCCATCTTTTTTTTTCTTGTGCGTTATCTCACTCATGATTGCTAGTTATGCCAGAATTTGACTTGACTCTTGTCCGCATGCATATATTGAAATGATCTAGGCATTTTTTTTCTAATTAAGCTACTAGCCAAATAAGCATACCCTATAATTATCCATTTGTTTAAGCCTCTTTGAGTCTAATTACCCCATTTTTTTGTTATATAGCTCATTACAAGCCTAAAAGTGAAAAACAATGAACTATCTCAATCTTGGGGGGATAAAGGAGTCTTTCCTTACATAACATTTTTCCTTATATATATATAAGGAAAAATGGTTGTGTTATGAACAGAGAGAGTATGAAAATAAAAGTTAATAATGTTTTTGTTGTGTTACTTCTTAATGTTGTTTTTCTCTCTTAATTATTACTCATTTATCCTCTTTGATTTTCTGCCCTAGTCTCCTTAGGATTATCTCACCCTTACCTTGGCCACGTTACAACCTAAATAAAGATATTTTGATCATTATCTGCATGTATTTCAAATATAGATTATAGAGACTTGTCAAGCTTATGGTAGTGCTAGCTTTCATGATGTGTTTTGTGTGTAAACAGTAGCCCAAACACTTTGAGTGTAAATACTTAAAGATAATTTTATATCCCGAGAGGACTCTATCACTTATGATGCATTCTTTAGTTAACTTGTCCTCTTGTTTGTCTTGGTTGTGATAACAAAACTATTCATAATAGCCTTAAGTAGGAAATATTTTTCTCTCTCACCACTTTGCATTCATAAGAATATTTGGAATCACATGCATTGTTTTGCTCGGAGTGCAAAAGTTTAAGTATAAGGGAATTTGATCATAGCATTTGGGCACATGTTTTTAGCTTTTTAGTTTGGTATTTTAAAAGCTCTTTATAGCTTAGATTAATATTGTTAGCTTGTTTCTATACTTTGGGTCTAATTTGAATTATAATTTTATTATGTGCATTTTAACTCTTTCTCGATCTATAGGTCATAACTTGAGCTCTGTATATCCGATTGGCGCATATGAGCATACGTTGAAAAGATAAAAATCTGAGCTACAACTTTTGTGTTGGAAGAAAAGACCAACTCCGAATTTTACTGGGCCTAAATTGCAAATTTCGTAATCTGGATTTTTGTAATAATTTTAATTAGCAGGCCACTTGTTTTTAAACCATATACTCTAAACCCTAAAGCCCAATATCAAGTACTATATATTGGCAGTTTTGTTTCTTTTCTAAGGACGAAAAAATTAGGATTCAAATTGCTACAAGAAATAAACAGTTTTATTTTAATTTCATGGAAGGGTAATTTTATAAGATTAATCCATGAGTTCAGAGTTTCATCAACACCTTGAGATTCAGGTTACAATGTCAATTTCTATTCATGATTCTATTCTTGTTTATTTGATTATATTGATATTTTGATTGCTTAAATTGAATTTCAATAGGATTGATTAAATTTATTTGACAGAATTTGGTTTCGGTTTCTAATTTAATTGAATTATAATTTTGTGACGCTTGATCGTTAGTTGTAATATTTTAATGATTGTGATGCTTAATTCAATCAAAGAAACCAAATTCGCATAGCATTGATTACACTTGTTTGATCAATTCTATAGTCAAATAAGAATAGAATCACAAACTATAAATTAAACTCATTGATAGAATCTATGATAGGTCTGAAACTCGAATAAGTGGATTAGTCATTTTCCTCATCTGTTAAATCAAAAATCTAAAAAAAACCTCATTTTTTAATTTCAATTTTCAATTCGGTTATTATTACTATATGATAAGTCCTTGTGAAACGATTCGAGTTATTACCTCTATTTACATTTTATCAATTGTATTTGACCCGTGTGCGACAACGGATCATTAATAAATGAAACAAAAATTACCCAATGTGAAATAAATCAACTTTTATTTGTTCATCAAAAGTTGATATTAATTACTTATTTTATAAATAAATATGGGTGTCTCTAAAAATAGGAATTTAATGGATGTCTAGACACTTGTGAAGTCTAAATATTCAAAAAATAGACTTACTCGTATAAGATAAGTATTTGATATCAATATTTTACGAATATCTACGGATATGAATTATAGAGATATCAAATTATTATTATTTTTAAAAAAATTAATTTATTTGATATGTTTAGGATACTTTACAAATATTTGTGGTTACATATCTTATGAAAATCAAGGACATAAAGAAGGTGAGACAATTACTTTAGAACATTAATTAAGATGATGCACTTTAAGAGAGTTCAGATCTCCTCCAATTCCTAGCCTTCATTTCTTGTCAAATTTGCTTTTTAGAGGCGCGACACGTGACAACTAAAATTTTAATGGTTGAGATTTTATCAAATACTAAAAATTAGTTTTAATTAATTAAAATAAAAACATGAAACCACAGTAGAAAAACAAAACCATTTTTCTTCTTCCCTTCGCCGCCCCTCCCATCGCACGTTCACCTTTCGTCCTCGTGTTACTCGCCTCTCTGTCTCTTTGTCGTGACGGTGTCGCTCCACTGCAGCACCACCGCACTGCTGCTCCACTGCAATATTGTCGTATCACTACAACACTCCGCACGCTACATCACCGTCGCACCGTTGCTGTATAGCTGCTCCACTGCAACATTACCACAGGTCTTTGTTTAAATAATTTCTTCTCTTTTGATCTTATAAATTCTTGTTAATTTTTCCAAATCTTTTACGACCTTTTTATTATGTCTTTTTTATTTTGCCAAATCTTTTGCATGTTCTTGCTAATGTTGTTTCAAAGACAATATTGCCGTTGCCATGAAAATAGAAAGGAATTTTGATTCAATCAAATTGGTTTTGTACTAGAATTGATAAATTTGATTATGTACTAGAATTTCGTCGTCTCTCTATCTCTATCTCTTCATCGTGTCGTCGTCGCTCAACTGCAGCACCACCACACTGTTGCAGCACCACCGCCACACTGCAATATTACTACAGGTGTTTGTTCAAATAATCTCTTTTCTTTTGATCTTACAAGTCCTTGTAGTTGATTTTGTAAAATCTTTTACAATCTTTTTATCGTGTCTTTTTTATTTCTATAATTCTTCCCCTGTGGTTCTCATTACATCAACATGTTTACGGAATAATATTAACATGATAACTCCATTCATTCTCAGATAACATGAATCCATCATCAAATCCACTAATTAACTATGTAGATAAATGAGTGAACAATATCCATGACAAAACTGTTCCAGAAAATAATGACACTAGTCAACCACACATGGAAATGAAGTTTAAATATGAGGCAACGACTTATGAATTTTATAATATATACAGTAAAAGAATTGAATTTGGTATTCGTCGAGAATTTTATAATAAATACGGCAGTGATGTAGCGTGCAGAGTGTTGCAGTGATACGACAATATTGCAGTGGAGCAACGGTGTGGTGGTGCTGCAGTGGAGCGACACCGTCATGACAAAGAGACAAAGAAGCGAGCAACACGAAGACGAAAGGTGAACGTGCGATGGGAGGGGTAGCAAAGGGAGGAAGGAAAAGGGTTTTGTTTTTCTACTGTGTTTTCATATTTTTATTTTAATTAATTAAAACTAATTTTTAGTATTTGATAAAATCTCAACCATTAAAATTTTAGTTGCCACGTGTCGCACATCTAAAAAGCAAACTTAACAAGAAATGAAGGTTAGAAAATGGAAGAGATCTGAACTCACTTTAAGATGTTACTACTCTTGAATTGAAAAATTTATCTTTTGATAAATGAGACTTCGAATAAAATCAATATTTATTTAAATTCTTATAATATTTTGTTGATATCCTAACACATAAATTATAATTATTTTAACAATAAAATTAGAAAGAATGATCCATACATCTTTCTTTATAAATATTCTAAACATATATATAAATTTTTAAATAAATTTTTTGCCAACTTATCTAAGCCGTATCATATCATAAGTTTTAAAAGTTTTAACTATCCACATATCCATAATGTAATACACTCGTATTACACATTTCGACTTCATAGGACACATTCCTAGTGTTAACCTCATCAAGTAGACCGAACCATTGTTAGTTTACAATGTGAGCTATTAAACAATTAGCTGTACTTTATAGTTTGATCATGTCAGTACTCAACAACCAATCATACGAAATCACGTAACTATTTTATATTTAATTATTTTTAAACAATTTAAATTTTAAATTGATTTTAAGTTAAAAATATCGGTACCCAACCAAAATCATAAGTTAATAAGAATTTACCTTAATAAAAATGAAACAACAAGATATAAAGGTATAAGTTAAAAACTTACTCGTGAAGCGGAACCAGCTTTTATATATCTACATTAACACCAAAAACAGATCCAGTTTATAATATCCACATGCAAAGGAGAGACAAATATAAACAGGGAAATCTATACACTTTTCTGCAATAAATTGTACTAAGCTGACTATTTACTGCCTCTTTGCCAATGTCTTCCTCAAGCCTTTAACAATCTTTGCAAACCAAACCAAGTTCATAACAGATAGCACCAATGGCACAACAACTACCAATATCTGCCCAATGATGTGCATCTTCTCAACCTGTTGAATGATTGAAGAATATGTGATCCTTAGTTGTTAAGCAGGTATAGTGGTATATGTAATAAGTCTACAGGCACAATACACTAGCATAGTAAATATTGATCATTTCACCTCTACCACCCTTCTGCTCCCCAATTGATCAGAGCATAAATTACAGTTTTAGTTGATATGTTTTGAGAATGATCTTGTATGAAACAAATAGATCCATAATCTAAACCAGTTATCATCCAACATAATGTGCAGTTACAACAACAACCAAAAGATTTTTCTACTATATGGGATAAGTCATATGATCAAACGACAATACAATGTCCTATCATAAATTATAAGTTATACGCAACAACATACTATTCACATCTACCTTGTATCACACTGGTTTTGAGCTTTGGCATGATACACATATATTTGATTAGTAGAATTTAGTAACATGAATTTCTTTCTCATCCAGAACCTTCCAAAATAGACCTTGATGGACACCCTATTACACACCTTTTCATATCAACAAAAACCATGCAGAATGTTTTTTATTTAATGGATACCTCTATCAATTTTCATATGTTGACATCCCAGGCACAAAACCAAACTAAATTCCTTTAACGTGGATGTCCTGTTTTAATCTTCCCTTGGTCATCATACTATAGCTTTCATCATATGACTCATGATCTTAATCCCATTTAATTTGTGTTTTGTATGTCACCAAAGAATTAATATGGTGCCTGAGAGATTAACCCTCAGCCTTGTCTATATATAATAATAACAATAGGATAACAATCAGGACCCCTTAATTATAGGATAAGAAAAGTGCCTATTTCTGTCTAATTGATTTCCAATAAAAAATATATTCAAAAGATAAAGGAAATTAATCAGGGAAACATTTTATCACTCCCCTTAACCTGGTGCGTATAACTCGACTTGAAGAATAGTTCCACAACAATTAACTGTACTTGAATTTGCAGCAGTGCAGACCGTGGAAGATGGAGACAGGAAATACTAGAGACCATGTGGTTCATATCTTGTGCCAATCATCCAACCCGTGCTCTAGTCTTATATATTAAAATAATTGGGAGCAAAGGTGACAAAGCAATTAAAAGTGCAAGTTAGATGTCAAAGTTAAAAGGAGAATTGAGAGCAAACTGAACAGAGTTTAAGGATAACGAGGGAAGAGTTGTGGCTTGATCGATGTCCTCTAGCTTTAGAACTTCGGCAAGAGTAATATGATGTGAAACTTTTTTTGTGATAGTTTTGATAAAATATAAAGATTACCGACTACGTGATCGAAAGCACGGTAATCTAGATTCATGATCTAATAGAAGATGAGCGAGAATAACAAACAGCAGAGTTACCAGGGTGTGCAACAGTTTGAGGTTTGTTGGGCTTCACCATAATAGGTTATAATAGATCACTCTACCATTGAAGATGATGGACACATGCAGAAAACACAACTCATTCCAAACACACCACAAAGCTGAACAAACTGAGAACAAAGATGTGCGTCAACAGGCCAGAAACTAAATACACACATAAAACATGTCTGAAGATGCACTTGGACCAAAAGTGTGCAGATTCATTCAGATTCAAAATGGAGAATATATCCAGATAACACTAATACCAGAAATGGGTCAGGCAATTGATCCCTAAAACTTGCAAAGGAATCTCCTGCAAGAAAATCACTACAGGAACCGCATCAAACAGAGTCATGTAGGGAGGCACATGAGCTCCACGTTCGGCAAGGTTGCGAAATATTTCCTGCACACGATGGCATGTGTGGAACTCGATGGTTGCGGGATTCTGACGTGAAGCAGATTTGCCAATCTCTGAGCCAGTGTCAGGGCCGAACCTTGATTATTGTTGGTCAATGGGACAACTTGACGACTAGGGTTTCTGATTTAGGGACTTTCTCATTAGTGATTTTTAAAAAAAATCAGGCCCAGAAGATGCGAGCTTTGATACCATCTTGAATGCAGAAAAAGTAAAGAATTCATTTGAATTTCTTGAGAGATTAATCCTCAGCCATGTATATTTATAATAATAAATATGATTACAGTCAAGACCCCTTAATTATAGGGATAGGAATAACTGCTTATGTAAAGGAAAATAAATCAGGGAAATATTTCAACACTTGTCAAAAAACTATGAGACCATCTTATGTCTTTCTCTCTTATTCCCGATACCCTATCTCGAACAGCATATTACATAGTCCAACTGCTATGCACTTAGTCATCCTCTTTAATGATTCTTATATCTCAAATTCTTAAACTCCAGGGCATAATGAATAGCTCTAATCCTCCTCTAGTGTTAGCTTATTAGAGTTAACTAAAAACTCATGTCCATCACTAAATAGTTTGAAGAGGAGCATTATTGGCAAAATAGCTAGAGTTTCTAATGTATAACTTATGAGGTTAGAAGTTCAAGTCGTGTGCCTATCCACTCACAAATGTACCACATGGTTGTCCCTTTCCCTCATTGAAAATTTTATGAAAGTAACTCTTTCACTTTTTCTAAACATGATGTTTAGTGACTAGAGTACTTTGCTCGATCTATCCTCAACACATTTCCTTTGGTTCATGTTTTTAAATTCTTCCCTCCTAGCTTTGGTGCTTAAAGATGGTCAAATTTATAACATTCTCTAACTATCGCTTCATTCACTATCTTCTTACTATTTTGTTTAACAACATTGTATGAATTCTAATTTTCAGCAAATTTACAAAAGGATTATTCTTTATGACACTTGCGTTTAACCTTATGATGCATGTTTGAATTACATCATCAAGAAAGACCCTTTGGTTCAAAGCCAATTGATTCACTAATCGTCTCTTGTCGTTAGCACTTCTACGAATCTCATACAAGCATCCCTCCAAAACCCTACTCAAAAAAATATTTTGTTTTTAACCCTTCAATTACCACCATTTGATCCTGTAACCCTATTCTTAAAATTTCTATTTACTCTCCTCTCAACTTATAAATACATAACCAAGAACCGGTCTTCGGTGGCCAAATCTCTAGGTATAAACATTGCAATATAAAGCTTTATCTGACAAATAGCCTTATAAAAAGAATCGATTTAAGAGCAAATCACCCCACTTTTTCTACATGATACGATGCTCCGTATGTTTCCTCCTAAAAGAACTGTTAGCTATTGTAAAATTGAAAACTAAAGTAAAATCTAGAACAGTTTTACCCTTACATTTCCTTCCCATAAACTACACCTCTCATGCACTCTTTGGTATCCTCTACATGTTTTTCCTTTTATACGAACTATGTGTTCATAGTATTAGTCATGTAACCTGTCCAAAAAATATTCAAATAACGGTCATCCCATCACAAGCTATCCCAGTATCACAGTTACAGGGTAGGCCACTCGACACCGCTATCCAGGATTCAGATCGTAGTTTTAGGAAAGTCTTTTTTCGTAGTGGTATTCTTTGAAATAACCCTTCTAAATCATCCCAAACTTTACTTTTTTTGTGTGCTCTTCTAATCTTACTTGAGTTTTAAACTTTAAATTCGAATATAAAGATATTTTTTTAAAAGCACAAAAATTGAAGTCAAGATCAGCAATCTATAAAGCAACACACACTAGACAACTTACAATTTCAGTGTTCGTAGTAATTACCTGATCAAAATGCAAGTACACATGGTAAAACAAATAAACGAACAGAAGTATTCTGGCAACCTGCAAATAGACCATTTCCGTGAGCAAATCCCAAAGGCCCAGAATAAGAATTATATATATTCAACATGAAATGATATATCGAGATAAGGATACTGTAACAAACATGAAAAGAGCTATATAAATTTCAAACAGCAGCATTTTAACCCACCATCCAAGCAAGGAATATTACAACCCCATTGATGAGATAAGTTCTGGATCTTTTCATACCAGCTACATCAAGATACCTTCAAAACAACCAACAAAACATCAACAAAGAAATGCCTTACATGACATATTAAATTTTTTATAAGAGCAAGATTACCATCTCAAATTGATTCCTGGAGTAGTTGTCTCAGAGATCAGGACCATGTATGTGTAAAGCTGCCCTTCCCCACTCAACATCGAATATGCTACTGCCACTAAGGAAAGCAGATGATGAATAACCTGAACCAATGTTAATAAGAAGTCAGTTTAGATCCCCATGCTAATCATCTCCAGCTGCGTTCCTAAAAAATGAAATGTCTCAATTTGGCTTAAACTACGCAAGTTGAGAAGATATTATCCTTACATACTCATATCCACCAAGAGAAGGAAAGAACCAAAGAATCATCGCAAAATCAGAAATGAAGTAACCAACAGAAACCTGTCGCAACAAATATCAAACATAAGAAATAAAAACTTCTCCACTAGATAAAAGAAAATGCTACTGGTCACAAAATGGGTTGTTGAATTGCACTACCTCCGTCCCTATAGGTAGGACCCCTCTTGACTAAATCACGGAAATTAAGAAAGTTGGCTGTGGTATTAAATTTATTGACAATTAGAGTTATTTTACAACTTTATCTTTAAGGAGAGAGAATTAGTTTATGCTTTTATTATACTATTTTTTACAGATTGCAGAAAAAAAATGTAGCATAATTAGGGATATGTTAGTAAAAAAATAATTAATGTAGTTTAAAATTTGAAAATGGTCTTATAAAAAGGGACAAGAAGAAATCTTCTTATATTTAGCAATAGAAGTAGTAATCATTATAAAAACAATGTAGGTTACAACAATTCAAAAATTGATCTGAATCATAACAAGAAAAAAGTAGGAAGAATATGAATCATTAAGTTTCATTAGATCCCAACCATCCATTTTCATCAGAAAGAAAGGAAATTGATTTATATTAAATAACATAAACTATAACATGTGCACCACAGCAACAAAGAATCACAGACGTAACAATTAACAAAAATATTTTCATAAACTTAGAAGACGTTCTCTGAGACTATGACCATATACATTGAATGCCGGATAGAAAACATAACTAGAGGATTCCCAATTTCATACTATGTTCATACAAGTTAACAAGATTCTTATATAATTTCATACATGCGGAAGTCCAATCCCCGTGACATGAAGATTGAGAATATTGATCTATGATTGCAAGTCCCAATCCCATAAATTAATAAAAAGTTTAGGATTCAACCACAGCGTTCCAACCACCATGATAAAAAAAACCTTACATAACTACTTTTACATTGATGGTCGGTCTAACCAATGTACATTGCTGAAAATGATTCTGAAATATCTACAAAAACTGTGCTGGATGTTGCTTCAATGATGCAACAGACATCACTTCTTAATCGTCTCAGATTCCTTGCCTAGCTCTTTAGGATAATTTCTTTATTGTCTCACTATATAATTCTTCTATCTCTTCTCTCATCATGTCATTTTTTATAGTATTTGAAAATCAACACCGCCAAGTAAATTCATCAAAATGTTAGTATTAATCTAATGCAAAAAAGAAAATGGTAATCAAGGTAATGAAAATTATATTCAAGCCTCACACAGATAAACTCTATCTCCTCATTTCAGTCACTCATCGAACTTGATATACAAAATAACCTTCAGTTCAGATTGACATAACTACAACATACAGTACAATGTTTTTTTCCATGTCAGACTTACAGAGATAATCACAAAGGTTTAATAGCCAATACACGATTAATTATGACTATGAAGAGATCCAGCCTTATAAGTAATGAAGGTTTATCTTTACATTCGCAATCTATATTTGACGTAAACTTCACATGTTAAATCATTTTTGGAGGAGATAAAACAGAATTATACCTTATTAGCACATCTAGTTTTCACTTGACTAATTTTGTAACCTAAAAACCCAGGATCAAAAACAAAATATTTTAGACACCAATAATTGCTAAGTCAAATATTTCTGGATGCACATTTTATTATCTCAAGCTCTGGAACTTGTGTTTGAAAGGAAGAGCTTCGAACTCATAGGTTTATCTCGGATACCATATTAGTAACAAAAGGAACTCACTGAGGAAAAATAAAGGAAAAAAAGTGAGATTATTCTTACCCCCAGTGCAAATGTTGACAATGAAGAGCTTCGAACAGTAATAGGTTCAGTAGACTGGTTGTCAGAAAACAAATTTGAGCAAAACACCAAGTATAATGACATAGTTGTTATGAAAACTGAATGAATAGTTGATATAGCCCTGCACAAATAATAGAAGTCCATAAATATTTTATATCATGAGCAACAAGAGAAGATATATTATATTGCACTCAATGGAAACAACCAGTTACCGGTTATTCCATTCAATACGTTGAATTTTTGAGAAGCTGGAGTAGCTCTTAAAGTAATTAGTACACATAAGCTGAGTAAGATCAAAGATCTGAAAACAAGCAAGGGAATGCGTAAAGTAACGACCAATAATATCTCTTAAGTATCATCATAGATTAAGAAAAATAGAATGACAACATACAAAAATGTAAAATACCAGTTTGCAAGCAAAAATGCCACCAAAAATAGAAGTATACGGAATCAAAGAGTCTGCTAGTAAATAATCCTTCACAAATAAGTTAGCCTGGTTCTGGTAAGATTCGAAAGTCATCATTTCTCTAGAGGCCAACATTGCAGCACTACCCTGTTTGTTGAGAAATCTCTTTTAGACTGTATAGCCTCTTTTTCTATCCACCTAAAAGCACCTATTATGTAAACAAATACAATTTGAGGACATGATATTAAAAAGTTGAAACCCAAAAGGAGGTATCACAACATTGCTTATATTTGAAAATGATTTAAGTTATGGATATATTAACCTTTATAAGAACTTATTTGTATTCAGCTCAGGGAAAATGACAATTGGAAAATTCATTCAACAACTCTATGTCCATAGTGCAGCAAGGAAACTGATTGTGCAATCAAAATTTCTGTTAGATGAAACCAAAGTGTTGCAAAGAAAATGTAGGATAAGTTTTTCTCATGATCGAAAACAATACAGAAGGTCACCACACAAAAATAAAAATAAAAACTAGCATTACTATTGAAAAGCTGTCTAGCATCCCTATATCAGGATTCTGAGCAAGGAACCACCCATAACTCATGAAAATGAATCCACGAAAAAAATCTATCCTAAACCAACTATAAATGTGTAAGAACTTCACATGTAATAGCATTTAAAACAAAAATTTATAACATATTTTGTACATAATCCTGCCAAAATCATGTTTTAATTCTCAAATGTAGCAGCTCAGCATAGTTGAAAGTAACTACCAAAAAAAAAAACAGACAAAAATATCATAGATCCTCCAACCAAGAGAAGCAAAGTAAATCACTAATATCACTGAGGCAGAGAATGCTCATCTTGAAATGCTAGGAGATAAATACATTAGTCAATTACCACTTTAAATAAATACATAGTGATAAACGGTTGCATTTATTATGGAAAATAGTAATTAATTAGTCAATTACCACTTTAAATAACTATGCTCAGAAAAGAATCAGGTTAGTCCTGAGTATCAGTAACTAATACTCAAAGCTAATTATTCAAAAATTTTAAGAAAATGATAGATAAATACATCTTTTTTTAATAACTCGAGTTTACAAAATCAAACTCTTGCCACTTAGCTAGCACCTCAAGCACATACTAATACTAATAGATTAATACATAAATAAATACTTGAGAAAAAATCATCATTTAATTGCAAAAACAATTTGCTGCAATTCAAAACAGTGACATCATCATCTATGATTCAATTAAAATAAGATCATGAAAATAGAATAACCTTTTTGGTAATGGAAATAAAATCACCTAATCAAAATATCTAAATACTCCAATAAACAAAATTAAGAGACATTAATATAAAATTACATAAACTTTTGCTGCAACGTATAACACTGACATCATTCACGACAAAAGCAAACAAATAAAATCATACAAATCTTCTAATTTACCCCCACATTCAATTCCCTTCTCACAAACAGAACCATTTTACAAAGTTCAATAACTCAATAATAAAATAAAAAACTAAAATATATTTTACATTTCGCAATTAAACTTCCGAAGATATGAAATTTCTCCGTTTAGAGTGAGGAGCAAAATATCATACCCAGTCAAACGATAATGTAATATGGGATTTAGCGAGATTTTGATGAATTGAAACTACGGAGGAGTGGGGATCTAATATTTCGTCGTTTTGAGATGCATTCAGGGACGCATTGATTGATTTGGAAAATTCTCAGAAAACCCTATAAGGATGAAGATCATGAAAAGATTGTTAGATTCCGATATCCAATAGAATTTTGTTACGTAACTGCAAAGTTCCAACCGCTAATTTTCTTTCCCATATTTTTTACAAGTGATAGAATAATAGTACCCTTCCCATAAAGTTTGATACATATTACTATCACACCAATCACTATATACTTAAAATAATAATAATTACAATAATATAATAACAATAGTAACAGATTAATAATAATAAAATAAAAATTATTATTTTTTAAATAATAATTAATTAATAGATAATTATAAATTACACAAACTTGATGAGTAATCACTAAATATTGTTTAAAGGAAAATGATGGTTCTCGGGGATATGTGCTAATAATTCAAATGTAGAAATTTTATCTTCTAACTAGAGTTTTTCACATTTTAAAAGTTCAAACTTTTTTATTTTCAATAAATTCAACTTTTGATATCCTTAACATAAGGATATATGTTAGCACAATTTTTT